>OY293827.1:43937878-44380234 GCA_958507055.1 Crioceris asparagi
TCTGACACGTCTGTTTTTAATTTTGATCTTGTACATTTCTATGCAAAGAGCATCTTTTTATCACCGCCACCTTGCAAATTATGACGTCATCGTTAATGTTATATAATGAACTGTCATATTTTTAAGTTCAAAATTACTAAATCCCTACATGGGTATTAATGATAATAACAATACCTAATAATATTAATATGCAGGGTTAACTAAGAACATATGAATTGTTGCTAAGGACTCCGATTAAAACGGTAGGTACCTAGGTACCTACTTGCTTTTATGTTTGCATAAAACTGAAAGCAGCAAATGAAAATATATTAACTTTTAGTAGGTTACCTGCTTTTCATATTTCTTTATGTTCATAATATAAAGTTATGGCCTTCCATTAAAAAAATAACCATGACGTCATAATTTTGAAGGTGGAGGCGATAAGATGATGCTGAATAAATTGTAATATTTTATTATTAGGTAGGTCATCGTTTTTCCAGTCACAGAAAAATATAGTGTAGGTATTATACCTACACGGGAAGAAAATTAGATTTTAGACCTCGGTTATTTGTCTCCCTCCGATTCGCCTCAGTCAACAACAAAACAATAAATCTAATACTTTGTATAATAAGAATTATTGATTTATTCTACTACTGTTTGGTATAACTAGATGCTAGATTAACCTAATAACAACTGACCGTGTGGCCTAATGGATAAGGCGTCGGACTTCGGATCCGAAGATTGCAGGTTCGAGTCCTGTCACGGTCGACAAATTTTTTTTATTATTCAAATCTCAATAATTCGGAGGATATAAAATGATTTATATACCTATTCAATAATCAATCGGCTTACTTCCAGATTCTGGAAAACCTAAATTTATTTCAACTATATCTAAAATCATTTTCAATTTTGTTTGAATGTATAACAAATATATATATAATAAATACACTTACTGAATTTATTATAGGCTACCTTATCCACTGAAATGCAATGTGAAAACGCATATTATAAAAAAATTTAGTATTCTTAGAGAGTTGCAGTGACACCTATTGGTGAGTAGCCACTCACAAGCACAGCAATAATGTTCTCATTAGGAATATTATAGATAACTGTTTTGATGATTCTATTTGATATCACCGTTTCCTAACAGAGTTCGACACAAAAGTAAGATATGAATTATTAAGAATTGAATAAATAAGAGGACTGCTAAAATGTGGGTCTCAGTCTCAATTCCGTACATAAATAGATTATCTACGGTCTCAATCTCAATTTGGACCCAAATAAGACCGCATACCGAATAGCCAACACGAATTTGAAAAATGTATACTTCTAAATTTCTGTTGATACAGATTTCTTGCGAACGTTTGTGTCGCGTTTGTTTTTTTTTGACTCAATATTTAATGAGTTAGTCAAATAATTAAGACCGATTGAAAATAGAACTTACATTCTCTATTTTTTACTCAGTTTATCAGAAATCGTTTGTAAAACACAAATATAATAATGAAATCATTTGTAACTCTCTAATGTTTTAGAAAAATCTAAATTGATTTCAAAACTATACATCAGTGTTCAATTATTATAAATAAGTGTAATTTGTGTATGGAACGTCACAATACAAAATAATTTTAATTCTATTTTTGTCTGGTACTTTTGAAGTTATGTAATTGTATTTAGATATAAGACTTATGCATCAAGTTCAAATATCAACTCCAATATAATTAATATTATTTTGTATTGCGACTTTGCATAAACAAATTATATTTATTAGTTGCCTGAACCATTCAAATATTGAAATCAATTTAGATTTTTCTAAAGCAAAAAATGTCACAAACGTTTTCATTATTAAATTTTTGTTTCACAAACTATTTTTGATAAATTGAGTAAAATATAGAGAATGTAAGGTCTATTTTCAAGCCGTGTTGGCTAATCGGTGTTAATTAATTAACAATCTAATCTCATTAAATATTGCGTCACAAAAGAAAAAATCCCGAAGGCCTATAGTCAGCGGAAAGGTAAAATTTTCAAAATTCATTGAATTGAAATTTGAACAACCTTTTCATTGGTATACCTACATGTTATTACATAAAATTGTCGTATGTGTCATAGCCTTGCAGTTAGAGGTTTTTGTTTTGGCTGTAAAATATAAAGCAGACAGGGTTCGCGTTCTACCTACTTCAAGGCAGAATTTTTTTTCGCCTATTTCTTTTCAATTAATATACTATATATTTTTTTAAATCAGGGTCTATATTGAGATTGCCAGAAAATTTACAATTACATCAATTTTATATTGAGTGTTCATGTTTTATCAATATTTCTTATTTTTCTTTATTAATTTTTATTTTTTTATCTGTGCATTTTATGAAAAATTGCTTTGAACAAAATTTGTAGTTACTAAGTATATCTATAATCTAAAAATATTTTGATGATATTTACACTACGGCTCTTTTTGATATTTTTTTTTCAATGTTTGAACAGTCGCCATTTTGAAACTACCTACCCGATATTGTCCAATAACGAAATCGGCCGAGATATTTGAGAGATTGATTTTTGTAGCAAATTTGAACTTGATACCTCCAAAACTGCGACCTCTACCATTTCGTAATATCCCATAAATATATATATATATATAAACTTTTGAACCAAATGTTTTTTTGGACTAACTTATAGACATATAACAACATACCGTTGAAATTTTTTTCGAAATTCAAATGTTTCAACGATCGCTATACGTACATTTCTATAAGAAATTTACCTAAAAAACGCGTCACAAAAAATTCACAAACGATCTAAAAGAAAATTAAAAATACACATTTTTGAAATTCATGTAGGCTATCGGTATTCGGTCTGAAAGTCTGTGGCGAATAATATCTCTTTCTCTCTCTCTGGGTAGCTCTTCAGTACGTCGCTACTGTAAAAGGCATGATAACCCTACTGGATGCAAGATGGATTTATTTCTCTTGAAGTTTTTAGAGAATTGGTGGTTCTCAACCATTAATGATTTTATCGTCTCTATAATAACAAATTCCATCATAGCCGTGAACAGATACTAATTTGACCTCATATCACACGTAATCTTATAGTCTTATATAGGGACATTAATGTATTCCTATGCCTGCTGCCACCTATCTGCCAATAGCTACTACCTACGAAGGTGCCATAACATAACGTTACAAAGAGTTCTTTTCCAATCAGCTCGATCTGTAGAACGATTCATAGGGTCTCTCTTTTAGGATGTGCCGAAGTGGTTTAGTAGTTTGTAGTTTAGTAATATAAATATTTTATCTATGGTTTAGTATTTAGCAGGGGTATAAAACTCGCATTATTCTATATGTAGCTGAAATTTTGCGCCATCTAACAGCTAATGCAAAAAGGAGAGTGAATTTCAGATGGATTGCTACAAAGCTGGCCTGGATATTTCAGGCTTGCTCAAGAGATGGACCCACTATTATTAATTGTCATGAGTCATGATATCGCATGACCCATATTTATTTTAAATTGTATTGTGTTATCTTCGTGACCGAAAATTAGCGTTTTTGTTAAAATTTTAAATTTGACTTGCAGTAAGTAATATCAAAAGAAGCTGAAATGAATTCTATATTATCGAAAAAATCATTGTGCTTGAGTGTCAGTGAGTAGTATATTACAAATATAATTGTTCACATGATAGGGCAAGGGTAAACATAAACAGTTATAGAATTTCTTTGAAATGTACCGTAAATGCTGCCCAATGCTGCCTGTCTGGATGTACTAGTAAAGATCCACGAAGGTAAGATTAAACTGATTTGAAAATGCTGGCTATATCCTATAATTTTTTATAAATTGCATTTTGTAGTTTTATATTGTTGCAGATATATTTTTAATTAATTAACTTCGATAACCGATATCTCTTGAACCTTTTATTATTTATTATTCTATATATATTATTTACAAGCCAAGTTGTTGCTAGCCATGTTGATTCTTGTTGACTTCTGGCAGATAGTTCGTGCGACGTTGCCAAAAATGAAAAATAACAAATTTCAACACTTTCCCTTATTTTGAATGAGCACTGTTTACTTACTAGACCCAGACTTTGACGCAAACCTTGAAGTCGTGGGCGAGGTAAAGGTTTCGTAAAAATATCGGCCAGCTGCTGTTCAGTTCCGATGTGTTCAATAGTCAGCATTCCCTTCTTGATTCCATCTCTAATAAAGAGATACTTCCTTTGAATATGCTTTGTACGAAAGTGGAATTCGGGATTCTCGGCTAGTCTTTTAGCTGATTCGTTGTCGACTCGGAGGGTAGGAGTCGCAGACAGTCCAATCAATTCTTTGAATAGGCGAGCAATCCATATAGTCTCTTTTGATCCAAGATTAGCCGCAACAATCTCTGCTTCACAGGTGGAATCCGCCACCACTTCTTGACGACGACTCAACCATGTGACGGCAGCATCAGCAAACTTGACGACTACTCCACTAGTTGATCGCATGGTGTCTGGACAACCAGCAAAATCAGCATCACTGTAGCATTCTAGAAACTGTGTTTTCGGATTGGAGCGGTAGATGAGCTTCAGATCAATTGAGCCTGCGAGGTAACGAATTACGCGTTTCACTCGGCGAACATCTTCTTCATTTGGATTTTCAAGTCTACGTGATAGTATACCCACACTAAAAGCAATATCAAGTCGAGTGCCTCGTGCCAAGTAGAGCAGGGCACCTACAGCCGAACGGTATGGAAAATCCGTAACTTTTCCTTGTCCCTTGTCGTCACTGAGTTTCTCCATGGGAGTGTGGACTGGATTACATCCTTCCATGTTGAACCGGTTGAGAATTTTTCTTATATATGCTGATTGGCTTACAACGATATCATCATTTCTTCGTTCAATTTCGAATCCAAGGAAATAAGATGCTTCTTTCGCTACAATTTTGAATTGTGATCGCAGCTGATTAATAAACAAATCCAGTTCGAGTTGACTCGTCGCTGCAATCAACCCATCATCTACGTATAGAGCAACGATGATTCTACCACTTGGTTTATCACGAATATAGACACAAGGGTCTTCCAGACTTCTTTGGAATTCCGAGGTTATCATGAAGTCGTCAAATTTCATATTCCAGCATCGGGGAGCCTGCTTAAGTCCATACAGGCTACGCTTAAGACGACAAACGCGATTAGTCCCGTCCGAATAACCTTCCGGCTGCTTCATGAAAATCTCTTCTTCAACGTCGCCATACAGGAAGGCTGTGGATACATCGAACTGTTTGATGATCATCTTCTTCACAGCTGCTACTGCAAGTAGTGAACGTACTACTTCCAACCGTGCAACTGGACTGAAAGTATCATCGTAGTCTATATGAGGCCGTTGTGCGCATCCTTTAATGACCAATCTCGCTCGATACCTGTCCGTACTTCCATCTGGATTGCTTTTGATACGAAAAACCCATTTATTACTAATAGCTTTCTTTCCCGAGGGTAGATCCGTTAACTCCCACACATTGTTTTCATGCATTGAGTTAATTTCCGAATTCATCGCTGATTTCCAATCTTCACTGTTTTCACATTGCATTGCTTCATTGAAGGTTGACGGTACATCTTCAGTGAAGAACACTTCTGTATCGCTTAATTCTACATAGTCTCTCAACCAACCAGGACGTTTTCTTTCCCGAATCGATTTCTTGGGTGTTTGAGACATAGTATTAGATTCAGTATTTGAATCTGAATCGGAACTGGAATCTTCTCCAGGTCGGTCCATGTCGTGATTAGGCCTGTTAATGGCATTCTCTTCGATAATTTCGTTGTTGTTTTGGATAGGCCAGGGTATTCGCTCATCGCAGTCATTCACTTTCTCCAAAAAGATGACATCACGCGAAACAACAATGTCATTCTTTTCAGGAATGTATATTCGATATCTTTCATCCCCGTCATATCCTACCAGATAACCGATGCATGCCTTCGAGTCCATTTTTCGTCTCTTCTGCGATGGTATATGTACGTAGCATTTTGAACTCACAATGCGCAGATGTTTGATCCTTGGCTTTCGACCAAACCAGAGTTCAAATGGTGTCTTGTCTGCTATAGGCGACTTTCCCACACGATTCAAAATATAGCCAGAAGTGATAACGAGCTCCGCCCATATTGTTGTAGGAAAATTGACATCAGGGTTCGAGTACTTGAAGGTGCGAGCCATTTCCACGATTGTTCGATTTTCTCGTTCAACAGCTCCGTTCTGTTCGGGTGTGTACGGCGCCGTCAGGCGTTGGTTTACACCATATTCCTGCAGAATATTTCGTACTTCGTTATTATCAAATTCACCACCATTGTCACTGAGAAACTCTTTAACCTGGTGACCCAGTGTTCTGGCTTTAGCCAGTACCTCACGTAAAGCGTCCTTGACTGCAGACTTCTCTTTTGCCACGAAACAATAGCGGTACCTTGAATAATGATCCTTGATAACGATCAAGTAACGTCGATTATTGAAGGAAGGTTCAAACGGTCCACAGACATCACCTGATAACAGTTCGCCAGGAGCTGAAGCCTGATTTCTAGTACCAAACGGTAATCGATGTGCTTTACCAAACTGACACGGTTCACAAAGCTGATTATCCATAGGAACTTTTATACCGAGTTCAGAATCAAGCTTAGATCGGACATAACGTTTGTCCATGTGGCCCCATCGCTCATGGTATAGCTGTAATGTCTGTTTATCTTCGGTTATTGCTGCACATACCTCTGCTGGTGGGTGAGCGTGAAATGATGCACAATACATCGTTCCACCTGTGTGTCGAGTTCCTACAAATACTTGCTGACCTTTAATACTGAATCGACAATTGGTATCCGTTGACTCAAACTTGCTGCCGGGATTCCGATCATGAGCTGCAAGAACAGAGACTAGATTTCGTGATATTGTGGGAACATACCATACATCGTTGAGTGTGAATGTTATTAGCTTGCCATTCACACAACTAGCAACTTTAATGGTTCCACTGCCAAGAGCTTTAATCATTTCCTTTCCTGCTGTTTTTACGGATGCATTGATGCTTACGGGGAAGGGCTTGTAGTCCATGTACCAGTTTAAATTCGAGGTGATGTGACGAGTTGCACCATTGTCAATCCACCACTGGTCGTTCGTGGTTGCTACATTAACATCACTGCTGATAGAAACCAGAGCAAGACGAGTTTCAGACACGACTGCTTGTGGGTTTCTCGATCCACCCACAGAGCTTGTCGTCGAAACTGTGGTAGATCCGCTAGCACGCGCTGGAAATGGAGGTTTGCCGTCTTCTTTCCATTTTGGACACTGTCGGATCCAGTGACCCTTCAAGTTGCAGTACTTACAGTTTGTGCTGTTTGAAATGATTTTCTTGTTCTTCTTCGGTGCTTTGTCACTTTTAACATATAGAGCTTCACCTGATTTCGATGCAGGCGCGACATTACGCTCATGCAGTATAAGTGACGATACGAGGTCTTCAACTGATTTATCATCATTTGCTTTCATTAGAAGGTAACTTGATTTGAACGATTCGAAACGTTTAGGTAGAACATGCAACACTTTAGAGACAAATAGCAGTTCAAGAAAAGCTTCAACAGTCTTGATGTTTCTCGTTTTAAGACCAGCAGCGAATTCACGATGTTGATTCTTCACTCTTGATAATACAGATGGAGCATTTTCGGTATCATCCCATTCCATACCAAAGAAATCAAGACATTGTCGAAACAACTGATCTTCTGCTTTATTATCAAACTGTTGTACTAGCACATCCCAATCTTCCTTAGCTGATAATCTTCCAGAAATTCTCTGATGAAGTTCATCACTCACACATTGAGATATGATAATTTTGGCTTGTGCAGCCGACTTATTAAATGCACTTAGCTGTTCTTGTTCCGTTACAGTTGGAGTATCCGATAGTGTGGGCCTTACACGTGTCCCATCTACTATATCAACTGCATTGAACAGCTCCAAAACATCCATTACTCGATCTTTCCAGAATGGCCAATCTTCAGCACCCTTTAGTAGTTTTATACCTTTCGCATATTCCATTTTCAAAGATGGACGAACTCGTAAGCGAAAGCGTATTCTTTTAAAGGGGATTCAATTAAAAATCTGGGCCCATAACCTTTTGTAGTTTTATATTGTTGCAGATATATTTTTAATTAATTAACTTCGATAACCGATATCTCTTGAACCTTTTATTATTTATTATTCTATATATATTATTTACAAGCCAAGTTGTTGCTAGCCATGTTGATTCTTGTTGACTTCTGGCAGATAGTTCGTGCGACGTTGCCAAAAATGAAAAATAACAAATTTCAACATTGCAGATATACGTATGTTCCCTTCTTCTATGGACTTTCATTAAGAATGAATGGTGAATTGGAATAGCGGCAGCCGACCTAGAAGCGAAGTCGAATTTTGTTAGTGGGATACATTTTAAGGGCAATTGTACAGCATATACCAGTGAAAGAGTGTCTAAATTGGATTTACCAACGTTATACTTGCCCCGTAAGTATGCAGATTACCAAGGATCAACAAGAGATTGTTTCTATAATATTTCCCCTGCGTTAAGAGAATTCCTAATACCAGAAAATTTGAGACGTAGGTAAGCAAAAATATACTGTTAATAGCGTTTGACCTCAAGAAATTCTATTTCAGAAACAATAGCAAAAATTCAGGAGCATTCTAGTCAGGAGCACAAAGAATTAGTCCTCCTCGTGTATACTGATCTTGCGCTCCGCAGAGGACAAGTCCATGAAAATGGATGATTTACACGTGACTTGGTCTTGCACATACCCTCTACGTCTACTAGTGACTAATCTAAAGTAAGTGAAATAATTGTATTGTTACTATTATAGATATTTAATGGGAAAGCAAGCGAATAAACGTCCGTGTAATCCATTGAGCTATTCACATTAACCCTGTATCACTCGCGCCTCAAAATAAATATGATACCTAGGACTTGCCTTGAAGATTTTCTATCACGCTTGAAATTTTGTGTTTTATTGTTGTTTTATTCTATTCTCATGTAACTATTGGTTAGGTTAATAAGCATGAACGTCACAGATCCTTTAAAGAAAAGAAAAATAATACACAAAATCCTGAAAAGAATACCGTAGTGTAAAAATTCAGATAGATTATAGAAACATCTATCACTTAAAACGGAGTTCAACCTTTTTTAAGTGAAAATTTGTTATGGTAGTTCCTTATGTCTCTACTCAATTTAATGAAGACCTTCATCCCCAAATATATAGGCGATTATCGTCCTATCCTAAATCTTAATGTAGGAATAATGGAATCATTATTATTATAATCAGTTTTTATTGAAAGATCTCTTATAGTCATAAACTAAGATGGCCAATTCCAATATGATAATTGACTACTAGTCTACAACACTCTTTCTGTTTAATGCCAGCCAGACATCTTATCACCTTCTTCAGACTTAAAAAAACAGCTTCAACATCGGAAACGGTACCCCAAAAGGCTACACCAGATCTAAATCAGGACGTCACCAGCTCATGATATAATTGAATTAACTGTTCCAGCTTCAAATCTTTCTTCTATATATATATATATATATATATATATATATATATATATATATATATTTGATAAGAATTGCTCACTCTATCGTATTATTTTAAAATATAATGCATAAAATTCAAATAAAGTAACAGTCTGTAGTATCAATCTATCTATTTTACATTTTCAGGAGCAACATTGGAATGTGAGTCTGAGATAATCTATAAAACAAAAATATATTCCGTCTCAAGGAATTCCATAATTAAAAGGACGAAGTATAAAGCGCTATCGATAAGAGTCTAGAAGAAATAAAACAGATTTCAAAGAGCCCTTCGAATTTCTAGAGATTCCAGAAGTTGTTATGTTGAATTGTTTGTTGCATATGAACCAATTTATATTGTTAATTTATTTAGTAAGTATTGTATATTCTGAAATCCTACTATTTTGCCAATCAATGTAATTGAAATCCTTCCTTGTTCGTCACAAAATTACAGAGGCACTTGTTCAAATATAATCCTCAAGATATACAAAAGTTAATATTTCTTACAAATCACTAACAATTGATTTTAAGACTGTGTCAACTATAATTTTGAAAACACTCCTCCCAACACTATATCCAATTTGATAATTATATTCATTTATTGTAATTTTGTAAATGAGTATCACTATTTTAAGGCGAGGTTTTATAAGTTATAGCGATGCCAATGAGTATGAACATTTTTCAATTTTTATATAACCAATAATAATTTGTGATTTAGCTATTATTTTTTGATAAAATTATACTTATATAATTATGCGTGTTAAAACCTATGGTTCAATAAATATGGACAAAGACAAAATTATTTGTTTTATTTTGCAACTATTATTTCTCACGTCATGTTATTAATCAGTTCATTGGATTTTCTTAAAAGATAACTATCAAAATTTGATTTGCAACGAAAATCCCATGTAACTGATTGACAACATGACGTAAGGAATAATAAAATATCAAAATCCACTATATTAGTATATTTCAAATGTCCCGCCAATTATACACTTTATGATTAGTTCGTGCATTATTTGATATATGGCTCTGGTGTTAACGCATGGACCGATTTTATAGCATAAAGTTGCCCCTCTATAACCTTCTTGCTCTAGGGTATTTAGTAGTACTAGGGCAGCCCGTGGCAACTCTTATGGGGAAAATTTTGACTGTAAGTTGCCAAAGTGTACCGATTGCTCGCTAGTATCGCTTCCGACAATTAGTGGCGGTAACATTTAAATACGTAAATGTTCTATTATAATATGTCTAATACCTCTAACCTCATTTTTCTGAAGCGTTGTAAGGCGTTGTTTGTATTTGTATTTGTGGTATGTTTTCTCTGGTTTTGTAGCTTTTGGATATTTTGAAGGTACGTATCTGAGAAATGAGAGAATATGCACCTTTTCTCTGCAATTATCTGTTGTTGAATGTGAATTTTATTCTCTATTACTATTTTAGTGTCTTATTCTTATCATTCGTATCTCATTTGTTTCAGTGTTCGTAAGACTCATTGGAAAGAAAATGCCACTAAAGACATGCTGTCTGTAAGGCTGCCGAGAAAGCTGGTTAAAACAAAGAAAACATTTGTAATTAGGTATGGCATGATGAAAATATGAAGGAAAATGGAGAGCAAAGCAATTTATATATACAATGTTTTCAAGCAAGTTCATCCTAAAACTGGAATATTAAGCAAAGATATGGGTATCATGAAAAGCTTTTTGATTGACATTTTCCAACGTTTTGATGCTTAAGCTTTCCATCAAGCTCATTAAATAGAGATCAGAGTAAAAAAGAGATCAAGATGCAAGGGCATATGAAGTATCCAGCGGTTGGCTCCTGGTGATGCACAGTGCATAATGAGTACATAAATGTGAGTATAGCTGAATTTTGCTCTGTTTACTTGTAATATTTTTAAAATTTGTTTTTTTTATTTATATGTCTAATTGACGAGCTACCGAAGAGAGCTGAAGCAGAAATGGAGCAGTGCAAGGGCATATGAAGTATCCAGCGTCCGGGTCCTCGTAATGTACAGATCATAATGAGTGCATAAATGTGAGTATAGCAGAATTTTGTTCAGTTTACTTGTAATATTTTTAAATATTTTTTTTTATTTATATGTCTAATTGAGGAGCTACGGAAGAGAGCTGAAGCAAAAATGGAGCAGTGCAAGGGCATATGAAGTATGCAGCGTCCAGGTCCTGGTGGTGTAATACGTGTTTAACAAAGTGCTCTGGGTAATAATTTGTTATAATAATAAGCGTATAAGTATATTGTTATAGTAATGTATGTACACATTGGCGATCAAGTTGATAAAAAAATGCTTCTAACTTTTCGTTAATTTATTATTACTTTATTTCCGTTAGAAATAGTGAAAGGAGTGGAACTCTCAGAAATTGTTGGAGAACACTTAATAAAAAATCTATGCTGCATTCATATAATGTTTTTTTTAACAATTTCTGAATGTTTTATTCCTTTCTCTACTTTGCGCTACTTTTATATCGTATCGTTAATTTGAATGTCCGTTTTGAATCTGCCGCCACACGTAACTTCGTGAGTGTACCGATTGAGCGCTAGTGTACTCAAGGTCAAAACATGGTCAAAAAGATTAAAATGGGTGTTACCATTCTCTTAGAGGTATGCTTTCTCTATACTAGGGCCAGCGAAGAGAGCCTTATGATCTGTACAATAAAATTGTGAGGCCAAGCAATCCTGTTTCTGTAGGATATAGGTTCATTGTGCTTTTTATCTAAAAGATGGCAGAGTAATCCAGAAATGGCGAATGGTTAACATAAATCTTAGTGACTATTTTCAAATAATTAACAAATCATTATATTACTGAATGATGGCCTGAATGAATGGGCTTATTAGTTTTCAATTTAATTTTAATAATTTTTCTTCAGTATGTAATATATTAAAATTATCATTAGATGTGTGATTATTTTCAATGAGATGTTATGCATGCACTGTTTGCAATAGGTACCTATTTATATGATGAATGAGCTCTTATGATCATTGATACAGGTTAAAACATTCTCAACATTCTAGGTGCTAGTTCCAACATGAAATTGTTTTTCAGCCCTAGGTAAAAATATACTCCCTCTGAACAGTGTCGAATAGTGAATTTTAAGAAAGAATTTTGTCACCAATTTCAAAAGAACCGGTACCAAAAAAAAATGGTTTTGTGGAAAGGTAATATTGAATTTTGAAAAATACTCCTCGCGTTTACCATGCGAAACGCGCACACTGATACAAAATAAATATTCTTTACAAAAAATAGATCGGACTTGATTAGTTGGCGCAATGAAACATACAAATAAAAAAAAATATATTAATAGTGGTGATTTTGAAGTCGTGCACTTATATGTAGATAAAGGATTTTGGACACCAACTTCAAAAGTACCAGCACCGAAAGAATTAATATTATTTTTTTGTTTTGCTCTCCACCTCTATTGGGTAGATTTTTCGGGAGAAAGGACATGTTGGAATTTGAATTGTTGTAAATTAGGTCATTTTCTCAACACTCTTTCTAATGAAAAAATAATCATCAAAATCGGTACACGTTTACTATACGAAAGGCGCGAACAAATATAAAAAAAACAAACATAGAGTTGAGTTGTATATCTACCTCATACAAATAATAAACTTTGTATAACTACCTCCCTCTTTTGGGAAGTTGGGAATTTAATCTATTTTTGATTGCACAATATAACCCATAAACAACAAGTTGGTGTGCGTACCATATTAAATACTTAGACAAGCACTTCTTAACTTCCAATTGATTAAAAGTACTTCATTTAATTTTTTAATTTCAATAGCAATTAGATTATCTACAGTCTTCAAGTTTATTGCTTGAGCAATCCCTATATTTACAAATTAATATGTGTTTTACATGAAATGATTTATTTAATGAATAATAGGTACATCTCAGATTCCTTTTAGATAAGCTGACCAAATCTTTTATATTCAGTTTAATTAATTACCGTTTACCGTATTTTCTATCGTCTACAATAGTTAATTTATATAATCTAGTGGCCCAAGTATACTGCCTAGAGGCACTCCTGTTTGAATGCCAAATATATCATAGTATTCTCCATTTAAACCAAATTTTGCTATGCGGATATAATTTTATGTGTCTCCATATTCTTTGATAATAGTAAGAATTCGTTCTAGAACGAATACAAAAATATTAGATTCACGTTATCTAGAACTTGGTTATAATAAATTGACAAAAGACTTTTATAACTGTTTGATATGGCTGTATTTCCATAGAAAAGGTTCCTTTATATAAGTACGAATTTCTATATTTTCGAATTATTTTTCTCTTCTTATGAATACAAAATTGATTTTCATTCTATTTGAGTAGACATCTTCTAAATATATAAAGAAGCTGTTTGACTGACTCATCAACATACAGCCAAAATAGCTGAAGCTAGAAACATTAAATTTTGATAGTAATTTCTTTATAATGGTGTAGAGACTCAATAAGTGTCGATTTTTATAAATTCGATCCCTATAAAAGGGTAGATGACGGTGGCAAATATTGTATGGTGGTCA
Organism: Crioceris asparagi; assembly: GCA_958507055.1. NCBI lineage: Eukaryota > Metazoa > Arthropoda > Insecta > Coleoptera > Chrysomelidae > Crioceris > Crioceris asparagi. The sequence continues at coordinate 43,951,924 of OY293827.1, forward strand.
ATCAAAGATATACCACCGTCTTAGACGAACTACAATGAAAATATTTGCTGATTATTATACCTATTCTCATGATGTTATCATGTAAGATGTAGCATATTAAACCAGAATTCTAATTCTCATAATTTTGAAAGTTCTATTGTGATTTTTAAATTGAGAAGAAAATATTAGATTGCTTATACTCGACCACAATGCATTTTCAGTGTGAAACGCAGTTAGTAACTATAAGATTTTATAATACAGTGAGGGGCAAAAGTATACAAAAAAAAGGTAAGACATTTGATAATGATATTTTTTTCGATGTGTATTTTTTTAAATAATTAGTATATATAGGGTATTCCAAAAGCTAGATACGAAGTCAGTTTTAATTTTTATATCTACTATTTAAACCCTAAATTTGGTCTAACGTTTGTACCTAATCTTCAACAAATTTCAAGTTTATTTGATATAAAATGTTCCTATCTGCTCCGATATTTATGCAGGGTGTCCCAAATCCCAAGTAGCTTAAATTCAATGAGAAACACAGTATCCATTTCAAAACTAGTCATATGGTTTCTTAGAAAATTATAAAAATTTAAATTGAAATGAAAGTTACATTTAAATGTTTTCCATTTCAGTAACTAAAATACAAATTTAAGGATTCAAGGATAATACATTTCTAAGAATGCATTCGCAAATGTTTGTATCCAACACAATCTATGGAAGAAAGCAGCTGCTATTTGTTGACAGATTGCTTGATCTTGCTCTTTGGTCTATACAATCTTACATCATACATTTCGTGAAAGGTTAGGTTAGATTGTTATCAAAAATTATGTGTGGTTTGTTGATTTACTATAGACAGTGGAACTTCCTTATAGCAAACGTCCGTGTAACAATTTCTCCGTATAACGAATTGTTTGTAAGATCTGGCACCTTGAATACAATTACCATATTTAAAACACCCTCTATGGCGAAGTAAAGTCTCTCTATAACGAATGTTTGCGGAATATCCATCACTGATTGTTCTTGTAATAGCACTGTTTAAACGGTTATTTATAAAAAGGGTATTTCCGGAACTATGCCGGACGTAGGTAATAAATCCTGACAGGTGACCATAAGGCATTGAAAGAGTTGCAAATGTACCGGGTGATTTTCTATGTCCACCAGTAAATGAGCTACACCGGTTCTGGACCAAAATCGATCAATTTTACATGTAATTTCCCATAAGGAATTCTAAGGTCAAAAATAGCGAAATTGGCTCTATTTGACCTTGAACATTGGAAGACTACTTCCCGCGCTCTGGTAAGCCACGCCCCCTAGGCGGGAAATTTAAATTTGACAGCTGCGCAATCTGGCGGGGGAATAGGCAGCTGACGCCATCTTGGAAGCGGAGGAAATTGACAGCCGGCATGGGATGTAAAGAATTTGTCATCAGACATCCAAGGAGCATAGTCATCCAGAAGTCGCAGGTAGCGTCAACATCGTCGAGCAGTTGGATTGAGGATGACGTCATGCTGGCAGGAATGAAATGTTCTCACGAATCTCGCTGAATAATCAACAACCCAAATATAACGACATGCTTCGGTAATATCACAGTTGTGATAAGAGCTAGACCGCACCCACCGCAAATTCTTGTCGAATATTACAACGACATGCTTCGGTGATAACAGTCAGCTGTTATGATAAGAGGTTGAATGAATGCTAGAATAATTATTTCTACAAAATCAACATTATACTTTATTTATAAGGTACATAAGGATTATATATTTCTTATCATTTGTTTATCACACATGTAATAATGAATTTTATAATATCAGTAAACAAGATGTGTCGGAATTGATTTAAATTAATATGCATATTTCTCATAACTATGAAAAAGGTACAACTATCAAGAAAAATTAAGCAAGTATCTCAACAAATGAGTGAAAATGAGAGAAAATGGTACAAATATCAAGAAAAATGAGTCAAGTAACTATAAAATAGCTATGTGAGATGTGAAAAATGACAGAAAGAAATGCAATATACATGAAATGAGCGAGAAAAATGGCGCAAATATCAAGAAAAATGATGTCAGCAGGATTGGTAGAGTTAACATTAGTGCGCATGCGTGCACAATGCTATATAAAGGTTGGTATCACAAAACTTACTCATTCAGTCAGTGACTTCCGTACGAGTAAGATGTGTCTCTTCAATAATTTAGTAAAACAAATTGCAGTCATATTAGGACTTTTATCATCTCAATATGATGATAATGAGGCTCGCAAAGGATTAAATGAGTGTGCTAAGGCGCTAAAACGCATTAAAAATGCTATGAGATATGCCAAGAGTGTGGGTGAGAAACAGCATCTAGAAGCATGTGAAGCATGAACAGGGCTAATTTCTAGGCCAAATACTGCAAGAGATCGAGTTTGCTGGAACGAAAGTGAGTCGGCATTTGATGGACGCATTCGCACAGGAATCATCTCTAACCTCCAACATAAAGACCCCCTCACATTCCTTCAAGACTGTCTTAAACTATTTAGACCTCGTATAATCAATGCTCTGAGGAAAGATGAAGCCATCAAGGTCAACGTAGTATTCGGATGCGAGTTTGAAATAGTGAAAGGTGATCGAGTGTTAACAGAATATAAATATTTCACTACCTCCAATTCACCCATCTATCGTGAGACAGATATCGAGAAGTGGTTCACCTCAAAAGTCATCACCCCCCTCCTCAAAGATTTAGAAGAATTTCAAGAGAGAGATAGTGGATGGGCACTGAAGCCCATGAGTGCTACATAATGTATAACATACTTATGTTTATCAAACAATGTAGCCATTAATTTTGTTGGCTCGTTAACATTACTAGAAGGCTTCAGCGTCCTAGGATTAATATGTTGTGGGCAGAAGGGTATGTCTCTATGTTTATCATGAAGATGTTTAGGATAGTCTAGGTCTACTTCCAAAAAATATCCTTCATCTGCATCATCAGGTATTGATGTGACATCAATGTTAGTATCAGCCCATTCAAAACCTCCATACGGTAGATATTGTGACATTGCCCATCCATATTGGTTGTTTATGTCAAAGTACATCAAAAATGTTTTTGGCTTCGATGGGTCATAATTATTGATATACATATTGTTAGCTTTAGCCTGTCTTTTACTACATACTTGGCTCAAACCTCCTCGAATGCCTCGTTCAATAAACAGAAACATATCAGCATCGGTTAGCAGCTCCAGCTCGATTCCTGTATGCTTCAGCATGGCATCCCAAGTGAAGCCTGGTAATGTAAAATAGTGAGCTGGATCTAAATTATACGTGTTCAGACAGCTTGTGCGGAACATCTCAAATACATCAGCCAAGAGTAGAATATCAGTCTTCATATATAAATCAACGTATTCTCCCAAATTTTCACATGAGAAGCTGCTCCAAACATCTTGGGCTCGTCGGTAGAGTCGGCGAGGACATGGTTTATTATTCAGCTTATTGTAAAAATCATCTATGGATGGTAGATTCGTTTCAGAAAAACGGTCGAAGGAGTCGATGTAATCATATGGCATTACTCCTTTCTTCGTTAAAAGTGAAAAGTGCATTTCATCTACTTCAGGAAACTGTCTTCAGATTTGGAAATTCCGGTAAATATGATGCCAACTTGTCCAAGGAGGATGCCATAAATCGGAAACTGTCTATGAAACGGAACTGAATAGGGTAATCATCTATATGTTTGGTAAATGAGATATACTTCTCCTTTGTAATGGGAAGTAGGTCAACTTTTCCCCCAATCTTCGTAGCAATGTCTGTAAGTATGAAATGAGCATCATAGCCTGATAGATTGTGGAAGACAACTGGAACCATATGGCTGTCCTGGTAATTGATGTTGCATCCCTCGTGCGCTGCTCCTCTATAATTGTTTTCAGGTAACAAGTGGTTGTGATCTCGCACTTTCTTATCTTCAGGGCTAAATGATTTCACGCAGATGTGACAGTGAGTAGCTTTTTGATACTCTATTTCCTGTTCATATGTCATATGGATGTTATATAAGCACCAGAAGACTGTAGCCATATCTTCCGCTAAACTGTCCATCTCATTAGCAAACCACTGCATACAGTCCTGTCCGCGGTAAGATCGGAAAAAAACTAAGGGAGTGGTCGTAGGAACACTTAACATAATAGCCAATCGCAGCTGGAACGTGAAGTTGTGGTTTTTTCGGGTCATCAGTTTTTTCCAAGACACTCTCCAAATCAGCATATACAACAAAAGGAGCTTTTTCCTTATTTCTAAAATGTTTGAATTTAAGGATGTTCCTTCCTGGTTCGGGCATCTTTATGGCTGTTTCATTAATATTTTGACAGTCTTCCAAATGTTTATCCAATTTTTCTGGGGATCTACAATAATGGAGACAGCGTTCGCAGAAGAACTTTTGATGCATTTCTTTACTAAGTTGGGTTGATAGAAGCCGGGATAGATTTTTGATCCATACATAATGATATTTGACGGGGCCCTCAGTATCATTATATCTGTCCTGAATAAGTAGCAGATTCACATGTTTCGCACGCTTTTCTTTGGTGAGGTATGTTGGTAATGCGGTGAATTTCTTTTTTGCCTTTTGGAGAATGTATACGTTGATGGATATGTTGTTCTGATTCTCAAATAATGGAATCTGTTTGATGGTCATTGGAAACTGAATACCTTTTAATTTTAGTACAGATGAGTAGTGGGGGTAAGAAGATGTGCGATCAGAATGATTCTCAGCAGGATATAGCGCTGAAGTAACTGCCCTTGCAAAGCAGGCTTGATCATCGTTTTTAACGTTAACGCAGGATTTCTTCTTCTTAATCTGTGGTGGTAGCTCAATATATGATGAGCCCAGCTGAGGTGTAAATTTGTTAATGTTCACTCCTAAATTCAAAACTCGCTTCAGTGCCCATCCACTATCTCTCTCTTGAAATTCTTCTAAATCTTTGAGGAGGGGGGTGATGACTTTTGAGATGAACCACTTCTCGATATCTGTCTCACGATAGATTGGTGAATTGGAGGTAGTGAAATATTTATATTCTGTTAACACTCGATCACCTTTCACTATTTCAAACTCGCATCCGAATACTACGTTGACCTTGATGGCTTCATCTTTCCTCAGAGCATTGATTATACGAGGTCTAAATAGTTTAAAACAGTCTTGAAGGAATGTGAGGGGGTCTTTATGTTGGAGGTTAGAGATGATTCCTGTGCGAATGCGTCCATCAAATGCCGACTCACTTTCGTTCCAGCAAACTCGATCTCTTGCAGTATTTGGCCTAGAAATTAGCCCTGTTCCCTTCAGCTTTAATCTGATTCCTCAAGGTTCTGATATTTCTTGAACATGCTTCTAGATGCTGTTTCTCACCCACACTCTTGGCATATCTCATAGCATTTTTAATGCGTTTTAGCGCCTTAGCACACTCATTTAATCCTTTGCGAGCCTCATTATCATCATATTGAGATGATAAAAGTCCTAATATGACTGCAATTTGTTTTACTAAATTATTGAAGAGACACATCTTACTCGTACGGAAGTCACTGACTGAATGAGTAAGTTTTGTGATACCAACCTTTATATAGCATTGTGCACGCATGCGCACTAATGTTAACTCTACCAATCCTGCTGACATCATTTTTCTTGATATTTGCGCCATTTTTCTCGCTCATTTCATGTATATTGCATTTCTTTCTGTCATTTTTCACATCTCACATAGCTATTTTATAGTTACTTGACTCATTTTTCTTGATATTTGTACCATTTTCTCTCATTTTCACTCATTTGTTGAGATACTTTCTTATTTTTTCTTGATAGTTGTACCTTTTTCATAGTTATGAGAAATATGCATATTAATTTAAATCAATTCCGACACATCTTGTTTACTGATATTATAAAATTCATTATTACATGTGTGATAAACAAATGATAAGAAATATATGATCCTTATGTACCTTATAAATAAAGTATAATGTTGATTTTGTAGAAATAATTATTCTAGCATTCATTCAACCTCTTATCATAACAGCTGACTGTTATCAGCTCTTATCACAACTGTGATATTACCGAAGCATGTCGTTATATTTGGGTTGTTGATTATTCAGCGAGATTCGTGAGAACATTTCATTCCTGCCAGCATGACGTCATCCTCAATCCAACTGCTCGACGATGTTGACGCTACCTGCGACTTCTGGATGACTATGCTCCTTGGATGTCTGATGACAAATTCTTTACATCCCATGCCGGCTGTCAATTTCCTCCGCTTCCAAGATGGCGTCAGCTGCCTATTCCCCCGCCAGATTGGGCAGCTGTCAAATTTAAATTTCCCGCCGAGGGGGCGTGGCTTACCAGAGCGCGGGAAGTAGTCTTCCAATGTTCAAGGTCAAATAGAGCCAATTTCGCTATTTTTGACCTTAGAATTCCTTATGGGAAATTACATGTAAAATTGATCGATTTTGGTCCAGAACCGGTGTAGCTCATTTACTTCCACCCCCTTTAACTTTTTTGTTTCTCGCTTTAGAAAAAAAATGTCATATATGAAAGTTGAAGGATGTATTATTATATGCTATTTGCAGGACATATATTTATTTATACAGCCTGTCACATGAACAAATGCCAAAGCAAAATCACATTTTATTAAATAGAACACCCTGTATATTATTGCATTTTTGAACTCTACAGAGAATTCTAGATACGTTTTATGTATAATGTCCTATATCTATCTTCAACTGTTATAGAAATATTAATAATTGAAAATCGACAATCTCGATGAAATCTGTTCTTGTAGAAAATTAAATAATAATACAAATTAACTAACTTATCATATAAAAAAATATGTTTTTGTTTAATATTGAATTGCTTCACAGGGCCTCCATCATGCTCATTCAGATCATATATTTCCTTCCTAATTAGTTGTTGTAGATATTGTATATTCTGAATATGATTTTGGTAAATGCGTTTTTTTGAATATCCCATAGAAATGCGTCCTTTGGAGTAAGATCTGGACTGTTAGCTGGCCAGCTAAGTGGTGCATTTCTACTACCAATGCATATTTCAAAACGTTGGTTCAAATAATTTCTCACTCTTAAGGTGCTATGGGGTGGGTCTCCGTCCTGCTGAAACATGATGTTTCCTAAGTTCTGCAAGGGCAATTCATCCAGAAAATCTTCGAGTTCATTTCCGAGAAAGTTCAAATATGAATCCCCATTTAAGTTTAGATAAAAAAAAATGAGATCCAATAATTTTGTTATCTATTAATCCCCACCAAACGTTAATTGACTGGCGTAAATTCTCTGTAATAGAATGGGTTTGCTGTAGACCAGTACCTTGTATTTTTTCTATTTATCATGCCATTCGTCGTAAGGGAGGACTCGTCCATCCACAGGCTGTTTCTTAAAAAGTTAGGATCATTTTTAATTCTTTCCAGCATAAGGCGGCAAAATATTACTCTATTTTCTCTGTGCGTCTGTGTCAATTTTGGGGTTGGTCTAATCTTGAAAGGCTTGTATCCAGCTTTCTTGAGAGTCCTCTAAACTTTTGAATAGGAAGTATCACGGACGTTCCATTTTTGCAAAATGCCTTATGGATAAATTTGGATCCTCTTGCACATAAAGTAATATATTGAGTTGCGCATCTTCGTTACCATTCACCACTCTCTTCTTCTTATTCAGACTTGATGTTTGTTAAAATTTTTCGAATATCGTTTTAATTGTTTTTTTTGCAAGGAGTGTGCATTCTTGGATTTTCTCTCGTTTCTCTCGTTGCGTTGCGGCATTATGGTTGTTTGGAATGAATGAACTTAAAATTAACAAGGTACAACGATTCTTTTTGAATTACTAGAAAAAGATAACTGCCACTGTCACTTTGTGTCAGCTTTGGTTTGCCAATATTTCGATTTTCAATTAATAATATTTCAAAACAGTTGAAGGTAGGCATAGGACATTATATATAAGACGTATCTAGAATTCTCCGTAGAATTCAAAAATGCAATAATACACAGAATGTTCCATTTAAAAAAAGGTAACTTTGCTTAAGCATTTGTTTATGTAACACCCTGTATCAACAAATTTATGTCCTGCAAATAGCCTAGAATACATCCTACAACTTTCGTATTTAACATTTTTTTCTAAAGTGAAAAACAAAATAGTTAAAGGGGGTGGACATTATTATAGAAAATCACCCTGTACAGGTACCTCTTACTAACTATATTGTTTTGTTTCAGATGAACCATTATTTGAGCGTGAAAAGTTGTCTTGAGAAAATGTTTAAAAGGAAGATGATAAGCTTAAAATTTTGTTATTTAACATTATTATTATTATGTACCCGTATAAAGATTTTTTTAGTGTACTTAACTATTTCGTTATAGGGAAGTTCTACTGTATTTTGTTGATCTTCTCGTGATGTCACAAATTTAACATAATAACTCCAGAATACGCGATCTAAATCAAATAAATATTTTAAAGGAAGGTAATGTCATATATCTCACAATCAAACATTTATACCTGTATAGAAAATATGTCTAACAGCTTTGCAGCAAATATCATTCAAGCTTTAAGCACATCAAATAATTTCTGTATTATCTAAATATTGTTGGGTAAAATTATTGTCTCTTATTTTTAAAATACAACATGTAACATCGTTTTTTGTTATGGTCGTCATGATGGATTTTTTTAAGTTAATAAATAGTTCTTCAAAAGAGCTCTCGAATGTTGGAATTTACAAAGCCTGCTATGTCAAAGACAGTTTATATTTGAAATTTCAAAAACAACGTATAAATATGTGATCAGATATGAATATTTTTTATCATATAAACATAAAATTGGATGCAGATTTCCAGGATGAAATAAAAAACAATAGTTTATATTCAAAAGTTAAAACTTTTAGGTACATCTTAACTGCTTGCTGGAGCCCTCTGTATAACCTACCTAACATTTCTGGAAATATTCGCACTTAAAAATATAAATCTACGGGTCCAAGCAGTTTCCATTAAATCTATCACTCTTTTAAACTTGTTCCATAAATTTGGTCCTCACTGTATAGAAAATCGATTTTTTATAAAATGCCTCAAAATGAGACTCTAATTTAAAATAAAACTATTTTGAATAAAACAGCTCAGTTTTATGAAGAATATACCTAAAAAATAAGTAGGTGAATCTACTGTTGAGCATTTTATTTCCATAATATGGAAATTTTAGAGAAACAAGCAACCGACATCATCATACATTTCAATATAAATCCCAGTGCTGACGAATTTTGTACGCGGAAGCAAATTGAAGCAATTCTCTTGTGAAATCGTACAAAAATGTGTTTATTTGAAACATTCCGTATGCATTTAATTGATTCAAGTATGTACTGGAATCCGCTTTGATGCCAAACCGTTTTCACAAAGTTTTTCTGTATGTCGCTAGTTTTGAAGTGCAAAGCTGTACATGCGAAAATGCGAATATATAGCTATATATTAGCTTCAAGTATTGAAAGCTGGAGTTGTTGATGAAATGTATTCGTCTGTTTTAATCAGATTAATACTAATGTGAAACTTAACAAAAAACGCTTTCATCGATTTAATATGGTAAAAGAATATACCTAGTGGAATTGGGAGAATTACCTTTATAAAGTACTGCTGATTTTGTGATTTTCAAGATGGAGTCTGGATCGTGGACACGTGTTAATTAATGTTTACAAAACTTCTTCATATATTTCAATGCTATTCAGGTTGTACCTAATGACAGTTATTTTTTTATAAATGAATAACTATTATCTATCAAATTTCTGGTTTAATCTGAAATATTAGGTCTATAATGGTCTGTTCTCTTCCGACAAACCATTATTAAATAGAAAATATAAACCAATCCGAGGATCTTGATGTAGTTAAGAGTTTAATTATTTTCTATTTCATTATTAATATCTAATTCCGGAAAAAATACTAATATCACTAAAATATTGAGGCCCTAGTTATGTCCACGCCCATTTTGAATCTGAAAAATATGTTTGTAGCAATACAATGTAAGTAGACCCTTAATAACAGTCATTGAGTACCAACTACCACTGAAATATGGCAAGCAACTTTGAAAATGTTAGCAAATTTCATTCGATTTCATTTTTCTGTCAAGAGAATGACTTCCACGTACCTACCTTTGGTTTTGATTCGAGATGCTTTAGCAAAAGAAATCATTAGTCGATATTTTAAATTAAATAAATAACTTTAAAAAAACAGGACTGATTTTATAAATCAATGCACTGAAAAGTACGAAATAATATATTCTATTGGTATCTGCCGATAATTACGTAGATAGGTAGATGACATTCGACACCAACTAGAAAAGTACCAGCTCCAATAGAATTAATATTATTTTTTTCGTGAACCAATTAACCAAATCAGTGCTAGTTTTGTAAATAGTTTTTTTTCGTACTAGTTTTTACCCGCTACTTCGTTCGCGTGGAAAACTGAATTCAATTCCATGCGGTAGATTGTAGATTAAAAAGGTTTCATTGCACTGGTACCTTGAGATTTATTGTGCCTTGCAAAAATTAAAAACCATGATTCAATATGACGTGATTAATTCATTGACACTTTCAATTTTTTTCGAAATTAAAGAAAGGCATTCTGATTAAGAAACTTCTTATTAATCTCATATATCAAATATAAAAGAGTGCTCGAGGATTTACCTGTCATACGTAAGAAATCTGCTAATTATTATTTATTATCTATGTTGATAGCGACTTACTCTCTAATGACTATATATAACACAGAGTTATCTCACGCAACTGGTAATTAATGTTAATGAATCCAAAAATATACATGTATCTTAACGTATGTATTGGATTTCGATTTAATCTGCAAGAGTTATCAACAACACTACACCACTCAGCAAGAGGGACTGCAATGTTAGAAACATAGGTCAAACTACGACAGAAGCTAGTAATAATAACTCAAGTTCTAGTAAACTACAAGGAAATTCTAGTAAACCCTTGTCCATCAAGAAGTTAAGAAGACTAGATACGACAGAAAGATACATTACCTATATATTCCTTACTTCGTAGTTCATTACAATGAATATAGGTATACAAAATATAATAATAAATAATCGTCAGTAAAAAATAGGTCACATTCACAGCTACAGAAACAGATTTGATTCATAAGTAACATTGAATTGATCACCAATGTTTTCAAAGGGTGGCAAATCTAACGCTAACCTCTAAACCTAATAGTAGGTATTGAATAGCAACAGGTATCATTTTGTCTGTTAACTCTATAAGCTATCATTTCAATTCCAATGAAATTTCTACTCAATTGGTCCAGTAGCTTTTCCTTATTAAGTTGCACATACTTGATTATCAATGATAGTTTTCAAATAAAGTGAAAACCTCATATCGGTGTATTCATTAATCATACATGAATAAACCAGCGTTTGCCTCTATATCTCGTAATAGTTCTTCCTTTAAATAAATATGAATACAAATGCTTTCCCATTCGGAAATCCGATACCAAAAGTGGAATAAATCAAGCGTATCAATAATTAATGATGATCGCTTGCATGCACATTGCTCAATGTATCAAGTGGTTGAAGGATTTCGATATATTAGTTTTTGGTGGTAGCTTTGGTGTCGGTTTGATTCCAAATGTAATTGTTTGAACTGGATTGGTATTGTTAACATATCTGAAAATATTATTGGCATTAGGTATTACAATAATGTGATGATTTGCACCTACCTGTTATTATGCTAATAATGGATGATAACTATGAAATATCCTATTTAGTTACATATGTAGACGTAGACATACCTACTATCAGTAGTCCTATTTAGGGAATCTTTATTATTATTTAATTACAAAATATATACCATATTTTGGTCCCTAGTTTACTGGTGAAAAATGAAATTGATACTATATTATATATACATAATATATATAATATTTCATATAGTTTGGTAAAGGAATTTATTCTTTATCGGCTTATTCGCTAGAGCATGTCTCTAATTGAAATTTTCAAAATTCAACATGTCCGAAAAGACTCCCATAAAACGGGTTTTAGGGAGAAATTTCTGTCGAAAGTTCAAAAGTTTGGTAGGATTCAAGAGATCATTTTCAGTAAAATTTCAATTGGAGCACTTGAAATGTAAAAACTTCCTATATTATATTCCTAAGTTTGTCATGCTGATAAAATTAAAATTATCTTATATTTTTCAGTGTCATATATGTTATTTCTAGTTTCCGTAAGTTTTTAACTTAATGGATTTTAAAAGTAACACTTTCGCTTGTTTTAATACTGAATCTTAGATATCTTATATAAACTGGATTTTTCTACGGTTTGAAAGTTTTGACCTGTCTATTAATGTCTACGTTAAGGGTGTTCGAGCAGCGGTTCAAACCAGTCCCAAACCGTCAGACGCCTGCGCACTTCAATTTACGATGAAATAATTTATTCCCAACTACTAGTAAGATGTTCGAGCAGTAGTATGACGATTTCCAAACTCAGTTTGAGACAGGTGCAGTTGAAGCGTCTTCTTCTTAGAGTATAGTGTCCTCTGTTGTTGGAGAAATCCGTTTCAGAGAACAACACCACAGTCCTAAACTAAACCCTGGTTTTGTGTTTTATCCATCAGTCTTTCATTCTTAGACTATTCCTAGTCCAAGCTTTCATTGATGTTCTCTCTTATCTTTGGTCAAAAAATATATCTATCGGCATAATCATTTGTTCTATGACGACAAAATTGTGAGAAAGTGGAAGGGGTAATTTGCAAACTGCAGTTTGGTGTTCGAGCAACAAAATTCCAAACCACTTGGAAACTGTTTCAAACCGCACATGCGCATTTTAAACAGTTATCAAACCGTTCCAAACTTCTGCTCGAACAGCCTTGTTATATACTTTGTACATTATATCACAGAGCATGTAGTTACGAACTTATATCTGTGAGTTACATTTACGAAATTGCATAGAAGCTTGATGTCAATTTTGGAAGCCATTTCATATAAAACCCAAATTCACAGAGAAAAAAAGAGTAATATCTACCTTTTGTAATATGCACTCTATGCAGTCGCTACTGATGAGAACGGATTAGGTGGATTTAATTTAAATTTAGTGGCTCTAGTGGTACAGGCGATAAATTACTTGCCATAGTTGTGAAAACACAACATATAATACCTATCGGACGTTCATGATAAAGCCTCCGAATAGGAGATGTTCATTGCAAAATATTAGTACAATTAATAATAGTTTTGTTGACCATGGTGTCCATAATACCAACAACAAATATTAAATGATCTGTAGAATCTATATGAAAATTTATTATGAATAACTTCATGTCATTTTTATATTTTAAAATAGAAATATTTTGTTAAAGAATAATTTTAAACATAAATAATGACTTTCACATGGTTTCTCTTAAGCTATGGAGAAATAAAATTTTGGCGAAAAATATGGCAGTTATTCCTATACTCAGATCTCAAGCACGAGCAATTATGACGAAAGCTGGATTTTGACCTGAAACATAAGATACGAACGATGATCTCCTAACTTTAACTTCGTAATTTCAGATTTAAAGTTGGTATCTACGTACATCACACTCGCTTATCTGTAAATCTGACAAATACTTAATTCACTTGTTGTTTACAATGCTATTGATAATTTTATAAGATATATGCAACTAACTTTTGAAAATTACTAGCCTTATTCATAAGGTCTATAATAGTTTAGTTTGTTTGTTGGTTACTAGGGTAACCATAACTATAATATTACATAAGATTCAGAAATAATCTTACAAAACTTAAAGTCAGCTCTCTCAAAGACACTTGGTATAATCATGGGACAGTTCCCATGAAATCATCTTGAAATCAGGTGTAATCATAATGTAATGGAAAGGTTTGCTAGAGAAGAAATGAGTATTTTCATACCCTCAAACGAAAATAAACTGGACTATTTTGACAAGTATTATATTTGTCAAAAAAATTTAAATCATTTTAATTATAAATTGGAAAGAAACACAAACAAAAACAATCATCTCCACATATATATTGGTTAAATTAAAATTACAGGGGTTGAGACATGTTTCTGTTTCTGTAAAATTAAAATAGTAAATGTTAAGAATCTAAAAATTATAAGATGGCTGATAACATTTTTTTACATTGAGGAATGTGGTACATACTATCAATAATACAAAATAAACTATAAATTATAACATTCTAATAAAACTTAAAAAACCCGTTGAATATTAAATAAATTATAGATTCTGAAATTAAATATTAAAACGACATTCTAAAATAAAAAGAAAAGAAAAATCAACAAAACCCAAAAACTCTGTATTGACTACATTTTAATATTATGGTGGTCGTGTTAAGAGAAAAAATCTGGTGTGAGAAGGTATAAATAGGAGAAAGTGATAATATTGTACTGAAAATTAAGGGTTCTATTCAATAGCATTGAATAGTTAATTAGGAAAAAAGAAAATTCCTCTATTTACAACAAACAACAAACAACAAAAAACAAGAGAAGGAATTTCACTTGGAATGCGCAGTGAATGCCAAGGATCTGTCCAGATGAAACCCATGTGTGTGTAATAGTTAAATGCACTTCAAATAAGTGGAAAAAGGATGGATCAATCTAATTTCCTATCTAAACTGCAAATCTCATACGACGGGCAGACCATTTCTCTTAGAGACCTCGTAGAGTAAAAATCAGTGAAATTCGAAATCAAATTATTCCTAGCTGAATTATCATGGAAGAAGAAGAGGACCGGACTGCACGTGTCATCGATAAATTTGGTATCAAATTATATTGCCAGTGGCGTACCAAAACAATTTTATTTTTTGGAAAATAAAATTCTGAAACCGGAAAGTTGTGTTTTCTTGTTATTTTGACAAAACCGAAAGGATCCCGAATTGCAATTCAGTTCAATATGTTAATAGTGCCATCTATTGTTAAGTTGAAGAAGCTATTATGAAGTTACAATAGAAAATTGTAAAACGCAGAATACTATATGAACAACATGTGTTGTTGAAAGAAGTAGTCAAGCACCAAGTCCAAAATTGTTTGTTTTGTTCAAAAATTGAGAGCATTAAAGAAAGGAATACAATCGAACTTAATCTGTTCTTTGAGTGATGTGATAAGTGGATTAATAATGTTAGCGTTAATTTAAAAAATCTCTAAGATATTCAACAATCTACCCTTGGATGCATGATGTAGTATTCTGGCGTCTTTGGTGATATCGAAAGTGTGTTTGTTGTTGATTATATGGGTAGCAAATAAACTATTCGAATTGATTTCATGAAAAGGAATTGTGAGAAACATAGATTTATATTTATCTATCAATTTAACGTGTTCATCTATTCTAATACTAATTTGTCTGCCTGTTTGGCCTACGTATTTAGCAGAGCAATTGGGAGTAGAGCAAGAAATCTCGTATACACCAGATATTGAAAAGGGATCCATCTTATCTTTACTGTTAAACAATCTCTTAAACAAAGTACTGTAAGTGAAGAAACAAACATTTAAATTCTGGTTGTGGCGCTGAAGTATGTTTTTTATTTCCTGGGAGACTTTACCAATGAACGGTATAGAACAATATCTGGAGGACGAGGTAGGTGTAATCAAATTTCAATTTAAGAATTTGTTCATATGTATTTGGTGTATTGTCTCAATGAAATGAAAAGAGAAACCATTGTTGATTCCTATTTGTTTGAGAATATTGAGCTCATTATTAAAAACAAACAGTCATTGGAATTGAAAAGAGTCTATGGAATAGTGAATTGAAGGCGCTTATTTTATGTGAGATAGGGTGGTATGATGAGTATGGAATAATGTTGTCAGTGTGTCTAGGTTTTCTATAAATTGAGAACGCAAACTTATTATCTGTTTTTGTGATCAGGATATCGAGAAATGGTAGGATGTTGTTAGATTCAATTCACATGGTAAAAGAAATCGCTGGATGTAGGGAATTCAAAAAAGTGAGAAAAAGATTAAGTTGGTCTTGATTACCATTGAAAAGTACCGGGCAGTCATCCACATATCTATAATAAAATATGATCTTATCGTAGTGAATAAAATTATGGAATTGTTTTTCTAGATTGTTCAACTCAAATAAACTAAGCGCCTTCAATTCATTATTCCATTGACTCTTTTCAATTCCAATGAATGTAATTGATTTTAATAATGAGCTTAATATTATCAAACAAATAGGTAACAACAATGGTTACTCTCTTCATTCCATTCAGACAATATACCTTAGACATATGAATAAATAGAAATTTGATTACACCTACCTTGTCCTCCAGATATTGTTCTATACCGTTCATTGGTAGAGTCTCCCAGGAAATAAAAAACATACTTCAGCGCCACAACCAGGATTTAAATGTTTGCCTCTTCACTTACAATACTTTGTTCAAGAGATTGTTCAAGAAATTGTTCAACAATAAAGATAAGGAGGATCCCTTTTCAAAATCTGGTGTCTACGAGATTTCTTGCTCTACTCCCAATTGCTCTTCTAAATACGTAGGCCAAACAGGCAGACAAATTAGTATTAGAATAGATGAACACGTTAAATTGATAGATAAATATAAATCTATGTTTCTCACAATTCCTTTTCATGAAATCAATTCGAATAGTTTATTTGCTACCCATATAATCAACAACAAACACACTTTCGATATCACCAAAGACGCCAGAATACTACATCATGCATCCAAGGGTAGATTGTTGAATATCTTAGAGATTTTTTAAATTAACGCTAACATTATTAATCCACTTATCACATCACTCAATGAACAGATTAAGTTCGATTGTATTCCTTTCTTTAATGCTCTCAATTTTTGAACAAAACAAACAATTTTTGACTTGGTGCTTGACTACTTCTTTCAACAACACATGTTGTTCATATAGTATTCTGCTTTCTATTATATTATATTATATTACATATTATCACTTTCTCCTATTTATACCTTCTCACACCAGAATTTTTCTCTTTTATAACACGACCATCATTGCATTAAAATGTAGTCAATACTGAGTTTTTTGTTTTTTTTGTTTTTTCTTTTCTTTTCATTTTAGAATGTCGTTTTAATTTTTAATTTCAGAATTTATAATTTATTTAATATTCAACGGGTTTCTTAAGTTTTATTAGAATGTTATTATAATTTATAATTTATTTTGTATTATTGATAGTATGTGCTACAATCCTCAATGTAAGTAAAAAAAATGTTATCAGCCATCTGGTAATTTCTAAGCTCGTATATTATTTCTTTTTTTTTATATTTAATTATATTAACATTTACTATTTTAATATTACAGAACCTTTGTCAAGATTGATAATGGGAATATATATTCAATTCAATTCGAGCAGTCGTACGAGACGGTTGTGTTTTTTGTCTCGTTTGGAGCTTCTCGGTACTGAATGTTTTGTTTTGCTTTGGTTTGAACTATTTTGTTTTGATTTGATTTGTTGTGTTACCCGGTGCGTGTATACTATTTTGTGTTATTGACTTCGAACCAGCGTGTGATTTATCATTGTACGTGTGTTTTACTTACTGTAAAAATTTTGACCTGGTGTGCGTTAACATTGAACCCGTGTTTAACTTGACCTACCGTGTGTGTACAAACTTTTACTGTGTCATTGACTTTTATTTTTATTTACAAAAATTGAACTTTAACTTTAAAATGTCTGAATTTAAGTGTGATTCCTGCCAAACAATCGTCTCGGAAAAGGACAAATACAAACTTCGCTGCAGTGGAGAGTGTCGCCGGATTTTTTGTATGACCTGTACTGGGCTGGATAAGTCAACAACCAAAGTGCTCTACCACCAAAAGTTCCATAACATTCGATTTTTTTGTAATGTTTGTGACTCTCCTACCTTGAAATATCTTCACGACAAAATATCACAGGTACATAAATCGCAGATTTCTATAGAAAATGTTGAAGCTCTTGGAACATGCTTAAAGAAAAATAATGACCTGTTTCCAATATTTTCTGAAATGTACGACATTTTAAATACTCATGACGCGAAATGGAAAACGTTATACAAAAAGATAGATGAGATTCATAGTCAACAGACACGATTGGCGGAAATTACACCAGAATCTCTGTTCCATTCTATCAAGGAAATGAAACAGAATATTTTTAATCTGTCATCTATTTTAACGGACAATCAAGACGAATCTATTAAAGTTCAGATTCATGACTCATCAAAGGATGAGTTATTGAAGGAAATGGCCAATATGAATAAAAGTATAAGCCAATTAGCACACACGGTTGAAAAGTTGGCTGCCAATGATAAGCCAATTAGTAGAAGTAACCCACCAATAGTGAAAAAGTCCGTTTCGACTCAAACCAACCATACGGATAAGCAAAACACAGAGCTTTTGACTTCTCCAAAAGACATTACGCCCAGACCTCCCAAATCCTCCAATAAAGATGAATGGCATTATGTGGTAGTGTCCAAAATCCCATCGACATATAGCGCTACCCTTCTTGCACACTATGTGAAGGAAAAACTTGGAACTACTGACTTTATTCGATGCTTTCCAATGATGAAGAATAAGGACAGTTCGCACTCCGACTTCAAAGTTGGTGTGCAGAATAATAGTCACCTAAAGCAGCTAAAAGACCCAAGGATGTGGCCGCTAGGCACTGAAATCGCAAAATCATCTTTAACACCCTTAAAGATTTCACCACCAGCGTCAAGTTTTTCGACCACAGGCTGTCATTTTATTCCAACCTCTGTAGACAGCCGTAGCCCAACACCACGCCCTGACTTAACACCTGTAAAAGCTAGGGAGATCAAATCTGTTAAGATTGGATCTGACAGGGAGGCTTTAGCTGCCTGTAAGTCTCTTGCGCAGGAAAATGTAGACTTTGTCATGGAAAAAAGTACAAGGAAAGATAGTTTGCTAAATATTGACCCGATGACTCCACCTATAGTGCGGCTGTCCCGTAATTCGGATACGGCTGATGGTCGTTATTTGTTGGCTAGACTGAGGGACTCTTCCTTATTAAAAGCTCTTCGGCTATTTCTAGCCTATCTCCATGACCAACCATCCAGTGTATGTTTTGAAGGGCACACCACCACCAGCATCAAATTAACTCTAGCTTCAGAGGGACTTCCTAGTGACGTGGACACCTTGCGTAAGTTGTATTATCGCTACCACAACGCATATGGTATTGGCTCAGCCGAAGTGGAAGCTGATCTTGCTGCCTTCAGGTCTTTCTTTTCATCCGAGAAACTTCAACAGCTTCAGAAAATTAGGGAGAGTCATGGCAAATATTTTTCCACTGGCTCTCCAAAAAGGAATCAAAATTTTTAACTAAATTGACGCGAACAGAGGATCAAGCACCCTCTTTAAAATTGGACGATGGCAAGCTTAGTGTTTTTCTTATTAATATTCAGTCCTTAAGACACAAAACAGATGAATTATTTCTCTTATTAGAAGAACTTAATTTTCCAGAAATTATTGCCATAACTGAGCATTGGTTAAATGTTGATGAGCCTGTGTTTATCAAAAATTACGCTACAGTAACTAGATTTAATAGAAGTAATTTATCTCATGGAGGTACTATGATAATGTCTACAAATAGCGACTTTTCGGCTGTAACTAAATTCGATAAACTATTGTCTGAAAAAGTATTTGAATTTTCCATTGTCTATCATAGTGCTTATAATCTTTATATAGTTTGTATTTACAGAACACCTGACGCTGACTTGCATATATTCAGTCAAAAACTACTGAGCTTGCTTGAATCCCTGCCTTTAAAAAGCAAGTTAATTTTATGTGGAGACCTTAATATTGACTTTTCCAATGTGTGTACTGCTCAAGAATCTCTTCAGTCCATTTTCGACTCTTTTGGCATAATCATGCATGTTGACTCACCAACCAGAATAACTAAAACTAGTTCTAGTACTATAGACTATGTCGTATCATCCTTCGATCCAAAATTCGTTGACTGTACTGTCCTTAATTCAGGTTTCTCGGATCATGAAGCAATACTAACAAAATTTTCGGCTAAATATAAGTGCAAAAATGCTTCGCGCAAATTATGCCGTATTTTTTCTGATAAAAATTTTCGTAACTTCAAGCACCTATGTCTAACAACAGACTGGTTTGTCCTATCTGACGATGTCAATATCGAATTTCCGAGATTTATAAAAACTTTATCTAACTTGGCATTCAAATCCTTTCCTCTTAGGCCTCTAAAAATCAAACAACATAAACCCTGGTCTACTAAAGGCTTACGTACATCTGCAAAGAACATGCGCTCACTATCCTACATAAAAAAATCATCGGACAGCGTCTTCTACCATGATTACGTAAAACGTTACAGAAAAATCTATCATAAGACTATAAAAGCTGCCAAGGACATTTATTATAATAGGAGGCTGGCCAATTCCGGTAATGTTGCTAAAGAAATGTGGTCTATTGTGAATGACTTAAGAAATAAGACCTCATCATCTAACACAATATCTATTTCACCCGAGAACCTAAATAATTACTTTGTAGATGTAGCAAAACATTTAAAGAACACCATAACTCCTTCCGATGACCCCCTCTCATTTCTCCCTAAGGCTAATATGAATTTACACAGTTTCTTCTTTACACCCGTAGTATTAGCAGAGCTTAACAGTACAATTAATGACATTAAAAACAAATCTTCATCTGGGGCTGATGGGCTTACTCTGAAAATGTGTTCGAACCTGCCGGAATGCACATTGAATCATTTTATCACTTTAATTAACAAATCATTCCAAAATGGAGTTTTTCCAAACTGTCTTAAGACGGCAATAATTGTTCCTCTGCATAAAGGAGGAGATAAAGATCAAGCTTCGAACTATCGCCCAATTGCACTCCTTCCCACATTATCAAAGATCATCGAAAGATTGGTTAAAAAAAGGCTTCTATCTTTTCTTTTTAAATATAATATACTCTCTACCCATCAATTTGGATTTTTAAGTAACAAATGCACAAATGATGCCATGTTTTCCCTCTTTAATAATGTATACTCAAACCTGATCAACCATCACTCTATAGCAACAATTTTCTGTGATTTCTCTAAGGCTTTTGATTGCGTAGATCATAATATATTAACTAATAAATTGGAGTACTACGGTTTCAGAGGAGTGTCTCTCGAATGGTTTAAGTCGTATCTCAACAGCAGGACTCAGATTGTGAGGGTTGATACGTCGATGTCTTCTTGTAAACCAATTGAATATGGAGTGCCTCAAGGTTCAGTACTGGGCCCTATTTTGTTTCTGCTTTTTATCAACGACATTGCTAGTCTTAACATTAGCGGTGAAATCTGCCTCTTTGCGGATGACACTAGTTTCACGTGGAGCAACCCGGATATTACGACACTTCATAGGACTGTATCTAGAGACTTAGTCACGATTAAATCTTGGTGCGATTCAAATCTCCTATGCCTCAATGTTTCTAAAACAAAAGTTTTATCATATAAAAGTACATTGCAATCTTTTGTGCTTAATAACACCACTATTGAGGCCGTTGAATCTGTGAAATTCTTGGGGCTTATTGTAGACAACCGCTTAAAATGGGACTTGCACATCGATGCTTTATCAAAAAGGTTAAGTTCTGCATGCTTTGCGCTGAGATCAGTTTCCAAGGAGCTCAACTTGTCTACTTCTAGAACAGTCTATTATGCCATTTTTGAGTCGCATCTCCGATACGCCCTTCCATTCTGGGGTACGTGTTGTGCAACTCAATTTGAACGTATTTTTAAACTGCAGAAGAGAGCTGTTCGGTATTCACTGAGACTAAGCAGTAGGACTCATTGCCAGGATTACTTTAAAAAATTCAAAATATTAACTCTTCCGTCCCTATTCATATTTGAATCTGTATCCTTAATCCGCAAGCACGTATCTTCTATTCCAGAGAGGCCATCTCACAACTATCCGCTTAGAAACACGGAGCATGATCTTTATCTGCCAACCCCTCGCTCAGAGTTGGTTAAAAGCTCTATACTGTACAATGCAAAAAAAATGCACAATCATCTACCATTTGAAATCAAATCCATAAGATCTTTTCCTGAATTTCGAAAGGTTTTGAAATCATACTTACTGGAGAGAGCCTTTTATGCAGTAAGCGAATTTTTTGTTCAAAATTGTTAATACTTAATATTAAGCTTCTTACACCCACTGGTTTAGTGAATATTATTTGATGTTTGATATCCTAAGGGTCTTTTGTAATGTAAAATCATCTGTCACACGAAATTAAATCTATAACGGCTTATCCCAGATTCAATTAAATACCTACTACCTAGGATAATGCCTTTTATGCAGTTAATGACTTTTTTCACTAAGGCACGTTTCTGCTCAGCTCACGCACTGGTTTATTGTTTGTACAAAATTTGTTATTGTTTTGTGATTTAGTTAGTGTTTACCTTCTGACTGAATTTACAGCTGTATGTTAACTTACTTTCTAACCGAATATACAGCTGTAGGTTTCATTCTGATATATATTTTTGTTTTATATTATATAAATTTGATTAATTTTAATTTAATTTTTAGTTTTGACTTTGTTTTGTTTTTGTATTGTTTGATTTTGATATTTTTATTTTGCTTTGTCTACAAAATTTATATTTTTTCGACAATAAAGCATTTCTCTCTCTCTCTCTCTCTCTCCGAAACATGTCTCAACCCCTGTAATTTTAATTTAACCAATATATGTAGAGATGATTTAGTTTTTCTTTCCAATTTACAATCCCACTCCACTTCGAGATCATGAACTTCTTCATACAATTTTATTATAATTATGTTACAGTCATGGTATAACCATGTAATCCTGGTACACCTTTTATGATATTGGTAAACCCCTCGCTCTATATCCAACACTTTTAGACTGTTCAGACGACAAAGGCAATGTACAATCTTTATGGCTTATTTTTTTTGTAGTGAATTTTGTTATATTAATCGAAGGAAGTCCGTAGTAATTCAGCATCGTGAGTGGACCCTTCAACTAGACATTTATAGTCTACCAGCATGTAGCATGTATTTACTATCGCCGAAAAGAGATGAGATATATGTTGGATGTAGATAGTTAGGGTTTCATACATCTGATGAAAAAACTGAACACTTTTACACTAACTTTGGTAGAAAAAAATATCAAGCGAAATATATTAGGACTGACTGAAACTAATGAACTTGATTTTCGGAAAAAACATAGAGTAGGTATTATAGGGCACCTTGATTACAGAAAAAAAACAAAAACGAGCTCTTTTCGCTTTTGATCGATTGTTTATGATCATCCAAGAAGAGTGAGAGTAGGTATCGTACAAATTCAGCTTATTTATTTTTGGTATTTTTAATAGTAAAGTCTGAAATATTTGTGTTACCGCTATATTTTGAAAGCTTTGGATATAAGTTAACATTCAACAATTTTAATGACTACGAATAGGTACACTTAAAAATGTATGTGAAATGAAACTTTTTGACGAAAACTAGGACCGAATTAGTAGTTGGTGCATTGAAAAAACAAAATAACTTAAAAAATAGGACTGTTCTCATGATTATGCTCCTAAAAGTATAAAATAACAGAAAATAATGTAGGAATCATAAAGATCTTCAAATTGGTGCCATGGGATGATATATCAGCTACAGAAGAATGATTGTTTGCAATAACAAATTTTATGATACACCTAGTTTTTACAGAAACAACTCAGATCAATCAGTGGTCCATCGTATTCGATTCAATGATTCAATTATTTCGTTTACTTCCATTTACTTTCAGAAAATATGTTCATGATATATTTGAGGTACGTAATGGGGCTTCACTTGACTTTATTTCCTCGAGAGAAATTACATGTAACGAACTCGAGATACAACTGCGCTTGAACCAATAGCAAACGAACAAATTTCTATTCGGTCGCAGTACTCGCAGTTGTTTCTCAATTTACGATCAAGTTCCAATTCACTCGGTTGCCCGGTAAACACGCGGGCCATATTGTAATAAATAACGTCGTGGTATATAGGCATTGGAGAGCCGTCAAATGCCCCACGACATTAAGCATCGATGGTCTTGTAATATTCGCTCAATAGCTATAATCCATCACGCCGAAAGGCTAAGCCCCATTATTGTTCCATTAACAATTAGAGAATTTGATTTTAATCCGTCGTTTCCAAGTGAATTTATTACGTATCGTAAATCTCCACCTTTATCTCAGCGGGCACAATAAGCTGGAAAAGCTTCTGGAATTATTCTATCAAATGTCTCTTTTTCCTTGTACTTGCAGAGCATTTAATTCATTATATAATGAGTTCACTCGCTATTCCGTATTCCTCACATGTTTATTACAAAATATTCTATGACAACACATTATTCTGGCCCTAGATAGCCAAACAAACGATAACATAGCTCAAAATTTGAGTAATAATGAAATATTTTTTTATATTTAGTTAATTCATATATTAGTGAAATTAGCAGAGTTTCGTTAAACAATATATTTGTATAGTCGTGTTCGGTTATTGTGATGTAATCAAGTAGCAAATAATAAAATAACAAGTAATAAAATGTCCAGCATGTTATAATATCTGTGAACGTTAGTTAATGGCAATAATAATCCCCTTCTTTAATTTCAGGGCTATGTTCTAAAAAGTCTGAATGTATGTACTTGACCTTAAAACACGAATCATCCATATAATATATTTGACCCTGAAGGAACTGACAATCATTGACAAAGTAAAAATATATATATTCACAAATCATGCTCTTACATAGGTTGATAATATATCAAAAAAATGTGATACAAGGGTAGAGCTCCGCTAACACCGGATTTAGCTTAGTACACTTTAGAAACAAAGTAATTATAACTTTATCTCTATGTTCAACAGATAAGATTTGATTATTAGCCCCGCATCTTGCTTATATCCAGAATAAATCAGTTTCTTTAACACAATTCCGTATTTTCGACATACTTCCAAACGGAGGAGGAATATAATATATATCGCGCCGTTTAAATAGTAAACGTGCTCTCAAGATTCTTATTTTCATTTCAAGGAGGACTATTGAAAGTTGGTCCCACTGAAACAAGAAATCGGCATTCAACATTTTCTTCTCTCAAAAACATCACGAAAGTGGATAACGGAGGCAGTTTTTTTCGAAAATGGAAAATTTGAGAGAAAGAGAGGGAGAGAGGAGACCATATGTGGCCACGTTTAAAATGGAATTTTTTCAAAAAATATAGAATTCAAGGTTACAGTAGTGGTAAAGTCCGAAATATGTGTTTCCGCTATGTGGTAGGTGTACTTTTTTCTAAAATTGAAGATATATTAGACGGCCAAATTAATGAAGAGATTAAATGTGACAACATTTAAAATGAACGTTTTTCAAGAAAATTTATAAAAAATACTGTTTCCGAGTTACATCAGTGCTAGTGTCTGAAATATGTATAGGTATTTCCGAGATGTTTTGAAAACTGTGAATAAGTATAAGCAAAGAAGAAAGATTCTAAATTTTGATTAGTAATGTTACACTCAAAAGGGTGAAATATTTTTTTATTTGACCGATTTTATTAGTAGATGCACTGAAAAATAGAAAATAATATTAATTCTGTTGGTGCTGGTAATTTTGAAGTGATTAAGTTATTGGTGAATAGACGACTCTTAGCACCAACTTCAAATGTACCAGCATCAATATAATTAACCATATTTTGAATTTTCCTCCTGTCATTTTGCCCCCACCAGTCCCCTCGGGGATGGTTTTCTGGGGGAAGGTAGTGTTGGAATTTTCTTTCAATATGAGACCTTTTCTCAATACTCATCTTTTCAATAAAAAAAGGTCATCGAATAGACTTCAATTTATTGCATTTCTTTTTTTGATATGTGTACCTACTTTTGTTATGCTAGTTTAATGAAACTCTATGTAGATAATATTGAACTAGGCGGGGGGACTGATCAACTCGATTACAAGATAAATATTGACAAAACGTGAACTTGATTAAAAAGGATTGTGGAATATTGATGTAATCGAAATAATATAAAAAACGCCCCAGAATATTCGCAAATGAAAAAGTTGTCCTACTCAACTGGGTCCAAGGACTAAGTTTATTTAACACTGTGGTGATACTGCATTTTGCAACATAAATGAAAGAGTACTTGATTGACTCCCTTATTAAACCAACAATTGAATTGTCTGTGTCAGAAGGGGCGAATCAAATAATTTAGCCTAATTTTCTTGACTTTCTGATATTACATTTGAAAAAAGACCCAACAAAAATATCATAATACTCCGTGTAAATATTAGATGATACTGTAGGTACATATTTTCTAGCAATAAATTTGAAAATTACATCGGCCGCTATTCTAAAGCACTAAACTATCCTTCGACTGCCGCAACACAAATTGGCTCCTGAATTTTAAAATATCTCCACTCCACCTGTGGCCCAAACTCAAACTATGTAAACGTGTATGAAATACCCATAAATCATGTATCTCTGGAAAAAAGGAAAAATAAGGAAACTTATTAATGCACACTCTGGGCACCTTTCCTTTTTTCACTTGCTTATTAATTTGTGGTAGAAACGCAGAAAAAACATTTGGTTTTTTGAAGGCATTTGATGTTTTGAAAAAAATAGTATTAAAGTAAAGTAGTAAAAGTATTTATAAGATCTTCATTTTATACTCTCAAATTCAAGGAAAATATATACAATATTATTTACTTGAAAATATTTAATAACTTTCATTACACTAGAGTTACAAGAGAACTTTTTAAGAGTAGAGTTCTCCTTCAACATCCATACACAAAATTTCTTGTTTCTTACATAGAAGCTTTGCCTTTACTCTCCAATAACCATTAATTGATAACACTGCCCATGATGCATCCATTTTCAGACTAATACATTCATAAAGTCCCTGAAAATAAACATGTTTATATTTGATGTATTTAGATATCAATACAAAGATAGTCTTATAAAAAAATATATTACTCAAATAATTTGTAGTCTATATCTTACAGGCTTTAATGGTTGAGTCAGAGGAGGTTTGAATGATCCCCTTTTACCCCATGGTGAATTCTTGTTCATCATCAATAATCCAAAGTGTGGTATAGATATATTTCTGTATGTTTCACAGTAATCGAGATTATCTCGACCTTCACACTTTGTCAAAAATAACTGCATCTACAATTTTGTATACATCACTCATCAACTTAAAATAGTTCTCTAAAACTGGCTATAGCATAAAATATCATATTTTCAACAGTTTTCTACTAACTGTGTCGATGGATTCAATTTCTCTGGTAACATTCAAAGTCTGATCTATATACGGCACGTTGTTTTTCTTATAGATTTTAATTTTCGTGTAATAGGCTGCTGGATTGGGTAACTCTTTACATTTTCCTGTGTACTTATGGATCCTGACAATCGGATCCTAAAAAAAAACATTTTTATTATTATGGCATTAATAATTGCTATAACTTTCAAATGTTCATCCTCAGCACTTTAATAGAAGCGCAACTATACTATTTTTAATTCAAGATAGATAAGTCGTTGAAATTATTTTAATTCTTCACGAAAATTAAAATATATTCGCGAAATATATAACTTTTATTAACTCCTTGGTAACTGGTGAAATAGATAGTACTTACTTAATAGTTCACTGCAAAAATGGCAAATTTTTATTCTAGACTAGTATTGATATATTTTAATTTCATTTGACTCACCTTCGCTTTTACATAGGTGTACTCAATTGATAGAGTAATAAACAGCAGTACAATTAATTGGGACATTTTCAAAAAAGTTAATACTCATTGAATTGATCTATATATGCAAGTATTGTATATATACCTAAATAATTAAAGGTAGCGTAAATAATTGGTGACATTTTATTTGTAATGAAAATATAATCGGATTCACATGAGCTGACAATGAGCTGTCGATTAGATCTATAACATAAACAGGATAACACATAGACTATGAGAATGTTGTTCTTTCCCTCAGTAGCATACAAATTATAGACATAAATAGAGTCAATCGAAATAAATGTTGGGATCATTGATCTGGGCAATGCTTTTTTGCTTTTGGTTTCCAAAACAAAAACAAATGCAGTCCTTTATGTGATTATCTTAAGAAAAATAAGACAGCAAGAGCGTCTCTTATGTTATTTCCTACAATTGAGCTTGTTGGAGAGAAATCGTACTTGATTTTAATAGAAGTTTATGATAGATACACTTTTGTACAGGAGCAAATATCTACCATATAATACCATACCATGCGTACCATACCAACTTTAAGGTGGGTACAGATATATAACAAAACTTCGTTTCGCAAAGCCGTTGCGTAACAATTGTTTGTTACGCATCGAAGATACAGCGTGTCAACAAATATTCTGTATCAATACATCGTCGCGTATCTTATAAACGGAACATGCTGCCGTTCCTTCTTTCTTTCTTTGATGCGACGTCAAACCGACAACCGATGGTACGCCTCCATGTTACTATGTTACGGTTTTACTCTGTTACTTAGTGCCGTCCAGACTTGTTATGTGACGGCGTTACGATACGAAGTTTTGTTATATGTCTGTACCACCTTAACATTTTTTTATAATACAACATGAACCTAGATATATGTCAAATTCACGCCGAGAGCTAATTTGACCTGTACTTATCTAGAAGCGAATTTATATCGGTATTTTAATTTTCTCCTCTTTGCTCAATAATAGGATAGATAGATTACGACAACCCACTTTGGAAAATCAATTTGATCATGGTGTCAGTCATAAATAATTTCTACAAAAACAAGGACCAACTTTATTTATTGGTTAAACTGAAAATTCAGTAGATGCTGGTAATTTTGAAGTGGTTTACCCAGTTGTGAGTAAATAAAGACTTTTGGCACCAGTACCAATAAAATAAGGGTTTGAGGAAATTTCAGAGGTAGTAACTTAATTAATTAAGCGAATACAGCTTTTCTCAAGAGAGACAAAACTGTAATGCGTGGTAAAGAACCACATCCTACGTGAGGTAGCCCTGTTGACACAAAATTTGACGGATCTAGACCGGATGGTCGAGAAATGTTTCCGAAAACGGAAAGCTGCATTTTTAATAAAAAGGTGAGGTGTATACTGATCTTGAAGCGGTTCAGTATTCGATACTAAGAGGCGAAACTGATGCGGTTATTGACGATTTACGGTATAGTCTGCCCTTTCTGTCCTAAGGTTAAGAAATCGGCCCTAAAGTCGCAGGAAGTCAACGACATAAGAATGTAGAAGGCAAGAAGAAACCACTACCTACATAAAAGGTTTACAGATATTTCTTTTGTACAATCAGAATTACTGTACAATATAAAACCACCATTACTGATGATGAATATTGGATATCAGAACTCGGCAAGGAGGAAATCTACAGCAAGACCACAGAGCCTCTTATGTCGTCAAATAGCAATTATACTGTGATAAAACAAGAAATAAATAAACAAATGATACATTAAATGTCAGCATTATGTATGAACCAGGGAGGATGCACAATGCAATACAAGATATGCAAGAAATAAATATAGATATATTTGGTTTCAGCGACGTCACTTTATTTATCTGAAAATAATGAGGCCAGACACAGAAATGGAGTTGCTGTCTTTCTGTTGGAAAACGTCATGTCATCTGTGATCAGTTTTACTCCTATAGGTATTGGTCGGATTATGCTCTTACAACTTCAAACTAACATGATCAAGCTGCAAATATATGCCGCCAAAGTCGACAAGCCAGATGAGTAGATCGATATGTTTTACAAAAATATCAACTCAGTCCTATCATCAAAAAAGCAAGGTACGTTTCAATTATCCTGGGTATATTCAACGTGAAGATTGGAAAAAGGAAATCTTATATGGACTTGGTACAACAAATGACAGT
Organism: Crioceris asparagi; assembly: GCA_958507055.1. Classification (NCBI taxonomy): domain Eukaryota; kingdom Metazoa; phylum Arthropoda; class Insecta; order Coleoptera; family Chrysomelidae; genus Crioceris; species Crioceris asparagi. Next base: position 43,981,725 of record OY293827.1, read on the forward strand.
GGCGATAAATTACTACAATTTAGCCAAGAAGACAATAACATAATCACAAACACCTTTTACAAACTTCCCATGCGAAGACTATAAACCTGAAAAATCCCGCAAGATAACGAAGACAGACTGATGAGAAATCAGAATTCTACTTATTAATAATTGAAATATACAGATATTGTATTAAATCAGTAATACTTAGCCAGGAGCTGACATTATATTTTCTTATCATGGATAATAGAAGAAAAATTAAAGAGAAAATAAAACAAAGTCTGAAGTATGGGGAACTACCACAAAAACATGACATGATATACCTATTGATTCGTGCACTTTCTGTACCAATAATGCTAACATTGTAAATAATAAATAAAATTAGGTATTGTAAAATTTTGTAATAATTTGAAAAGTGTTAATTATTGTTAAAGGTTTAGAAATAAATGATTTCTTGGATTTTTGCTTCATTGTGGACCACGAGGGTAAAAATATGGTTAAAATGCTAAATAGTTTAATTCGCTCACTATTTTGCGCACGGTGTCATGGTCACATAGGAAATTGAAAAACATGTGTCACTTCGCATATATTTATCAATGTGCAAATCCTGCCATTTTTGACGTTTGTAGAATAAACAACTTTAAAGAATTAGCGGGACTACACAGATGGAACTGACCCAGTAAATTATACGACACAGACTGCAAAATCATTACAGATATACCTAGATGAAAAAGGTGGAAAATATATGTGGAGCAACACTTTGAAGATCATACACAAGAAGATTAACACTGAACAAATGGAATAATAAAGGATATGCTCTTTATAAACTGATAAACAAAAATGCATCAGGCTCTAATGAACTACCAGCCGCAATTCTCAAATTAATTGAAGAGAAGAAGATTGAGGTCGGGATAGATTTATTTATCACCATTTATAAGCTAAGAATAATACCACAGAAATGGATAACATCATCCCTCATGATGCTACCAAAGAAAAGAAATGCTAATTATAGGTTGACATGTCAAACTTGGAAAATTATTTAGCATAATGAATTCTTGATTATAAGTTAAAATTTACCTCAAGACGAGTAGATTTTATACACTAAGGGTATATAATTCTCTATTTTAATAAACTTTAGATTGTAGATGCAGTGGCTTTCTTAGCCATATCACACTGCGACCTTTACAGATCTATTGTGGTATTAAATGAGATTTTGGATTTATCATTTTTATCCGGCTTGTTAGCCTGCATACTCCTTTAAGTAGCTCTCTGCTTTCGGTTTTGTACCCAAAAAGGTGAAACCGCACCCCTGCCAGACTTTCGCACTGCGGTTTCCTCTTATTTTTAGCAAAACCAACAGAAGGTATTATATATGTGATTCCTAAACATGCAGTGTCATGTCAGTATCCCCAAAAGTCATTTCTCCGAAGGAATTCTTAGGAATAATTTGGCTTGCCTTTATGCTGGGGTCTCTTTTTTCAACTAGCACTGCGCCTGTTTAAATATCCATCTACTGTTGGACACGATCTTCAGTCTAGCAAATTGAAAATTTCTTATTGAAGTTTAAAAAGTTTTTTAATACGTTAATCAAATTAGTCTTATGTCGCTGCCAATTTTGGTTCATGAGTTATTCGGGATCAAATTGCCAGTATTGCCAGATTTTTTAATGGACCCAAAAACATTGTTTTTTCAAATTGTAACATTACTATTGTTAGGCCTACAATAAATCTGAATATTCCTCAAAAAAATATTAACTATAAATTATTTCTATTGGTAAAACATTTCGAACAATTTTGGATTGATCTTTAATGTTTCATTCTTCAGATTTTCCATATTTTATTATCTTACATGAGATGTTAAATTAAATAATTTTACATTTTCAAAGTGTATAGCAACTGACTACGGATTACTCCAAAAGGACTTGATCGATTGTTCAAAAATTGCTAACTGAGTAAAATAAATGATATTTATACTGTTTTATGATGAATCTGAAGTTTGTTTATTAATGACAGAAAAAAAATAGTTTTGCCATTTAAAAAATTTTTTCAATTCAAAGATAACTTCTTTCCTGCTTTTTCTCAGTAATGCAAGTTATATCAGAAGTCTGAAGAATTCTAAGGAATATTAGAATTGTTTTTGCCCTCCACCCCAATTCACGTTTTTCGGCGATTATCTAGCAAATAGTGCCATCAAAATCTTGGCCCATAGGCGAGCGGTATCCACAACATATAAAACAAAAAAAGCAACAAAATCGATCAACTTGTTCCCATGCTAATCTTGGCATAGAACAGCTGACAGATAGTCAAAAAGATGAATGAAAATATGCTTTTTGGACTTGGTAAACCTTGAAACGTAAACACCTGTTGAAAACCAGACGCTGAAAATTTTAAACGATTTCAATAACTCTCCCCTACGTTGCCACTTGAGGTAGCGGTAGGAAGATAAAAATCGGATTATCAGTTCTTGTCACTATTATTTTTCACAGTGAGCCAAAACTAACAACAATGTTCATTCAATTTTGACGTAGAAAAAATCGTTTAGTCAGAATATGAACAAACAGTTACAAAAATTTGATTGATTATTTGACCGTAACTATTGTTTTCTCGGAGATAAGTGATAGTGGCGTTAAGCAGAATGCTTTAGACACGTTTCCTCAAAATCATAGAAGCTGTTTTTGAGCCACATTCTTGAGTAGCAAGTGGTTTTTGACCGACGAACCCCGAACGGATGAGGTATACAATTCGACTGTCTGCTTTATTTTTATTTTTTTGGTTCGTGCGCGCCTTTTATATAGTAAACGAGCTCCGATTTTGATGATTTTGGATTCATTTGGATTCTCCTTCCCTCCGAAAACCGCCCCCGAAGGGGTGGTGGGGGCGAATTTTCTCGAAAATCGAAAATCTGAGTTGGTATAATTAAAGATAGGACAATATCCGGAAACGTTTAAATTGAAAATTTTTTCAAAAGTATTACGGTTTTCGAGATAGACGCATGTTAAATATGTATTTTTGCCATGTGGAGAAAACAATTTCTTTCGAAAATTGAAAATTTTTCGATACTACATGAAAGATATAATTATTTGTAGCAACATTTATAATGAACATTTTTTCCTTAGAGTTACGGTTTTCGAGTTAAATCGGTGTTAAAATGGTAACAACTAAAATATTCAAGCGTATTTCCGCAGCGATGTTCTGAGATCTCAATAATAACAACTACAAGCAATGAATCTACGTGGGTAATAGGATAAGTACTATCTTCATTGATATGGTATAGTGAACGTTCAACGATTTTCGGGACTAATGCTACACTCAAAAGTGTGAAATAAATATTTCTTACAAAAAATTGGACCGACGTTATTAGTTGATGCACTGAAAAGTATAAAATAATACTACTTCTATTGGTGATGGTACTTGTGAAGTTGGTGCCAAAAGTTATCAATCTAACTGCAACTGCACAACTTCAAAAGTACCATCACCAATAGAAGTAATATTATTTTATACTTTTCAGTGCATCAACTAATAACGTTGGTCCAATTTTTTGTAAAAAATATTTTTCAGCTATTGCATAGCATTTGTCAAATGTCTTAAATGTTAATTGTTTTCCGTCCATATGGGCGAAGGAAATCCTAACTTTGTCTTTGCTCGTTTTTATTTTGTAACCTCGTTTGCAAAACCCTGAAGACGAAAATAAATTTTTGAAAGCTTGGTTAGCAAGAAGAGTATACTTTTTTAAACCCCAAAAAATTCTTCGGCAGATTTCCCAATCATTTAGTATATATATATATATATATATATATATATATATATATATATATATATATATATATATATATATATAAATTTGAATTCCTCATTATCTCCTTTAAATTGATTTTGTTCTCTTAGGTCAAGATCGACTTGTTTCTCCGACGCTTATTTATAATAACCTATTATTTTTATTCATGGTTTCCTTGATTTGGTAACATGCACTTCATAGTCATCCTTTAGGGTTTTCTCAGCTTCTTTCTGCAATGTATCCACATCTTGTTTGGTTGGGCACTTTATTTCAACACTATCACCCTGGACCTCCCTGATGTTTTTTATCCCGATTTTCAAATTCGCTGGTTTCATATTTCTCTGCAGATCATTTTTAGTTTTTTCGATTCTTATTCACTTCTTGATTTAATATTCAAGCTAGGTATATTTATTACTTGCTTATTTCAATGCTATTAAGGTCAATATATCTTTTTGCTAGTTCATCGACCCTCATGTATGTTTTCTTCATTGTTTCATTCTTTGCTTCAATTATTTAGCTCTTCATTGATTTCGCCAGTGTAGTTTTCAAATCGTTAATTTCATTAGAGCATCCTAACCATAAATGAAATTTTAAACAACAGTTTCTTACATGTTTCTCACATAAACATTAGTATACGTTTTTGCAGCGGAACAACTCGCATTTCTGAAGCAGACAGTGTCATACACAGTTTATGTATTTTTTGCCAGGCAGCAGTCACATTCCAAATATTCTTTATCGGTTATTTCACCATTGCACTTAAGACATTTAATATAATTCACTTCCATCCTGTAGATATTCGCCACCTTGATGTGGTAACTTTTTATACAAATTTGTTATAACTGGTGATTATTTTCTATAAATAATCGTGTTATTTTGTATATTTCTCCAATATGCTCTTCCCGATTTTAACTGAAATTTAAACTGTATTCTCCAATTATTTCATTAAAAGTATTATGAAGATTTATTTATATAAAACCCACTTCGTATAGGATATAAATAAACAAAACTCTTAACAGTGTTGCCAAATCTAAGCATGAATGGAAAAAGGTTTTCAAGAACTTCCGCTCAAACTCTCGATTTCAATATTAACTTCGACAAAGGTGAAGGATTGCGCTTGGTAGGTAATTTTTTTAAATCCGAGCTTAATGTAGATGCTGTTTCTGGTAGAACAGTGGGCCTAGATATATATAGTACAACCATTGATGCTATGTTTTCAGTATTCGTAAATCATGTAACGACGTTCACGTATCGCACATTAGTTTCCACAAACCTAGTATCGCAATACTTAACAATGACGTTAGTATTGATGAAATTAATGTTCAAGATGATATAATTTGTGAAGAAAATCAATCTTCCTAAAAAAGTATTTATGTAATATAAGTACATAATTATGCAACATGATTTATGTACCAATAATATTTTATCGAATCAAAATAAATAAAAGTACCTATATACCTACATACTTTCAATATTATAAGACATAGGTACGTTTATTTACTCCCTTTGCGTATATCGCACTTAAAGAATAAACTGCTGTTACACGTCGGAGCTGCCATGCCCATTTTTTTTCTCTAAAATTATTTATCGGGATCGAGGAGTACGTCCGTACAATTAATATTTCACTCCTCTGAACATCGGAAGCCCATCAAAGTTTTTTGGTATAAGATCAATCTAAAATTAACATATTCAGAATTTGATATATATATATATATATATATATATATATATATATATATATATATATATATATATATATGCACAATAATATATTCAATTTGGTTGTTCCCCGCTGTAAACCTATATAGATCCGAACAGGAAATTCGTAGAAGTGTATAAATGTTTGCAAAAAACTTTACTTTACCAGATTCATTATAATATTAAGAAAAAATAGAGATTGAATGATAAATAATGAGTGAGCATGTATGGAGGTTTTTTATTATGTTAATATAATGCGCTCTTTTATGTTCCTTTTTATTTGCGACCATTCTGATGACATCATTTTAGTAGTTTAGAGTATCACGATATCATCAGCTCAATAAAGCATTCATCAAAATACTGAAATAAGCTTATCAGAATTCTTTGATAGTCTTCCAAAATATTATGAAGTAGGTACCTACCTACGGGTTGATTTCTTGTTGGACAAGTTTAAGAGAAACTAAAGCAATCGTCAGCTATTAGTCAAGAGTTATCCGATCCGGGCGGTAATAAACTTTTTTAGGAAATCGCCATTTTAGAAATAATAGCCCCCGTATCAACCAATCTACCATAAACGGATATAATATTTTAGCGTTAGGTCCAAGTGAGATAAAAAAGCTCCAATCTTAGTGTGGATGCGGCATTTTTCTCCAGGCCTCGTGTTAATTGCACTGGACAGTGGGAGAAGGCTATATCAAGATTTCAGTCTTCCGATGCCAGATCCCGGCAATCTAAGCTGCGGAAGAGGATCTGCAGGAAATTGGCTTCGGACAGAGAAGGATATAAGTTTGTTTTAGGCAGATAACGACTGCCCCATAGTTATTTCAAAAAGTTTGCACCAGGGAGCGGTATTGGATAGGTCCATGTTGAAAAGAATATCGGATCGTATAGATCAATCTTGGTATAAATAATCAGAAAGTCAACTGAACTACTAAACCCAAAACTGATGCTAGTACTTGAGATGTGTGACTGTTTCTATGTATAACGTTTGTCAGTAATCTATGCCTAGATACCTAATAAAATTAGTTCAGTTCTATATGTGAATGGAATATTTTGTTATTATTATTACTAATTTATGCTTGAGCGCTAAGTACAAAATTGACATAAAAACTAGTTATTTATTATCTGTCTTTCTATCTGTCTCTATCTGAAAATTTCTTTAATTTTGAAATATTTTGCTTAGATGGCGCTAACATTAATTAACTTATAAAAAGACAACGCTACTTCAAATTTTTATAGCAGGGGCGTTAAATGAAATTGATTCTTAAGGTTTAAGTTCCAAAAATACGAATTTTTACTTTCCTACGCTACTATAGTAGCTGTACCTATAAGGGAAGCATTGTAATCTTGTGAAATTTTTGGTATCGAGATTTTTAAAAATGTCGACGTTTCAGAGTTTTTCAAGTCTAATAAACATATTTTCAGCCATTGGTCTGTCTGTCTGCCTGTCCGTCTGTTTGTATGTCTATGACAGCATTATCTCGGGAACGGATCGGTGTATTTTGTTGCTTTCTTTTTTATTTTGTTTGGTACCAATACCACTCGCTGGTGGCCCTGAATGAGAAGCCTGTATACACAGGGTGCTGAGCAATAGCCAAAAAACGTGATTTGTTCAAGATTGTAGCGCGAAAACGGCTCTAATGATTTTGATTAAACTTTCCTAAAGTATTCTTCTGAGAGCCCTTTACCACCCACATACAGCGCCATCTCTGAGAGAAAGCACAAAAAAAGTTATGCTTCAATAAAATTCCATATTTTCCACATGTTTCTTCAGATTCTGAATAACGTTTCAACTTGGGGTAAAATGTTACATGACCATTGTTGTTTGTCTTGACATGCTGAAAATAATGAGTGGTAGCGCGATTTGACCAGAGGATTTTTACTTTACTACCGCTATTATCGTCGCTATGCAAGGAAAGTGTTGTAATAGTGTAAACATTTTTATTCACTGGAATTTGCCTGCGAGCAGTAGGAAAGTCGTGAGAGTGGACACACCAGATTTTTTCATTGTATATCCTGATAAATTTAGACATTTTTTTTAACAACACCAAACACTACATTTAATTATTGGAAATTCCAGATTATGAAATTCATCGTTAATTCGGAATGCGGCTACATAAATTTTACGAGAATCTTCGAATGAAGTTAGCAGAGTTGCTTTGGAGTTGTCTATCTACGAGAAGCTTTCTTCTTCGAATAGAAAACATAACGCTTTTTGCTTACGCTCGATTTTACAAGTCATGAAATTTTCCTATCGGGGGCTTTAAACAGAATCGTAAGGTAAGGTCCAATAATACATTTTATGCTTTTACTATAAGAAAAAATTATTTTTCTATTGCAACATAGGTAGATCTGCTATTTTATTTTCATTGAAAGCTACTTTACGGAGTAAATCGTGCTTTTTGTAGAGTAAAGCTATCGCTCGTAGTGAATTAAATACGACATAATTAAACCAAATACCTTCAAACATGAAAAATTGATCTAGTTAGAAATATTCAAAAACCGTTTTATTAGGCGTACATAACTATTCTTGAAAACGTTCTGCTAAATTGGATTTCCGTTACAGATCCTTTAAAAACTTATACAGAGTGTTAATTAATATCATGTACTTATTTTAATGGGTGATTCTTGGGCTAATTTGGAGTCAAAATGTTCTCAGATGCTTGGATTCCGGTATACCTACAGGGTTGTAAAGTTTTATTTTTATTTAGGTTTTCTTGGAATAATTCAAAAACTGTTTGCGACATTAGATTAAATTCCCTGATAAAAAATTGTAATACAAATACGTATTTTTTAAAATATTTTTTCAATCTAACCAGTGGCGTATATGGGTATATCTTTGTACAATTGTATCCAAAAAAGAAGTACGCCAATGTTTTTCGCAACTTTCTGTAAAAATCATTGATAAACATTAAATTTTAAACAAAAAAGTCTCTTGTGTTTTTGCCGTAGAACTTACCATTGTAGAAAAAATAAGAAAAACTGTAGTTGTTACATGGTTATGTGAAATTTAATTGACGCCAAAAACTCTCACTTATAATCTCACTAAAGCTTGCATAATTTCCGAAATATTCTTAAAAAAATTGCAACTGAGAAAAAACTTACGGAGAATAATTCAGGCTCGCGGGAGATTCGGTATGAAAATTTTATACCTATACTAAGTTATTTAAGTAACAGGAAATGTAAAGACATTCAAGGCAAGTGAGTGTAAATTGCCGAGGATATAACAGTCGATATATTCCGTGGTACTTATTAGGTATATTTTTTCCGGTAGCGGCAATGTAAATAATGTAACGAACTTGGCTTCGGTGATCGGTGCCATAATGGTGGGCGTGTGCGATTCGTCGGAAGGCGGAGCACCTTACCGAGTGCGGACGTTGGTGGGACCCGAGTGGTGTGTTGCATACCGCTATTGGTATTGGTCAGCCATGCATGCCTGGGTCAAGACATATTCCCGAAGCGCAAGTTCGGGAGAGCTCGCTTGGCATCGGAGGATGGATGTAGAAAATACGAGAGCCATTCTGCTTGCCTATATATTGGAGAGTGCTGCGGAGTCAGTGAGTCAGTCAGGGGCAATCGCCCGGTGCAGACGAGTAAGTCTGGGGCAATGAATATAAATTGTAAATAGTTGTAAATAGTGCAGTGTAAATATAAATAGTGTTAAGTTAGATAAATACTGAATATAAATTGTATATAAATATGGATATTTAGTCTGTGATATAAATAAATAAAGCCCAGTCACTTTTATATGCCCGTTACATTGGTGTCAGGTGTGGGGTAGTATGGTGTATCAGACGGGATAAAAAGGTGATAGTGACTGGGAAGAATGACTCGGACTGAACTAAGTGACTGCAGATTTCGCGAGGAAGTGTGTCGCGCTTCACGGTTTTTCGGTAGTGACTTTTGAGAACGTTCCGGAATTCTCTTTCGAACATTATCGAGAAAGAGTTGGCTGCGATAACGGGGTGCAGCTCGGTGCTCTGCTGGATGTTAAAATAAATGCTGTTATAGCTGCTGCAGCGACGATCCTGAGCTGTTGGCGAATCACAAATATGAAGAAAAGAGGAAAGCAGGGTACGGTACTGGAGGTGCTCCTCGTAGTTGGTTGAACAGAAATTTGAGGACAGTATCCAGCTTCCGAATACTATGTGGTGTAGGTACCATTGAACCAAAGGGTCCTAAACGGTTTGGCTACCGTCATCATCTGAACAGTCAAGAGCTGCTAGGATCTGGTGGTGTTGATGCAATCCCGCAAGTGGTGCTGCATTGCCGGGTGGTGTGGCAACTTGTTGGGTATTGGTGACCAGTTTTCTGTGGGTGTCACCGAAAATCGCCTGTGGAATAGCGGAGGACGTGGAGATGCTGTGAGTGTAAGGCCAACGGTGTAGACTAGTGTGTCCTGGAGGGGATCTAATGGTACAGATGTACTTAAGTTTGAAAGCTGTAATTCATGGTCGGATGGCATGGTAGCCTGCTCGACTTGGTGAGAAGATTCCTGAGGGTGCAACCGAGAAATCGCTATGACATGGGTACGAAGTGAAGATGCCGACGGTGTAGATGGGTTTTGGGTACTAAGCCGAAGATACAGACAGTATAAAAGCTGGTATTGTCATCGAGCTGAGCTTAGGTATGGAGAACGAGACCGTGGTAGCTGTGGGCATCCACTATGAAGAACGAGACCGTGGAGCTGTGGGCATCCACTTCCAGTATATGGCAACGTGAACATTCCATGGTAAAAATCAGCCATCTCTGTCATTGAGATCCAAGATGGTGTATTCTAGAACACAATTTGGCAATACGTGTTTCAACGGAAAGAACATGCTGCATGAAGAGATTGGTTTCGATGTGAACTCGCTGGTGGTTATGGCGGCTAGGCCATGGAAATTCCAGTGCTTCGAGTTTAGGATAAGAGAGCATGTTGGACTGTGAATGAAGCTGGGTGAAGTCCAACAGGAAGGTGCCGTTGAACTTGGTTTATACCAGTGAGTGTCCATTAGTGTCACGGCGGAGCTGTTGCGGCCAATGGTTGACAAGGATAATGCAGCTGTTGTTATTGGCACCAGGTACGTGTCAATTGTAAACAAGAAGTCGTATTGCCTGCATGGACAAGATGGCTGAGCGTTGAGGAGGTTTCTGATCTGGACGATCAGATTTAAGGCGGGGGAAATGTAACGAACTTGGCTTCGGTGATCGGTGCCATAATGGTGGGCGATTCGTCGGAAGGTGGAGCATCTTAGCGAGTGCGGACGTTGGTGGGACCCGGGTGGTGTGTTGCTATTATATACCGCTATTGGTATTGGTCAGTCATGCATGCCTGGGTCAAGACATATTCCCGAAGCTTCTAGTAACTTCGCGCAAGTTCGGGAGAGCTCGCTTGGCATCGGAAGATGGGTGTAGAAAATACGAGAGCCATTCTGCTAGCCTATATATTGGAGAGTGCTGCGGAGTCAGTGAGTCAATAGGGGCAATCGCCCAGTGCAGACGAGTAAGTCTGGGGCATTGAATATAAATTGTAAATAGTTGCAAATAGTGCAGTGTAAATATAAATAGTGTTAAGTTAGATAAATAGTGAATATAAATAGTATATAGTTATGGATATTTAGTCTGTGCGACATATACTTAGTGTATAAATAAATTAACTTTGTAAATTAATAAAGCCCATTCACTTTTATATGCCCGTTACAATAATAATTATTTTCCTAGGAATGTGAATGACAGTATCTATTTACATTCCGTCATCTAAGAAAAATAATACATGAATAAAATTTACCATTTTCATGTTTTGTATGTAAGCATGTAGGTATGAATTATTTACAATACCGGCAGCGTGAAAAAATTAAAAGTAAATACAATTTTTGACAGTTTATAAATAAATATTTTTGAATCTACGCTTGGCATTTGCACATGATTGCTGTCAAGCCAGGGAAATTATCACTTACCAATTTCGCGACCGAATTTTTTTTCGGAACATTAGGTTGTCCTCATAGCTACCTGTCAATATCAAGGCATCTGTTTGGCTTAAAACAACAGGTATAACATTTTATATCTAATTTCATAAATAAAGTAAAAATTATTCATGAAAATTTGATTCTGTCATAGCATGTGGGGTTTTTTTTCGGCCCACTTATGATTATTATGGAATTTTTTTATTTCTCTTCGGGCAAAAATCGCTTCATCAGTAAAGAGAACTTGTCTTTCAAAATGATGATTTTCAAAATGGTAAGGATACAAAACAATTTTTTTAAAAATTTCTCATAGTATTACGTGGCACACATTTAAATACCTGACAATTTTTCTAGTAAATTCTAGTTTCTGGATCATTTTCGATCTCTTGTAAGATACCTCTTCAGTCGCCGGTGTTCTAACACTAAGAGGTCTTCCCTGAGACACTCGGATGAACTGCGTTGAAAACTTGAACCATATTGAAGCAGGCGCTGGTGTATACTTATTTGTAAACGTTCTACTATCGGAAATGGAACGATCGTTAGTGACAGATACGCTGGGCTCGTTTGGCATTACCAACAGCAAGAACGTAAAAAATGCATATCGGCCTTCTCAGAATTCGAATAATTTACCATTTTTTTAAAATAAAATATAGCTTATGACAAATGGAAATAACCAAACAAACTAATTGCTCAACAAAGTAGCACTTATTACTCGTGAATGACACTTACTAACTTGATTTGATATAAAGAAGTTACTCAATTGTCAAAATTAAGTACCTACTAGTTATTAGTTATTTTCTTTAATATGTTGAATATTAAAAGTTCTACGGCGAAATAACAAGAAACTTTCTTTTGTTTATAATTGAATGGTTATCTATAATTTTTAGAGAAAGTTGTGAAAAAACAGTGGCGTACAACATTTTTGATTAAAATTGTACCATGGCATACCCATATCTACGCCACTGGTTAAAAAAAAATATTCTCTCTAAAAAAATAAGTATTTATATAACAGTAATTTATCCGGGATTTAATCTAATATCGCAAATAGTTTTTGAATTATTTCAAAAAACCTAAATAAAAATAAAACTTTACAACCCTGTATATCGGATACCACACTTTTGAGGACATACCTTTAAATGAACTTTTTGACTAAAAATTAGCCCAAGAATCGCCTATTAAAATAAGTACATGACATTAATTAACACCCAGTGTTTTATATTACAAAAAAACCTTAAAGAATTAATGATGAAATTGTACAATTTTTGATTCTTAACAAAATAATCACCCCCGACAGCCTATGCATGTTGTTTCTGTAAGCCAGTTTAGCAGTTTCCCCTCTACTTGTTATTCGAAACATTTGCGGTTTATCTGCAGTCACTATGTCGAAAATTAACATCCCATGCTGCTGGAAGAATTGTTTTATCTACTCTTGAATTCATAACGGCAAGAAGATTTATACTAACTTCGCAAAAAACATCTTGAAGACTGTAGAAAATTTGTTTGGAGACAGATAATTATCAAGCAACAGCTTAATTAGATCTTCTTTCTCAAATGAACCAAAATGCAGTCACTTGATTAATTGCAGGAAGTGGCTGGACCATAGATACAACTTATCATTTATTTTGTTTGTATCACGTAAAGCAAGCTAAGCATAGCACAGAACTAAGGAAACATATATAAACTGTTGAAACAAAATGTAGAGTTTACAATATAAATATAATATCAGATAAAGTAACACTGTAAGATTAGTTTGATTTTTGAATGATTTTCTATAAGGAATGAATTATTATATTGGGTAATATAAACAATTTAACAATATATTATATAAAAGCATTATAACTGTTCGCAGATCTTGTTCAATTATTTCGTCATTTGATAAAGAGATAAGAGACAGAGTTTTCCTTTTATGATTTCTATTCATTAAAAAGAGTACCTCGTTCAATAACCCAATACAAATATATAGAACATTTCTCAGCGCCCCTTCTTGTTGAGTCATTTTCAGAAGTATCTCAAGATTTGGGCAGTGTGAAGATTCAAGCTTAACCTCATTGGCCATGACCAGCTGCTACCTGATAGATAGCTATCCATTTAGTGGAAACCGAAATTATAGTCGAGAATACAACATTGGTTCTCGCTAACTCAATTATAACGGCCAAACAAGGCCAGTGAAACTTCTTCACCAATTCCATAAATAAAATAGAGGAAGAATAGGGAGAAAAAAGTGTGGAATACACATTTTATACTTTTTTCAATGTGGGCATTATTTTCATCTATAGGTGAAGGGGATGCTACGGATAAAATATGAAACATAATATGTTCTTGATTCTAAATGTAGTAAATCCCTCTAAAAAAAACATCAACTATTGCTCCTAATTTACTAGTGGTAATGTGTCAATCGTTATAATAATAATAATAATAATAATAATAATAATAATAATAATAATAATAATAATAATAATTTTTAATTTAATTAATTTAATTTTAATTTGATAAGAAAATGCCCACGAAAAACACCCCGCCATGGGAGCGATGTATAGAAGGCAAAATAAATACCATACGTAAAGAAGTAGGTATTCTACATACTTACCTTAACTATGAAAGCAGCCAGAAGGTTCGAAAAAATGCGGAGAGCTATGCTAGACATGCAAAAATCAACCCAGGAAGCCCATCATTCCAGAAAAATCTTTTGAAACATTTTGATGACCTGAACCCAAAGATGAAAGCTTTAGGAAATAGGATCGGCAGTGCCTGGGTTGGCGTATTCATTTGGCATATTAGATTGGACACAGACAGAAATACAACAACTAGACAGACAAGTGCGCACAACGCTCACTAAATTTAGGATACACCATCCAAAGTCTGCGATGGAACGATTATGCATACCTAGGAAGGAAGGTGGCCGTAGAATGACTAATCTCGAGAGCATGCTAGTTGAGGAAACACAAAACCTAGGAATATATTTCAAAAACGAGAACTCACCTCTTTTCCAATGCCTAGTGATAGTTGATGGAAGGAAAAAAATACTGCATTAAAAAAATAGAGAGACCAGGCAAGCGAAAATGTTGCATGGCAGATACTAGAACTCACTGCACCAGAAAGATGCAGATCTTAGGGCATCGAATACTTACCTTATGAAGGGGTACTTATTTACAGAAACCGAAGGCGCACTCCATGCAATCCAGGACCAAGTGGTGGCAACTCGATGCCACCAGAAATACATCAATAAAATGGACATTCAGAATACCCGCTGTAGACTCTGTAATAAGGAGCAGGAGACGATCCTGCACATAATATCAGCATGCACACAACTAGCCCCCACCGCTTACCTGAACAGACATAACAATATGGGAAAGGAAATACATCTCGCTGTGACCCAAAGATTGAATCTAAGAACAGGAATAACACCAGAGTATAAATATCAACCGTTAAGTATAGTGGAGAATGAACACTATAAAGTTTATTGGGATACTATGATAAGAACGGACCGTGAAGCCCAACACAATAAACCGGATATGATCATAATAGAAAAAAGCAACAGATCTGCGATCATTATCGATTTCTCATTACCACTGGACGAAAATCTGGGAAAATCGTATAAGGACAAGATAATGCGACATCGCCCACTAGCTGACGAAATAAGAGATTTGTGGAATCTGAAAAAGGTGGAGATCAAGCCATTTATAATCTCTGCATATAGTGCATATAGTGCAAGCAAGAGTAATTAAACACCTTGAAGAGCTAAATATATCTCGCCACATCTGTACCTTGATGCAACAGCGTCCGGTAGAAACCGCTACCCACCACGTAAAGTGTGAAAAAATAAAATAATAATAGTGATAATAATAGGCTTGTTTTGGGAATGGCTTGTAAAACTGCCAATAGCGTGGATCCCCTAATGAATTTTGTGAAAGACCATGAAATGGCTATAATGTTGGAGCATTTCTTTTTAGGGCAGCGAGAAAGGCAATAGAAAGGCTAGGTCTCAGTTTTTCTCTAGAGACTGATGATCATCAGTCACTAACCGGACTTACGTTTCAGGTACAAAAGAATGTAGTTAACGCAGTGTTTTATAGGAATATTAACACTCTATCAAAAAAGCATGCATTTGCTTTTCTCAAGTTTGCAGGTTTAAAATCTGAGACTGAAGGACTTCTGCTTGCTTGCCAGGATGGGGTCAATAATACCCTGGTGTATCGCAGCCGTTTCTCTACTCTTGTTGATACTAATTGTAGTGCATGTCGAGAGCAACCTGAAACCCTGATGCACCTCTTATCAGCTTGCTCAGTGCATGCTGTTACTGGTTATATTTGCCGACACAATGCAGCTCTTCGGGTGCTCTACTACCATCTTCGACATTTCTATGGGATCGACGCAACACCAGTTTTGCCTTATGCTCCAGGTGACATCGAATGGGTAGTGGAAAATGACAACTGCCGCATTTACTGGAACTACGCTTTTCCTACTACAACATGCCTTCAGGCCAACAAGCCTGATATAGTATTACTGGATAAGCGAGATAAAACCATGTTCGTCATAGAGTTTTTGGCGCCAGCTGAAACAAACACGGAAATTAAGGAGAGAGAAAAGTGTGAAAAATACGTAGAACTGTTAGGCGAGTTGCGCAGGCTGTACCTGGAATATTCCGTGCATTTTGTAGTTTTGATAATTGGCGTTCTTGGCGGAATCAATGGATCAATAGAGACTGAGCTGAAAAAGATTCCAGCATGTAAAAAATTGCCCGATCATCTGGTGTCGAGAATGCAGAAGGCTGTAGTCCTTGGGTCGTTACGTCTGTTGAGGCAAATGAATTTGGCCGATGACCACAGACCTAGCGGACGCGAGGAGTCGTTATCGTTATAATTGGCCCTCCGCATGGCGACCTGTGGTGTCGGAGCCGCAGGAACCGTAATGTCGGAATTTCATTGATAATAATAATAATAATATAATAATAACTTTATTCAGAAAAATAATAAATACAATAAAATGCTACATGTTTGAAGGGAATAAAGTAGTGTAGAGACAAGTGCAGAGCA
Source organism: Crioceris asparagi (assembly GCA_958507055.1). NCBI lineage: Eukaryota > Metazoa > Arthropoda > Insecta > Coleoptera > Chrysomelidae > Crioceris > Crioceris asparagi. Next base: position 43,998,151 of record OY293827.1, read on the forward strand.
GAGCCAGAGCTCTTAAAAAAATAAAGAAATACAGAAATTACATTTAAGATTCGAAATAATTCTAATAAATGATAAGTAATAAAATACACTTACAGTTAAATACAATAATAATAATATAATAATAGATCTTTATTCAATGAATCATATCACATAAAAGACAGACATAAATAATGGTAAATAAGTATCGGTTGCATCGATCAGTTATAACGTAGGCATTTGCACTTGTTTGAGTTCATTGTTAAAATAAGAGAAATAAAAACAATATCAATTTAGAAATATAAGACAAGCATCTAATAATAACATTATGGGTAATATATATGAACTAACGAGTTGATATAAGGTAAAATCAGAAAGTTAAAGAACAGTTTATCAAGATAAAAGAGTGTGTATATGCTCACATATAGACATTTATAGGGCTAGATTGAACAATTTATAGAAGAGATTTGTTATTAATTTCGGAATAGGATGCTTTCAACTTTTAGATTTTAACTTACATTACAAGTTCGTAATTTTTTTCCCTGGGATGACTGTGAATGAAGATCTTCAACTCTTTCTTATATCGTATCAGCTTATTGATTCTTTGTATATGAAGAGGTATAGAGTTATACATTTTGGGAGCCATATAGTCGTATGACAGCTGGCCAATTTTTGCATTAGTGGGGTTTTGTGGTGGTGTTTTATCCGAGTTTGGTAATTATGATTAGGTAGGTTTGAATTAATATGTTTTTTTCATGGTATTTTATATTGATACTATAATAGAAGAGCTGACGAATGTCGAATACGTGTGCTTCACGAATAGTGCTTCGGATGGAAATTTATAGTGTTTGGACATAATCAGTTTGAGGGACCTTTTTTGAAGTATTTCCAGATGATGAATATGTATTTTCAATGCTACTCCCCATCCTACTATGAAATATCGCAAGTGACTCTCAACTATTGCATGGTCTAATACTTTGAGCTGTTGGAAGAGTAATATATCTTTCAGATGTTTGATCTTGTGTAAAATCAGACGTAACTTATTACAGACATAATTAATATGAGAATCCCATCAAGATTTTATCAATTATTACTCCCAGATATTTAACACTTTTTTCAGGCAGGATTTTATACTGTTGGCCCGTTGTGGTAATCGTAATGTTACCAAATGATGGTGTGTTGGTTCGATTAAAGTTGTAGGGTAGATAGTAGGTTTTTTTGCAGGTTGACAGTAAGTAATTTGTTATCTAAGAATTTTTTTATTGAAGGAGATCAGTCTCTACTCTAATTTTCAGTTCTTGCCAAGTATCTGCTTTATAGAATATTGTGGTGTCGTCTGCAAATCTTAGTATTTCTCCTCTGTTCCTGATAGAGAACATTCCATTGATGTAAATATTGAATAGGATTGGTTCCAAAACGGTCCCTTGGGGAAATCCGTATTCAATTTGTATTTGATTGCTTTGTGCATTGTCCACTTTATCTATTTCTAAGTTGAATGTTTCACCAAGAAAGATGAGCAGGGGCAAAGGACTTTGTCTTCACACTTACCGAGAGCAGCAGCACCTTTATAACTTATTCGGAATAAAGTTTCCACTAAATGGGTGTACCATTTAGTAAAAAATACGAGAAATTAATGTTTGAATAGAAATGTACGCAGACTGTATGGTTAGGTCCATTCTCTATCGTAGGTAACCTAAGCGTTATCAAATATCTACAGCTACTCCATAATCAAATTATTCCGACAATTCAGCAAATTCATATTAATTTAACGGTGATTTGGTTTCAACAAGAGACTGCTTATCGACAAGAATTTGATATAGCTATAATTATCTGAATGAATTAAATTTGTCCATTTGTGAAACAAAATTCCAACAAATCTACTCAGCTACATAGAATAACCTCAGAATCATTGCTTTGGCCATTGTTTGGTACAACTAAGTGGTTTATTTAAATAATTTTTAATTAGATGTGGCATATTTATTGTCTAAGTGCTTAAGGTTTAATTTTCTTCATGTATTTCTTAGAAGCTGACACTATCTTCTTTAAATTTATTTGTTTATTTATTTATTATTAACCAAGAAATATATTGTAAATTAATGAAATGTTTAAGCAATATTCTGCAGAGATGATATTTCATCTGTGTTCAGCTTGGCATGTTAAATTACAAACTATTACAAATAACTAATAACATAAATCTAGTTATCAAACAATATTTAATATATATAATTCCAAGTATAACTCTAATTTATTCTTTGTTAGCCCTATTTGATTGGCATACAAATTTAATAAATACTATTTCTACATTTATTGTAAAGTACAATTATTCTCAAGTATCCAAATTTTTCACTTTTTTTAATTTAAAGTTTTCTTCCATCCATCACTTCTAATTCCTAGGGACATAGATTAGAAATTTTCATTGCAATAAAACGTGAATTCTTGGTACCAGCATTTCTATTCATTTTAGGTAGGAGAATACTTTTATTTATTGTTTTACTATTTGAATCTAAAAACTCATGCCGGAATGATTTATAATGCATAAGCAAAGTTTCTAACTTAAACACTTGTTCAACATTGAAGTCACCTAGCAGCTTCAAACTTTTGTTCCTGTCTATTTTTTATCAGTCTGTTTTGTAATGCTTGTACAATCCTCAACTTATTCTGATATGCACTCCGCCAGGCAGTTATTCCATAGTTTATTATACTTTCCAAAAGATCATGATAGATCGACAACAAGAGCTTTCGTTGTTAAGATTTTTATTAATTTATAAAAAAATATCTGGGCGACCGAGCTTTGCTCGGGTAATACAGGATTTAGAGTGAGTCTATAAGGAAATTTAATTAAAAATGCAAGTAACGCCAATCAATTATTTCTCGGCTCTTAAAACCCCTCTTTGCACATTTTTATCCAAGTCTGCGAATCATTCAAGAAAAAGTTTATGGACCCCGAAGACGACACCCTCGCGTTTTGTCAGGAGAGCCACTTCTACTTTTGAACATTATCTATATACCAAATTTGACCAAAATCGTTGGAGCTGTTTCTGAGATTTTTTTTATGTATATATACAAGAATTACTCGTATCAATGTGTTAAATTAGATATGTACAATTTTTTTCATTGAAAATTTCCGATTAAATTATCCAAAACTCTTATTAACACCTTTAATTTACAAAAAAAAATCTGACTTGATCAGGATACGAACCGAGGATCTCCAGATTATCACGCGTGATCTTAACCAATGAGCTACTCATGTTGGGTAAATCAGTGGGCTCATATCCACATATCATATATAATCTGTATGGGAGATAGAATAAGAATTTTAATTGCTGAAAACGATTTTTTAAGTGAATGTGAATACAACCAATCGATTCAATACACTCTAAAACCCATACAAATGAATTTTCATTGAAATCTGTATACAAAATTCCGAGATAAAATTTGCATACATATATATATATATATATATATATATATCTATATATATAGTGAGAAAATTATTATTGCTGAATGTTGTAAATCTTAACGATGAGGGTAATTGGGAAGGGCAGCATAAATAAAAGAAGAACTCAATCCGAGCTTTCGGAACTGCTCAGTTCCATTTTCAAGGATACTGAAAACATTTATTTTAAACAATACTTAGAACATATTCTTTAGATGTATATATTACTTACGTTAGGTGAGGTTGGTTGTTTTCAAAGATGTTAAAAATTGTGAGACATTAATATGGAATAAGGGGCAGTTGTATATAAAAAAAATATAAAAGTATATGGTTCCTGTTGTAGAATAAAAAGACAGTGACATTGGAGTAAAAAAATGTTTTTCTTAAAATTAATAAAATTGGAATAAAATATATATAGACAGATAGAGAGGACTGATAAATTATTAACAATAACAAAAACAAAAATGAACTCGACACTTCTAGACATATGACTTTTGACGGAGGACATTTGGTTTGCATAAAATTTATATTCCCTAGCTATTTGGATAAACGAACAACTTTTCTATGTATTGCTCAAAGAACACTTATGTTGGAAAATTGACCTTCCGATGTAAGTAAATATGAGTATGTGGTATGTATGTCGGTAAATATATACCATCTCCAAAAACTTTCTTTTGATTTGATTTTTCTCCTTTGCTAATATTTTTACAGAATCATAATCCATTTTATGATTTAAATCGTGTACATGGTGTGCTAAGGTACATCTATCTGGGTATAGTCTGCTGTCACTTTTATGAGAACTTATCCTATCTTTAACGGGTCTTGATGTTTCTCCGATATAGCTTTTCTCGCAATTCTGACAAGGAATACAATAAACTACGTCAGAAAGGGATAAGATAGGAGTTTTATCTTTCAATCGTGAGAAAGTTGTGTTTATGGTTAACACTGTTTTATTTGCAATTTTTATTCTGCTGAAAGGTCTAAATATCTTCGCAAGCTTACTACTACAATAGAAGATGGGCCCTTCATTCACTGTTTGATTGTTTTCTTGGTTTTCTGCGGATGTTGTACTATATAAAATTTGTTTTAATAGTTTTGGAGGGTAGGCATTGTCTACAAACAAATTAAACAATATTTTTAAGTTTTTTTCATGTAGTGTTTGATCAGATATGTTGAGTACTCTATTTTTCATTTGTTTGATTAAGTTTAATTTTATTTGATGTTTATGATAGGACCAATAATTGATGAACTTTCCAGATGCCATGGGTTTCCTATTCCAATCAATGATAATGCTATTGTCCTCTTTTCTAACAAATTTGGTATCAAGAAAAGGGACAGATTGGTTTTGATCTTCATACTCAACCGTGAATTGTATGTCTGGATTGTAACTGTTGAAAATTTCTAGTGTTTCCCCAACAGCATTTTCTGGTAGTGATAAAATAATATCATCCACATATTTTTTTATGAAAAATAAATTGAATGGTAGCACTGGTACAACAATATCCAGTAAGTCGTCCATAACATAATTGGCGAGGATAGGCGATATTTTGGCTCCCAGGGGAGTACCAACTAATTCAATAATATTAGCCTTAAATCATGCCTGTGGGCAATAGAAAATAGATGGGATTCCATTGCTAATTTTTACAACATCAAAAAGGAATCATTCCTTGAACTGATCACCTTTCTATTTAACAGTACTTATTTTTCATTTGGTGGAGAATATTTTAAACAAACTTTTGGTACTCCCATGTGAGCCAAAATATCGCCTATCCTCGCCAATTAGGTTATGGACGACTTACTGGATATTGTTGTACCAGTGCTACCATTCAATTTATTTTTCATAAAAAAATATGAGGATGATATTATTTTATCACTACCAGAAAATGCTGTTGGGGAAACACTAGAAATTTTCAACAGTTACAATCCAGACATACAATTCACGGTTGAGTATGAAGATCAAAACCAATCTGTCCCTTTTCTTGATACCAAATTTGTTAGAAAAGAGGACAATAGCATTATCATTGATTGGTATAGGAAACCCATGGCATCTGGAAAGTTCATCAATTATTGGTCCTATCATAAACATCAAATAAAATTAAACTTAATCAAACGAATGAAAAATAGAGTACTCAACTTATCTGATCAAACACTACATGAAAAAAACTTAAAAATATTGTTTAATTTGTTTGTAGACTAAGCTTGCGAAGATATTTAGACCTTTCAGCAGAATAAAAATTGCAAATAAAACAGTGTTAACCATAAACACAACTTTCTCACGATTGAAAGATAAAACTCCTATCTTATCCCTTTCTGACGTAGTTTATTGTATTCCTTGTCAGAATTGCGAGAAAAGCTATATCTGAGAAACATCAAGACCCGTTAAAGATAAGGATAAGTTCTCATAAAAGTGACAGCAGACTATACCCAGATAGATGTATCTTAGCACACCATGTACACGATTTAAATCATAAAATGGATTATGATTCTGTAAAAATATTAGCAAAGGAGAAAAATCAAATCAAAAGAAAGTTTTTGGAGATGGTATATATTTACCAACATACAGAAACAATTAACAAAAAAACTGATGTCAAGCACTTGAGTGCCATATACTCATATTTACTTACATCGGAAGGTCAATTTTCCAACATAAGTGTTCTTTGAGCAATACATAGAAAAGTTGTTCGTTTATCCAAATAGCTAGGGAATATAAATTTTATGCAAACCAAATGTCCTCCGTCAAAAGTCATATGTCTAGAAGTGTCGAGTTCATTTTTGTTTTTGTTATTGTTAATAATTTATCAGTCCTCTCTATCTGTCTATATATATTTTATTCCAATTTTATTAATTTTAAGAAAAACATTTTTTTACTCCAATGTCACTGTCTTTTTATTCTACAACAGGAACCATATACTTTTATATTTTTTTTTTATATACAACTGCCCCTTATTCCATATTAATGTCTCACAATTTTTAACATCTTTGAAAACAACCAACCTCACCTAACGTAAGTAATATATACATCTAAAGAATATGTTCTAAGTATTGTTTAAAATAAATGTTTTCAGTATCCATGAAAATGGAACTGAGCAGTTCCGAAACCTCGGATTGAGTTAAAAGAGTCTTCTTTTATTTATGGTGCCCTTCCCAATTACCCTCATCGTTAAGATATATATATATATATATATATATATATATATATATATATATATATATATATATATATATAGTTTGATTCTGAATTCTTGACTGGTTTATTATTTAATAAAATTGATTTTTGTTGGGGATGCAGTCATTTAATAAATAAAATTCTTTGGATTATGCCAAGCTTTCGAGAATGTTTATTCTCTTCGTCGGGGCAAAATTCGTGAATTTATATAAAATTAACCACAAACAGGAAAGATTTTCTGATTGCTGACTATGAAATCTTTCCTGTTTGTGGTTAATTTTATAGAAATTCACGAATTTTGCCCCGACGAAGAGAATAAACATTCTCGAAAGCTTGGCATAATCCAAAGAATTTTATTTATTAAATGACTGCATCCCCAACAAAAATCAATTTTATTATATATATATATATATATATATATATATATATATATATATATATATATATATATATAAAAGCATTGCTCGTTTAATATAATTAGATAGATATATAATGAACATTTTCTGTTTTTTACAATATAATTTACGTGAACATCCCACCTGAGATTGCAGTCGAAATATTTGCATTGGTCTACTCTTTTATGCGGTTATTATTTACTGAAATATTCAACTCCGCAGACATACTATCCTTATAAGCTCCAGTAACCATGCAAACCGTTTTCTATGTATTTAAAGAAAGCTAATTGACATTTAGCCAGTTACTTACAATTTTTAGATATTCATTCATCAACTCCCATGTATCCTCCTCACATACAATATGGTATCATCCGCATACGAAATGATTTTGCCCTCAGGCAACTGATGTAATAAACTATTTATACAAATAATGAAAAGTAGGGGTCCCTGGAGGATATATTATATAATATAAATTATTTTCGAGGCCGTTATGGCAAAAGAGACTTCAGAGATGACATTATTTGTTACATTTGATGCAGCAAATAATTTCAAACATATAATGAAACAACGTAAACATAATCTCATTTCTGATAATTTAGAAGTAATAACAAATTTTGGAAATGCAAAAGTGCATTTCACCCACTGACTCTATCGTTCGAAAGATAATGATAGGGAGGGGAATAATTCAAAAATATTTCAGTTGAATCCTAGACAGCCTCATCGGAAATCCAACTCACTCTTATCTTGCGATAATTGTACCTACTTCTAATCTGTATAAGTAGTGAAGGGTGTATATAATACAAGATATCATCAAGTTTTTGTTTCAGAGACAATAAAATATAGATCCCTGCAATGACAATAACTATTTTTCCATTTCATTATTTCAGTATAAAACATAAGCGTTAAAGGTTCTGGTACCATGCTCCTATTTTTTTTAACATTTTGTAGGCGAAGAGTTAGGCCGCTCTTAATTAAAATTATTTTTGCATAAGTATTTTATCTTATACACACTGTCTACAATAGAATAGAAAGGATAGCAGAAGTGTATCTTAACCTCTACCTCGTCTCATCGTGATGTGCCCTTGAAGTCACTGTGAGTCCGACACGAGTGTACGACACCGCTCTAGACTAAAAAAATCCCGATGGCCTATAGTCAGCGGAAAGGTAAATTTTAAAAAAATCATTGAATTGAAATTTGAACAACCTCTTCATTGATATACCTACATTTTATTGCATAAAATTGTCGTATGTGTCATAGCCTTGCGGTTAGAGGTTTTTGTTTTGGCTGTAAAATATAAAGCAGACAGGGTTCTCGTTCCACTTTAAGGCAGATTTTTTTTTCGCCTATTTCTTTTCAATAAATATACTATATATTTTTTTAATCGGGGTCTATATTAAGATCTTCAGAAAATGTACAATTACATCAAATTTATATTGAGTGTTCATGTTTTATCAATATTTCTTATTTTTCTTTATTAATTTTTTTTATCTGTGCATTTTATGAAAAATTGCTTTGAACAAAAGTTGTAGGTACTGATTATATTTATAACCTAAAATTATTTTTGATGATATTTACACTACGGCTCTTTTTTGATAATTTTTTGAAATGTTTGAACGGTCGCCATTTTGAAACTACTTACCCGATATTGCCCAATAACGAACTCGGCCGAGATATTTGAGAGATTGATTTTTGTAGCAAATTTGAACTTGTTACCTCCAAAACTACGACCTCTATCGTGTTAACAAATTTCGTAATATCCCATATATATATATATATAAACTTTTGAACCAAAAGTTTTTTTGGACTAACTTATAAACATATAACAACATGCCGTTGAAATTTTTTCGAAATTCAAAAGTGTCAACGATCGCAATAGGTACATTTCTATAAGAAATTTACCTAAAATTGCAACATGTGCGGACGGTCAAGACACTGCTCTAGACACAAGTGTAGACTCTAGATGTCGCCGTGTATATGTACAATTAAAGGAGACATCGCCCAGGGCCTGGAAAATAAGAGCCATTCTATTCACTTATTAGCGATCTGTCCATCTGTCGATTGTCTCGCATGATCTCTTAGAGAAATTCACGTATTACTCGATCAGGCAACAAATGGTGAAAGTAAATGCCACAACATCCAAGCACAAGACCATTACACATGGTGTACCTCTAGGCTCTGTTATTGGGACATTACCTACTCTTTATTATTTAAATAAATGATATTTGTTAGAATAAGTCACATAACACTGCTACCATACCTACTTTTTGCTGACGATCCTTCATTCTATTTTTTTTTAATCTGTCAGATATATCGAAAAAGTCAACTGATAGTGCTGAAAACTGGTTTACTGCTAATTCTTTGCAACTCATTCGAAGCAAAAACCAATGCGCTTCAGGAGCACATTGCAAATCATACGAAAACCTCAGTAAAAAAAAATCTCGTAAGGAGATTCTGATTTGTTGTGATTCCGAATATATTGAAGCAATTATATTTCGGTTCATTTTAATTCCGTATTAGGTAAGGCACCATCTTATAAGAAATTCTAGCAATGCCCAAAAAATGTTCAACTTCAAAGTATTTAGAGAACATTGTCAAGACAAGATCAACTGACCAATTAGCTTTACCGTTTTTTAGACTGACTGAATCAAAATTGAACTGCATCAATTTGAAACTTTCTAATAGTTGGGTTCCGATTTGCGCTCTATAAATTCTAGAAATATATGTTATGTTTAAACACATGTATACCTACATGAATTAATCATTTTTTTTTAATATTGTTTTCTATAAATAATATTTTCTTAATTTGACCTCCTCTAAATCATTGTGTGAAATAGCCAAATAAAATATATTCTATTTTGTTCATTGTGACATTAAATAAATATGATATTTATATCAATACAAATTTACCATTCTCTCAACTATAAATAATATAGGAATGGACCGATGTGATTGGTAAGCAATCACGTAGCAACCAATGAACCTAACTTACTGTCGTAGAAACCGATCTGGTAAGCATTTGAAAATAGTACGGTCATAAAAAAAAATATTTTTTTACTTCTAAAAGGATTATCATCGCTAAAATTATAGTCATCATGTCAAATTTTCAAATTATCAACAAAAAATGTATTTGTCTGTGGAAGGCTTTCGATTGTCAGGCGTTTTTGTGTCCTATGGTCAGTCTTTTTGTTTGAGTGTTTCAAACTTAAGTAAAGGGAGCTAAAAAACTGTATTCCCATAATGCCATATGAAAACACAATCAACATACACAATTAAATGTGAAATACACATTACAGTTCCATGTTTATTTGGAAACAATTTGTTTATCTTGGATCTACAAGCAAATGAACGATTCAACGTAATTGATGCGAATACATCAATATGTCATTATTATCTCAATGACAAATCTGAGCATTATAACTGAGCGAGATACAAATGATTACATTAATTAATTCGTGTTTGGTGAGCCTACATATAATTTTGTAAAATATAACAATACATGATTGATCACGTTGATAGAAGATCGACTACCTGGTAAATGAATGCTTAGAAATGAGCTTTTTATCAAGAAAATTACTCCAGTATAGAAACATATTTTATAGTAAAAAAGATTGGTTTATTATTTTGTTTTATATTAAAAATCAATAAAAAAATGGAAACAAAAGAGAAACATGTAAAATTTGTAAGTAACTTGATATTAAATTGAAATAGATATCTTGGTATTTACTTTTTCTCTCTCTCTATCAAGAGAACGGTAGCACATATGATTTTTTGCAACTCAAACAATATCTAATTATTTTTTATGGCAGTTATAAGACCTCATTGCAATTGAACTTTAAACTATTGCAGAAAATCGCTGAGATATAAAATAATTCACTCTTCATAGTTGGTCTTCAGGTACCTAGTCGTTATCTTGCACCTAGGATTGTCAGCAGTACCAAGGATGGCGGCATTTTTGGTGGGCCCAGGAACGAGGCTACTCAACTCACTTCTTTGATCCGAGCGCGGATGTGTGAGTCTTTGTGAACTATTCACTTCATCCGCAGAGATTTACTGGGATTTCTTGTAGAAATCTGTCAAACATTGGGCGGAGTGCATTCTACTGCTTTATCATAACTTTCTAGTGGTCTGTATGTATTTTGTAGGGTCTTTCTTCAGGCCTTCGCTCAAGCGGTGGTATTGATAGTATTGGCGACTCCACCTTGAAGTCTATCTACCATTACCTTCATTTTAAAAATCGATTGGTCCCACTGTAGCTATTATTAGGTTAGGTTAGGTTCTAGGTAAATTTCTAGGAGACATCAGATGCAACGCTGATATATATCTTGTTCTCGTGTTATTGTCGCATCAGCTTAGCCCCAGTGTATGGTCTTCCTCAACTTTCTTCCTAAGATCGTTACATGAGTAACGATCTTAGGAAGATCAAACTCAAGTTAGGATGCACGAACACGACACAGTACTGCAGTTATAGTTAGAACTTTGGCATCAACTTCAAAATTACCATTACCAGTACAATTAATATTATTTTGTATTTGTTACTGCTCTAACCAATAAAGTCAGTTTTTGTAAAAAAATATTTCACATTTATGGGTGTATTAGAGAGAAATGCTTTATTGTCAAAAAATTATATATTTTGTAGACAAAGCAAAATAAAAATATCAAAATTAAACAATACACAAACAAGAAACTAAAACTAAAAATTAAATTAATTTAATATAAAAAAATATATAAAAATATAAGATAATAAGAATGTAATATCCGGTCCGAAGGTAAGTTAATATACAGCTGTATATTCAGTCAGAAGGTAAACACTAACTAAATCACAAAAAAAAATAAAAACAAATTATGTACAGACAATAAACCAGTGTGTGAGCTGAGCAGAAACGTGCCTTAGTGAAAAAAGTCGTTAACTACATAAAACGCATTTTCTAGTAGGTATTTAATTTAAAGTTTGGCGAAATCTGAGAAAAGCCGTTATAGATTTAATTTCGTGTGACAGATGATTATAAATTACAAAAGACCCTTTAGGATATCAACCATCAAATAATATTCACTAAACCAGTGGGTGTAAGAAGTTTAATATTAAGTATTAACAATTTTCAACAAAAAAGTCGCTTACTGCATACAAGACTCTCTCCAGTAAGTATGATTTCAAAGCCTTGCGAAATTCAGGAAAATATCTTATGGACTTGATTTTAAATGGCAGATGATTGCGCATTTTTTTGCATTGTACATTACAGAGCTTTTAACCAACTCTGAGCGTGGGGTTGGCAAATAAAGATCATGCTCCGTATTTCTAAGCGGATAGTTGTGAGATGGCCACTCTGGGATAAAAGATACGTGCTTGCGGTTAAGCTTACAGATTCAAATATGAATAGGGAAGGAAGAGTTAATATATTTTTTTTTAAATTCATCCTGGCAGTGAGTCCTACTGCTGTCTCAATGAATACCGAACAGCTCTCTTCTGGAGTTTAAAAATACGATCAAATTGAGTCGCACAACAGGTAAACTGCGACTCATAAATGGCATAATAGACTGTTCTAGAAGTACACAAGTTGAGCTCCTTGGAAACTGATCTCAGCGGAAAGTAGGCAGAACTTAACCTTTTTGATAAAGCATCGATGTGCGAGTCCCATTTTAAACGGTTGTCTACAATAAGTCCGAAGAATTTCAAAGATTCAACGTCCTCAATAGTGGTGTTATTAAGTACCAAAGATTGCAATGTACTTTTATATGACAAAACTTTTTCTTTAGAAACGTTGAGGCATAGGAGATTTGAATCGCACCATGATTTAATCGTGACTAAGTCACTAGATACATGAAGTGTCGTAATATCCGGGTTGCTCCACGTGAAACCAATATCGTCCGAAAGAGGTACATTTCACCGTTAATGTCCAGACTAGCAATGTCGTTGATAAACAGCAGTAACAAAATAGGGCCCAGTACTGAACCTTGAGGCACTCCATATTCAATTGGCTTGCAAGAAGACATCGACGTATCAACCCTCACACACTGACTCCTGTTGTTGAGATACGACTTAAGCCATTCTAGAGACTCCTCTGAAACCATAGTACTGCAATTTATTAGTTAATATATTATGATCTACGCAATCAAAAGCCTTAGAGAAATTACAGAAAATTGCTGCTTTAGATGATGATGGTTGATCAGTTTTGAATATAAATTATTAGAGAGGGAAAACATGGCATCATTTGTACATTTGTTACTTAAAAATCTTAAAAATCCAAATTGATGGGTAGAAAGTATATTATATTTAAAGATTTAATTTTTTTAAGCAATCTTTCTATGATCTTTGATAATGTGGGAAGGAGTGCAATTGGGCGATAGTTCGAAGCTTGATCTTTATCTCCTCCTTTATGCAAAGGAATAATTATTGCCGTCTTAAAACAGTTTGGAAGAACTCCATTTTGGAATGATTATTATTAGTCATCACAATCACTAAGTAATCATTTATATTCAGAGATTTTAAAACATAGCGGTAACACACATCTATCGGACTTTCTTATTACTGCAACTTAGAAATGTTTTTTAATTGTCCAATTTAACATTCTCCACTACTAGGATCACCTAATGGATATGACTTGGGGACAACTAATTCATCAAGTTTAAATGCCCTTGCTGATGATTTAGTTGTAAATTTTATTTCAACGCTGAATAATTGTCTTCCAATACAGGAAAAAATTATAGAAGGCAGTCGGAGTAGCAATCTGTGGTGGAACCATGAAATAGAAAAAGAATTGAAGACACGGGCTCAGCATTATCAACGTGAAAAATCAAAAAGCTACTGCTAAGAAAATTATTGATTCGGTCAAGCGTCTTAGATTGGTTTGAAAAATATCTAAAAGGCCGTATACAAGCTAAGAAATATAATGACATTTCTACTTAAAATGACATTGTAAAAATTGTTTAGGACTGTAAAATTAAAGTTAAGCAGATGGCACTATTTATTTTATATCAGGTAAAGTATAAATGAAATAGTATACATAATAAATAATGAGATTAATATTATATTATAGTTTAACAACAGTTTTGTCCAGTTTAATGTGAATGAAATCAGATTAGAAGTAAGAATAAAGAGTTAGTTAATAATTCAGTTCTAAGTTTTGTTACAAATAATAGAAAATTGGATGTCGTAAATAGTTTGAAATACCTTTGTTGTATCATTTAACATTTACTAAGCATTATATTATTATTATCAAAAAGCTCAAGTTCCTGGGCCAAACTAATTATATATATCTATACTAATAAATAAAACCGAAGGGTCTGTTTGTAATATCAAAATAATAGGTTTTAACTAATTGCATATGAAAGTATATAACCGATTCCAACGAGATTTTTATTGGCAGTTAGCTAATGTTATAAGGAATATTTATCATTATGGTAAATACGGGTATTAGGGACATTTCCCTTTATGGGGCACCTCGACCTTAAGGTCTTTTGTACCATCCCGTGATGTACTATTGTATTGCTATTTCTGGGTTTAAGTTGAGCTCCTTGAAATAATTAATTAGTGCTTTTGCGCCACATGCTTTTAGGTCCTCACAGGTGGGAAACGCCCTTCCTAGTTTTTTATGCGCGAATATTTCGCATTCAGTTAGTAGGTGATTTACAGATTCTACTTCTTCTGTGCAAAATCTGCAGGAATCATCTTCAACAAAACCCATCTTTTTAGATGGTTTTTGATGGGATAATGGACTGTGATGATTCCAGCCAAGTTTCTCAGTTAATTTTTCTTAAGGAGAAGTAGGTTATTTTCCTTTGAGTATTGCCAGTCTATCAGGCTTTTGGTCTAACTGGCTTGTTCTAGGTCGTACCAGTACTTGGTTTTCAGCATTGAGTCCCATTTTTTTGTTTTTGTTTTGATATATTCTTTTGCATGTCCGCAGAATGGTTCAGGTCCTGTAGGAAGTCTTTTCTGGTCAGAGAGTCAGCTTTTTCGTTGTCATAAATGTTCTTGTGTCCTGGTATCTATATGAGGCAAACTTTGTTGCCTGTTGCAAATTGCACAAGACCTTCATGGCATTCCTTCACTAGTTTTGATTTTTTTGCTACATTTGCCACTGCTTTGATGACGGCATGGCTATCACTTGCTATATAGATTCTAGCACCCCTGTGATTCCTTTTGCGAATCACGTGAGTGCATTCTATAATAGCCATTATTTCTGCCTAAAAGATTGTGCAACTCCGGCCTAGGGATCTGTGTATTTCCGTGGAGGGTCCACAGACCCCAAGGCTGGCTTTGCCATCCCTCAGTGAACTATCTGTGTACCAGATTAAGCCCCCCTTTTCATTTCCATAGGTAGAGGTGTCTTCATCAATTCGTTCACTTTTGGTATTTGTAATTCGTAGTTTCTGTTAAAGCAGAGTTGAGTTCCCATATCATCGACTAGAATGTCTCTTAGATATGGAATTTCGTTTAGAATACTGCAGTGCAGTGTCCTGTCACTATCGCTTGTCTTGTTTTGCTTGTTCTGTGCATTCTTAGGACTTCGTCTAATGCACACCTCTGAATATGCAGATGCAGTGGAGTCAAGTTCAGGATGACTTCCATTGCTGCAGTTGGTGTTGTGCGCATTGCCCCTGAGATTCCTATGCAAACTAGTCCTTGAATTTTTTTGAGTTCATTTTGAATTGAATTCTGTTCTGTTTTTAGCAACCAGACTAAGGCTGCATATGTTATAGCCGGTCGGGCAATTTTAACTTGAGACCAGTATGCCATATTAGGACTAAGTCCCCATGTCTTTCCCCATAGCTGTCTGCATACATTGAGATTCATTAGGGCTTTTTCCTTTATATGTGTAATATCTCGAATTCAGTTCAGTTTTTGATACAGGTATACTCCTATATATTTAACTTTTTCTGTAAGCATTATTTATTTACTATTTAAAAGTAATCGGACTTCAACGTCGACCTTCCTTTTTTTGGTGAATGGTATGATAACCGTCTTTTTGGGATTGATGTTCAGTCCCCTACCCCTGCACCACCTTAGTACAAATGCGAGAGCATCTTCCATCAGTGTTCTCAAGGTTTCTATATCCTTTCCTGAGATTATTAGGGTGATATCATCAGCATAGCCGATAACCCCATAGCCTATATCAGTTAGTTTGTAAAGGAATTCATCCACGATGATGGACCACAACAAAGGAGATAGAACCCCTCCTTGGGGGCATCCTCTGACAGTCCTTATCGTTTTGGTTTCTTCTCCCATTTTTGCAGTAATTTCTCTAAAAGTCAGCATTGATTTGATCCATCTGACAGTAACAGGATTTATTCCCTTTTTTCCTGACGGCGTTTTCAATGGCTTCGAAGGATGTATTGTCGAAGGCTCCTTGAATATCCAGAAATTTACATAGTATTCCACTCTATCGCTTTTTTCAATCCTTCCAATGAGTTCATCAAGAGCATTGATTGTAGATATGCCTTTTTGGTAGGCATATTGATTTTTATGGAGTGTATACCTAGCTAGGCACCCTTCTCTGATATGAAGGTCCAGTACATTCTTCATACTTTTTGGGAAGAAGGAAGATCTAAACGACTTAGGCTACTCGATTACTCTCCCAGCCTTCGGTATAAAGACTACCTTTGCTCATCTCCATACTTCCGGTACCAAACCCAGAGCATGGCTTGTTGGCTGTTGACATCCCATCCCACCTTTTCCCTTGTGATGATTTTCTTAGATATATTAATTGCCCTTGTGATAACTCCGTAACACGGGGCTGCTCTACTTGGTTGTTTACTACCTTACAGTCCGAGAAGTGAGTTTAGAGCAGGAGTTCCAGTGTCTCCTTCCTATCCAGAGTGTAGCTATCTTCTTTTACCAGATAACCTAGATCGTTAGAGTGTTGTCTCTCTAAGAGCCTTTGGATCCTGGTATCTGTGGGGAGTTCTTCTATCCCTTCGCACATTGATTTCCAATTGTTTCTGATAGACTCCTTGAGAGTTTTGTTGTATTTGGTGAGGGCTGAGCGATAAGTTTCCCAGTCCCCTTGCTTTTTAGCTTCCCGCAAGCTTTCGGCATTGTTCCAGGTCTCCATTCCACCAGGTCACCTTTTTCTTAGGCGCCCTTAGCTGAACGGGCAGCTAATTTAGAGGGCACTGCTTAACATGTCAGTCAGGTCATTTGCAGACTTTTCCAGGTGTTCAATAGTTTCGATAGATCCAGTCCTTAGGAGCTCTACCTCAGACTTTATGTGATCATCGGAAGTGGTCCAACCTGTTTTAGAACTACTCTTTTCGTTTCCAGTTGGGTTCTATCAGATTCGACCTCAAACAGAACATAATTATGATCTGACATCGAGGCTTCATCCGAAACTCTCCATTTGGATTTTTTTGTAGACATAAGGGCATTTGTACGTAATGTCTAGGACCTCTTGTCTTATTTTGTTTTCGACAGTAGGATTACTTCCTTTGTTCGCAATTTGTTAATTATTTCGGGTTATAAATTCGAAGAGACTTTCCCCTCCATAATTTATGTTCGAACTTCCCCATGCCAAATGATGGGCATTTGCGTCACATCCGACAATGGAGTTCATGTTTTTTAATATACAGTAATTAATTAATTGATTCACCTCCTTTGGCGGGGCCTCTCGTTCCTCTCCCGGGAAGTAAGCTGAAGCGCAGATCAGTTGCATCTTCAGTGCCCTAATAATCAGGTCAACCAGTACTGCAACCAGGTCTCTCCCGACAAACTGGGTTACAGGTGTAAACTTTATTCTGTTACTTAGGATTATGGCCGCTCGCGGCCTTTCTCCTTTAGTGCAGTGAATCAGTTTGCCCTTACCTTTTGGGATCCTCTTATTTGGCCCCTGTTGTAATTTGGCTCCTGTAACAGACCAATTTCAATTGTCTCTCTATCTACCACCTAGGACACTCATGGCCGCTTTGGATCGGTGGAGGTTTAATTTAATTCCCCTTACCTTAGAATTATTCACAAGGAACCCTCTTCTAGTGGCTCTAGGCCCTATAGCCTTTGAGCTGTCCACTCCCGCAGTGACCATCAAGTAGGTTTTTGGCCTGGATCTTTCTGGGTTTCCCCTTCTAGATCCATGTCCTCCCCTCCTACAGAACTTGTCGCTGATTGGGAAGCAGTTGATAAGTAGGCCAGCGCTCTTAAGTTTGGCCTCTGATGTTGGGTCAACGTTGAAGGTGAGTAGGGCTGCAGTCCTTTCCTCAATCCATTGCAGAACCCTCCAATTGCTGGAGTCCAGCACATCATTTTGGGACTCAATGTATCCCATAATGTTATCAGTCGTATCCGAGTGGCTATCCCTGAAGTAGCACCGATGGTCGAGGAAGATTTTCCTCTTTCACGGCAAGAATACTTAATCCTTCCCAGGGTTGGAGCTACAGGCACTTGAGCCACTCTGTAGTTTCCTTAATTTTGAATAAAATAAGGATCCAGTCAGGTTTAAAGTTTGCATCGAGGAAGCAGGGTTTGACGCCCTCAACTTTCCTCTGCTGCATGACCCTTTCCAGGACATGCTTCTGAACGGTCTTCAATTGATTAGTGGTCAGGAGCTCATCCGGATACTGGGTATACATGATGCCAACCCTAATTCCCAAAGCCGCGTTCTTATAGGACCCAGCCTTAGGTGGAAACTTCCGCCTGTCGTCTGCATTCCTAGAAGCAGCAGCTGCTTGTCTGCTCGAGGGAGTCGATTGGTCGTTTGGCCCTCGTCGACTTGCTACATCCATCTTGCCTTTTTTTCGAAGCTTCCACTCATCCTATTTGTTCCCTGTGAGGGTTCCACTTCCTTGGCCTGTTGGTGCTCTACGAGCTCCCTTGCCTTGGAGATGGATTCCACAGGGATAGTTTGAGGTGCGCTAGACACCTCTTTAGTTTTTGGTGATTGAGGATCGCCATCTTTTATTTGTTTTTTTAGAATCTGGTTCATAATAAGACCCACGAGTAGCTAGGGAAGTAAAGGTCCCTTACAGCAGAGCCCCGAGTGCCGTGAGAAGGCTAATTGAAACTAGAGGACGCCAGGTATCCAGAGTTCGCTACTAACGACAGGGCTCGCCTCCGGCCATGCAGCCTTAACGTGGCTGTTCCATCTTTGCTTGCACGAAGATACGCAGGCTTTAGGCCTAAGCCTTTAAGTCTACGTGTCGTCCACTCCCAGAGGAGCAGATACCCCGATGAATACGGACTCATCGGGGGGCTGCTTGTTAGTGATTTCTTCAGCGCTTTTAATTCGTCGTTCGGTGCCCAGTTCAAACCGAGGTTCGAACTGAGCCCGAAGCGGTTAAGTCTTTACTGACCCCACGCTGTAGTGAGTTCACATTCAAGGGAGAGATCTGTTTATTGGATCTTCCTTCCATTCATACAAGCAGAGCCCGTTTATATGCATGCACATTCATTCATTTATTCGTTCTCCCAAGGCAGCTCGGCGTCAGTAGCCCCACAGGAAACCAAGCCCCCAAACAAACGACAAAGAATAACTTATGCTATTTCTATTTTAGAAAAAGTCTAGTTATAAAAATAAATAAAATCGAAGTGTGCGTTTGTTTTATCAAAATAACAGCTTTTAAAAAAATGCATATGAAAGTGTATGTGCTCACTAACAAAAACGCATTTTTTATAATTTTTGTCTGTCTGTTTGTTCCGGCGAATCTTCGCAATGTCTAAAGCGATTCCGACAGGATTTTTACTGACAGGTAGCGCGATCGAAGTCGCGTGTAACAGATAATATTATATAAAACAACTGTTGCTCCACATTTGCAGTGCTGATCGACTTTGTTGTTCTGACAAATCTATTAAGTATGATTCTAACTCTTAGTACTATGATATTTATATAATAAATATTATTAACAAAAAATTGGACCGACGTTATTAGTTGATGCACTGAGAAGTATAAAATAATATTAATTCTAATGGTGCTGTTACTTTTGAAGTTGTGCAGCTGCTGTTAGATTGATAACTTTTGGAACCAACTTCACAAGTACCAGCACCAATAGGATTAATATTATTTTATACTTTTCAGTACATCAACTAATAACGTCGGTCCAATTTTTTGATAAAAATATTTATTTCACACTTTTGAGTGTAATATTAGTGACGAAAATCGTTGAACGTTCACTTATACCCATACTTATGCTATTACCCACGTATATTCTTTGCTTGTAGTTGTTATTATGATTGAGATTTCAAAGCATCGCTGCGGAAATACGCTTACGTGTTACCATTTTAACACCGATTTAACTCGAAAACCGTAACTGTAATGAAAAAATGTTCATCATAAATGTTGCTACAAATAATTATGTCGTTCATGTAGTATCAAAAGATTTTCAATTTTTGAAAGAAATCGCCCTCTCCACATAGCAAAAATACATATATTTGAGAATTTAACGTGCGTCAATCTCGAAAACCGTAACTCTTTTGAAAGAATGTTCAATTTAAACGTTTCCAGAAATTGTCCTATATTTCATTATACCAAATCAAATTTTCGATTTTCGAGAAAATTTGCCCCCTACACCCCCTTCGGAGGCAGTTTTCGGAGGGAAGGGGATTTCGGATTTGCGTTTTTATGAATATCGGATCATTTCTTAAGCCTCATCTTTCAAATTATTCAAAAATCATCAAAATCGGAGTACGTGTACTATATACAAGGCGCGAACAAACAAAAAAAGCAGACAGTCGAATTGTATACATCCTCCGTTCAGTGTTCGTCGGTCAAAAAGTATTAATCCTTTGCATTCGACTATGTGCTTTTTTATGTTCGTACGCGTGCTTCGTATATTATGTTGTTAAACTGCCGTAGTGTTCTCTATTCCTAAGACCAAAAACGTAATACAATTATCAGACTCGCGGGCTATCAGTATCCTCCCTGCAATATCAAAACTCTTTGAAAAGATTATTGATTCCTAGATAAGGCGCTATTTGAACGATAGTGATATTCTACAACTCAAACAATCTGGATTTAGACTTAAACAAGTGCCATGACTGCATTTTCAAATGTAACTGATCATGTAATACGGTCTACGGATGAAAGTAAATATATCTACTTCATTTGGTTCACTGGACTTCAGCCTTTGATACATTAAACAATGATGTATTAATAGCTATCTTCAGTTTTTGTGATTTGTTCAATGAAGTCATAATGTTATTAGGATGATATTTTACTCATCTATTACAATATGATAAGTTAAGTCGAAAACAATCTCGTGTTAGTGACTGGACATTGGCTGAGAAAAGAATTAATAGTCACGTGTCTTAGATATAAAAAAATACACCATGCCACAGAAAACCTGCAGCCCGTTCAGCTGTAGCTGATTATATTTCTATTAGGGTAGCGGGTAGGTAAATAATATAAAGTTATCGCCTCAGAGATATACTAACAACCTTGGCCTCATTATAGACGATACACTGAGGTTTCGTGAGAAAATCTAGCCGTCAATCAGAAAGGCATATCTGGCCCTAAAACATCTATACCCACATCGATCTGAACTGCATAGCTACTAGTATTAGTTATTCAAAAACGGAGGGAATCAAACTGGTTGATTGAAAGATCATTTGGATTTACTTACAGTTAGTTGGTTTCACAAAATCTGGAAATGAACCAATACAATTTTTTTTTCAGAACTGTCATCCACCATGAAAAAATAAGGTCAAGAGTTATGATAACTGTTCCATTTCACAGAACTTCTATCTATGGAAGAAGTTTTCAATACAATATTTACAAAATGTAGTTTGTCTCCCCCTTCCATCTTACAAGCTATAAGTCTTCAAAATGTAATCAAGCTATAAAGACTTTCCACAAATATTGTTATTACTTTTGTTCTTATTAATGTTACTATTACATCGCCCTCTGTTGCACTTGTTACATGCAAATGCCATATATTAGTTATGTAGTGTAGTTGTCTTTTTTTTACTTTCCAGAACTACTATGATACACGTTCTCGTTAATATCAAGACTTGAGAGCGCTTTCTGTTATAAGCGAACTCCCCCTTGTGGTTTTTTTAGATATACGGTATAGCTTGATTATATACTTTCTCTTTATAAAAATATCTCAATTTAGCTACTATTAATATCCTTAATTATTACTTTTATTATATGCTAGTATCTTGATTAGGTTTGATTTTCGTCATATTTTTACAAATCAAAGAAAAATACTTTCGTTAAGCCCCACAAAAGTAATACTGAGCTACTCACGAGTTTATGTGCGAATGTCATAATGATTATCAACGACACGGAAAAATCTCACGCAATATACCTATCCTTTGACAGTTGTTATATGAACAAGTTACTTCCGTGTTAGTAAAAATATCATAGCATAATAACGTCAACATTTTTGTTCATATTTCAGCTCTACCTTTGATGATGAATAATAACCCGCTTTAGACCAGATAAACAAAGCGATATACTCGAAAGCTATCCGTCACGGCCAACTACTATGACGTGACTTTACAGACCGACAGACAAAAAACCATTACACACACAGAGTGGTATAGTATTAGGCATTTTGCCCTGGAGGCTTCATCCCGTTATCAAACATACACAGGGCGATGGCATACAACACCCCGAAACGCGTAGGCAACTGGCAAATATTTGATTGTCTTCATTAATCATGAGCTTTATCTGTGTTTTGCTCATATTTCAGAGGAGCGTGATAGACAAGCGCGATAGAGCAAACCCAATTAAGCAACATTTAGATTTAATGTCCTTTTAATATTTACCGAGCGCGACCTCCGGAATACGGGAGCTGGGTAGGGAATATCTCAGGGCAAGACAAAGAGGTACAACTGGTTTCAAATCTGCAATTTCGTGTTTCAACGGACATCGAATGATCGCTAAGTAATTCATTAATTTAATAAATCTTTTAAGAAGAAAAAACGGAGAATATGAATAGTAGAAACCTATTTCATACTATAAATTACCTACATGTACCAGATGGATTTAAATTTTAACTTGAGTATATGGAGCCCAGAGTACGAAACAATAAATTAAGTTATCAACACATTGATAATAACTATTTACCTAAGAAATAAAATTAAAAGTATATTTTGTAATACTACTTATTCCAAAAATTATATAGGTACCTACCTATGTTACATCAAACAAGTTAGTTAATTTTTAAAATTTCGTTATAGAGTTATATTTTTAAATTTATTAGAATATTTTGTTCACCCTTCCTATGTCCATAACTTGTTGAACTTTTTCATAACAATACTATTGTTAAACGTGTAATTTTCCAAAACATGTAATAAAAAGAAGAAGAATACCACTCTATCAAACAAATATAATACGGACATAAATACATAAATATATATACCTAATACGAGTATATGCCAGTATGCTGACCAGGGTTAAAATATATGTCAAGACAGTGTTACCATCACGGTTGCAGGATAAACAAGGCATGCTTATTTGGTGAATGCGTTTTAGACTGCTGCGCGAATGTCGTCAGTCCGTGTCAGAACAGGAGAATCAAACATAAATATATATAAATTCTGGCAAATAAAATTAGATTTTTTAGATCGTGGTTCATTATTCTTTCATTATATGTGACACTATATTGCAAAAAGCCAAAAATATCATAAACTAAATATGTATTAGCTAAAAAAAGCCCAAATTGTAAGTGAGCTCAGTATATAAAACTATCGTTTAAAACATGCGTTTTATGGTTGTCTCTGACTTTCCGTCAAGCACTTAGGTGACAAGAGGTGCGCGGGGTCATATCTTCTTCTCCCTGTATCATGCTGTGGTCGTACATATAGGACTATCGCCAAAATTTGAGTGGACGGTTTCCGTATTGGAAGACAAAAAACAGGCATTCTCATGGAGCGCAAAATATATTTTGGAAAAATGGTTTCATGAAATGTGGCACGTACGAGTAGAACTCATACCCTGAATAGACTTTCATAAATAGAATAAATTGACCTCAGGATTA
This sequence comes from Crioceris asparagi, assembly GCA_958507055.1. Taxonomy (NCBI): domain Eukaryota; kingdom Metazoa; phylum Arthropoda; class Insecta; order Coleoptera; family Chrysomelidae; genus Crioceris; species Crioceris asparagi. Next base: position 44,022,030 of record OY293827.1, read on the forward strand.
TGTTCTATTTCTATTATTAACACTTTTTTTTAACATTTGTTAGTTAATTACACTATTGCTCAAAAAGAAAACCAAAAATGATCTATTCAGTACATGCTTGCATCATCCTGTAAGAGCCTGTACATTTGTCCATTGCAGTGGACTCTTTTGTTCGATTCCAAAGTTCTTTGTTGTTTGCGGCTTGGTTTCAGTAGGTGTGTATTATTTTGATGTCATCTCTCCATCTGGTTGGGGGATGATCTCTACTTTTATACGCTTCCGGTCCCAGTCTTCTCCCCATTATGGACTTTGTCCAGCTGCATCTGCCGTCATCTATCCTGGCCACATGGCCGACCCAGTTACACGTAAGTTGGGTTATTCTCACTACCGCATCCACTACTCCAATTCTGTGCCATATTTCTGTGTTCGGTACCCTATCACCCTATCGCCCTCTGTTTTGTTTGTATTTTGTTGACTGACAACCTGGTGATTGTGAGTATTCCTGCTCCTTATATAAGGACAGGCAGGACACATAATTTACCAAACACTCTTCTTTGTAGGCAATTCGGTAGCTGCCATTTTAATACATGTCATGTTCTTCTTAGGAGTTTGTGAGTTTGGTTATCTCCGGAAATACATATCCCATGGCCAAGGTCTTTGTAAGTTGTAGTTTTATCTAGTTGCTTTTCGTCCAAAAACTATTGGCTCACTAGAGACTAGATTTGTCATATTTTTCATATCCATATTTTCTGATCTGGATTTCGCTTTTGTTTTCTATCCTTCCTTATTTTGAATTAAGATCACCCATTACTAATATATTATAGGTAGGTGGTTTTATTTTCAAAGCTTCCTTGACATCAATCATAGAAATGTTCTATTTCTTCGTCGCTATGATCTGTCCTTGGGACATATACCTGGACCAATTTGAGATTATATCGGAAGTTTATCTCGATAGTTAGGTTGATCTTATTAACGACAAATCCGATTTCTCCAACTGAAGAGTTCTCCTTTGTAGACCTAGAAATAATACTAGAATTATACTTCTAGTAAAGAAGAAACTATTTTGCCATTATCTGGACCTGGTAATATTTCAAATTTATTTGAAAGGGATAGAAGTTATCTAGGTACCTATAAATGTAATTTCCTTTTTTTTTAAGAAATAGCTATTACGTCTTTTGTTAATTGTAAATATCTACAATAATATGTACTTATTATTTAATACTTCTGAAAATGTATCACAATAGCCTAATAGTGAAATTGTGTGGGGGTACGCGTAATTACTTATAAACATTCTTCAAGCACTGTAAATAAGCAAAATTGAGCAAATAGAAAAATCACTTTAGTTATTTCGAATTTCAGAATTTGGTTGCAGTTGTCTATGTACCCATGTTATTTTATAACATACAATAAGTTTAAGTCCAGTAATGTACCTGATTTATGCATTATTCATTTATCTGTTTCAGGACTTGAATATTCTCAAACGCCTAATAGATTGGGCTGATTATTGTAACCTGAAAACTCACCAAAATAGTGTACACCCGCGCATATACACGAATTCCAGAATACCAGAACACCACTCCAGAAGCACCGAGAATATGGGGCCCTGATTATTCCCGAATAATAGCACACAGCAAATCGAAGACTGGTATCAACTCGAAGCTTCGAGACCTTTTTTAGGTTAGATATATAAATGCCCGCGTCAATCACAGACAGTTGAGTGTGTTCATACACTAGTGCATGGAACAGTGAATATAAATAGAGCGCTAAGCGCTAAGTAATGCTGTGAATATAAATGTGTATATAATTATATAAATATTAGTGTAAATAAAGAAGTGAAAATAAATCGAACCCAGTTTTAATTTGAATTCCCGGTACATTATTTTCTTGCTCACTGAATAAAATGTAACGGAAGCTGTAACCCCAATTAACGTGAATATGACATAGAACGGTACTGTAATATCGCCTAATAAGTTGATAACCATTTTCTTTGATAGATTCTCAGGAAAATCATTGAAAACTTTACACCAGCGGAATTTGAGTTCTTTAGTTTCCATTTATTTTTTGTGTCAATAAGCTCCAAATTTTGATGACGTAATCTTGAATCCAAAAGAAAGTTCAGTATATCACTCGCTATTTCAATAATTTGGCCAATGATTAAATGCTCTTCAGCCTTCTACATCTTGTCTTGCAAACAGTCCCTTGAAAGTATGTGGTATGATGAAGATCCTAGGCGCTCCCTAAATTCTGCATTTCTTCAATTCGCAGTTCACACATGCTGCTCCTTTTAGACAAGTTTCAAAAAAATAAAATTCCTGGATGCATCTCCTTAGTAGATATGCTTTTACTTGTTATTTATATGCTTATGTATTAAGGTATATAATTTCCAGTAAATTTTAAATTGATTATTTTTGACCGACGAACCAAACTGAGCAGCTGTACAATTCAAATGTTTGTCTGCATGTTTTTTGTCATGATTCCTTTTTTTTATTTGATAGAGGACTATTGAGAATTGATCCCGTTGTAAAAAATCGACATTCAACATTTCCTTCCTCTCAAAAATATTTCCCAGAGGGGAGTGGAGGGGGCAATTTTTTTTAAATCGAAAATTTGAGACGACAAAATTAAAGAGAAGAGCATATCCAGTAAAGTTTAAATAGATTTTTTTTAAACATAGGTTTCCGAGTTACAGCAGTGGGAAAGTTTGAAATATGTATGTGTATTTCCGCCATGTTTTGAAATCTCTGAGTAAGTATAAGCAACGTATTCTTCTTTTGTGAAAGTTGAATAATTTTAAGGACCTAAATAATTTGATCGTTTGAAATTGGTCGACTGTATACAAAATAATATTAATTCTACTGGTACTTTTAAAGTTGGTGGTTTTCAATCTAACTACAACTACACAACTTCAAAATTACCAGTACCACAGACAATCTATGAAATAGATTTTCTGTGCCAGTACCAATAGAATTAATATTATTTTATATTTTCAGTGCACCAATTAAACAGTGGTCCTATTTTTAACTACTTTCTAGTTCTGTCGCTGAGTCTCTGAGCTCTTATACACGTTTTGTTGAAATGCCTGTCTATCTTTTGGGTTTACATAAAAAGTAAAAGTCTGCACTATAAGTGACTTGAGCAATTATAAATTTATATAATGAAGATTAATCAATAGGCAGTGAACTAAAATCTAAATCAATGTAGATAGGGTTAACACACATAATATTGTATACTAGATTGATATACACATCCATCCAGAGCTCGTCCACGTTAACAAACAAACTATGGATTTTATGTGCCTTAAAACATAAAGTTGAGGAATGTGTCCAGAATTTAAATAATCTACCGGAATTTCAGCTCATACATACACAGAGGCGTGATGAAATTTAATTAACTGACAAAATGTGTAATGTTCTGTGTGAGTTTGGTATAACAGAGCACTTCATCAATATGATGCAGTAATTAATCAAAACATTTCGTGAGATACAGTGCCCAGAGTAAGTAAAGTGTGCAAAGTGAATACCTATATCTTTATGTAACTGTATACATTTCATTTGTTCTTACAAAAAGTGCGAGCTAAAACAGGAAAAGAAATAAATTTGATATGTCAAGATTCTTAAGAATCTCTAAATAATTTTGTTATTCTGGAAATGATAAAATAATAATTGGATTATTAATCTGAATTCTTAGGAACATAGAGGGACAAAAGAGGCTAGGCTTACATAGAGGCACAAAAGACACATATTTTCAAAAACAGTTTTCAGATTATACCTGTTACCTGTTTATATTTCAAAGCGAAAACTCAAGCCAAAGATTAATCTAATCTTTGCTCAAGTAATGAAGAATTATTTTTCAATCTCTGCATGGCTTTTAATAACGGTAGATTATTTGTTTTACTGGATATATATAAATATCAATAGTATAATATAATACATACTTACTAGTTTCTAGTCTCGTTTTTTTCAGATATAAATCAAGACAATACATGTGTCTGGAGTATCTCAATAATGCCCTCCTGAGAATCTAGAGATAATTTTCAAATCTGTTTTTGAACAATAATTATTGATAACCTGGTCTGTCAGCTTCTGCTAAAATCAAGTGTTTAATGATTGGAAAGTTGTTTCGGATTATTCTATACTGCGTTTTAAACTGATAATGCTGTATGGCCGGGTACAAGCAATGTATTTTTAATGGGAAAACGTTTCCTAAATTTACCATTAACTTTACCTGTAATTTTGAAAATAATTTGTTATTAATAAAAATTATTAAAAATAACAAGGTTGAGATAAAATTTGAACCCAAGCGTCAAAATATGTCGAGACGGCATAAAGACGCTCTGGTAACGATGAGGTCTTAGACACAATATCAGTTTGAAAAACACCCTAGTACTTGAATCTAATAATAGTATATTGGAAAGATTTGGCAATATGTAAGTGCGTATAATCAGAGAGAAGTAGTTCGTCTGCATTTATTATAAAAAAGCTTTTCTTAAATACTCTCCTTCTCAAATAAGATGTAAGGATTTAGGTATTCCAGGCGTAGCCAAATATTATTTGAATTCCCCTCTCAATTTTTTGCTTTGATAACGGATTCCATTATTAGACGTTCGAGGTAAATATAGAATAACACAAGCCTTTATGAATACGCAAATATTCTCTTCACTCTTTTTCAACACGGCAGGTTTATACTAATGGGGCAGTTATAATGAAATTATTGGATATTCGCTGCTTGACTAAAAGCACATATCTGTATGTGAAATTGAATGAGATGGAACTATTGGGTTACATATTACAAAATTGGGAAATTCTCTCGAAACCAACGAAAGCGTTGCACACTTTTAAGATTTCCTTTGGAAGGAAATAACATCGTTTACCTATATATAGATAAACATTTTTCTTCATAGAAGCATACACTTGTATATACATATTGAGTTATATAAATGAAGAACGTATTTATTTTCTGATAAAAATTTGAGAATGGATTTTTCTTGTGATAGAGCATCCAAAATATCAGCTCTAATTAGATCATCTCGAAAAATAGAGAACATTTCGATAAGTAGAATGGGTAGGTTATTTATATAGAAAACAGGGCCATGCAAGACTTTTCTAGGCCTACAAATAACGTGTAGGGGTCTGAAGAATTTTCTCAGAATTTCTGTGGAATTGTTTATTGTTTAAATACAAAAACAATGTTATAATCAAATGAAAGCTAGAGGAAAGCTTGAACTCAATTTCAAAATTAAGTGCTGTAATTTCAAAGAGATATAAGACTATCTTTGAAGAATATTGATCTACTTAAAAACATAAAATATATTAACAGAAGTAAAGGACAGGTCTCATGCTTTCTAAATGTAATATGTTTAATACATTGACATAGGTAAAAGTATTTACCTATGTACTATGTAGAATACTAACTTTTGAGTATAGCTTCCGCAACATTCAATGAGAAAATCATAATTGCAGGGGCGTTACGGCTCTGATATAAATAGTTGATGATTCCTATTGAAATTTTGAAGTTGTGCAGTTGTAGTTAGATAAAAGAATTTAGGCATCAACTTCAAAACTACCAGCTCCATTAGAATTAATATTATTTTGTATTTTTCGGTGCAGCAACTAATAAAGTCGGTTTATTTTTTAAAAAAGAATGTTTATTTTATACTTAGGACTGTATCTAGCATTAGTCTTCAAAATTATAAAATGTTGCTTATACTTATTCAGAGATTTCAAAACATCTAGGAAATTCACATATTTCAGATTTTACCACGGTTACTCGGAATCCGTCCATTTTTTGGAAAAATTTCCAGTTTAAATTTGCTAATAATATGACTGAATTATTTATTTTAGAATTTTATGTATTTTCAATACTCAAATATTGTAAACGTTGTCAGGCCCTAAGTCTTCTATTTACCTACCTACAATCCCACTACTTCAAAACTAACAACATCAATATCTAGAATTAACCTTATTTTTACTTTTCAGTGTACAAACTAATAATGTCGGTCCTATTCTTTGCAAAAATTATTTATATCTCTAAGAAAATATTCCGTAGTATGACTAAAAAAAACATTCTGTGAACTTTTTCATAATCCTGTATATACGGATCATCGTATAATTTCCCAGACGGGCACTGTCCTCTTTTCCAATAGATAGATAGTTGGAATCGAAGAAAGATCGTCTCGTAATGGCGCGACTTCTCTCTCCAAGTCGAAATCTTTGTTATCCAGAGTTAACACCATTTGACACTTGTGTGTAATCCCCAAATCCCATACCTTATGGCCATTCCCCAGTAATATGTATTCTCAGTAAAAGACCCTTCCTTTGAATTGAGTTCAGCTCAGGTCGAAACGGGGGGTTGAAGAAACTGTTAATTAAGTTATTTTCCTTAGAGTTCAATTACGTGTAAATTTTATCATTCAAAATACTTGAAAACCTCTTTATTCATGACTTCCGTTCCCGTTTCCTTTTAAATTTTTGTGAAAACTAGGAATATAGAATTATAGAATACAAAAGTTGTGATTTAATTTTTTAATTTAGTGGCCTTTTGTGGCCATTGTGACAATATCCTGGCATAAATATATGAACTGTTGGGTATATAGAAGCTCTTCAGTTTGGTAATTGAGATAGAATAGAACACGAGAGAATATTCTGCCTATTTTATTTTAGCCTAGAAAGTACATCAGTCTTATTCATAATCAAATTTTGGTTAAGTTTATACGTTAGTTACTAAGATGGCAACTATAATATCAAACTTGACAGGTTTAGGCATCAAATTAAACCATTAGCTAAGTAAGGTTTGATTATGAATAAGGCCGAAAATAGCCTTTATCGACCCTCAACATTGTATTGAATTAACTACCTATTTGATCATTTATAATATTTTCAAATTCTCGTAATCATAGAAGATAAAAACTTATTTATGAAGTTATTCCTGACCATTCTTCTATCTATTAATCTTTATTCAAGTCATCGGCACTACAAAAAAAGGAAAACGCTTTGAAAATAGCACACTGTTTGTGTCTTGAAAGGGCAGGCCCAACAGATATCGTTGCTGACGTGACATGAATGCTTCTAGGTTTTTTCCTTTATACCTACTTTCATTTTCATAAACATCCCTTCCAGATTGCCTATACCGACAAGAATCTGCGTCTCTTCAAGATTATAGGTAAGGGTGAGCTCATAAGAGAAACGGTTGGTATATCTAGTTTTACCTTAACCTTAACAGTTGAAGGCATGCAATTAGTTTGCCGGCTTCAGATACGTTTGTTCCCAGCAAAATAATAGAGAGGCTCAAGCGTCTCTTCATAATTTCAGATTATAAGTCCAAGTAGATCTCATACTCCGATGATTCCGTACATTGGAAAACCATAGTAAATGCCAAGATTTTATAGTAGAAATCATGACATAATAACAAGTACCTATTTAAATATATTCTCATAAATAAAGAAGTTAACCTCAGGATTATACTAGTTAATTTATTCTATAAATACTATATTTTTCTAAAATAAACATTATTTCTTATTGCAAATGAACGATTTCTCAGTATTTCTTTGCATAAGTCAGATTAGAATTACTTGTTACTTGTTAATTGTTATTATCAATGAGTGTGTTCGGATGACCTGTTAAATCAGTCAACCGTCGAAGGTAGCAATATCTAACAATCCCACAAAATAAAATAATGTTTATGGCTTTTGTATTGAGAGATTGTTTAATTTCTTATTTCTCTTGAATATAAAATATCTGGTGTGTCCATTCACACGTTCTCAAACGAATTCCTTCTAATATGAAAATCATTTGATCAGGTCGTATGAACATTCCTTTTTTCAGTGTTTCCATACAAACAACAATGGACATATTCAATTATGAAGCAGAGGGAGCCGTTTGACCAGAATAAAATTGAGAAGTTAAAAGCTAGTGGCGTTTTTGCGCCACAGTCTTGAACGAGACAAGTTTTCCATCTACTTATAGTCTAGCAACCAGTGGGAGCACGAGTCTCAATGTTTGTCAGCGGTGAGCCATATCAATACCCTAAAAAAAAGAAAGCAACAAAATTGGTACCCGGCACACCCATTCCTGAGCTAATCTTGACACAGACAGTCAGACAGACTGACGGGCCGCTAGACCAATTGCTGAAAATATGTTTTTTTGACTCAGGGTCTTCGGAAACTTAATATCTGTTGAAAACCGGGTACCGAAAATTATACACGATTACAACATTTTCCTTACTAGGCTACTTAGAGTAGTGTCAGGAAAGTAAAAAGATAACTGCTCTATACAGTTTATCCAAGAAAAGAATGGTACATCATCATTATCTCGAGAACTGTGATAGTTAATATGTTGGTTATTGTTGAAAAAGTTAAGGTTTTGAGCAACATAACGGTCTTATTCATATATTGTGCTTAAAAAATATCATAGCTATTTTAGAGAAAAAGTGATTTTAATAATTTTATTTTTCACTGACGTACCCAAACGAAATAGATATCATTTTTTTGTTTGTGCGCCCGATATGTATAGTACCTAAACTTACTCCGATTTTGATTTTTTTTTCATTTGAGATAAGAAATTCGACAAATGGTGCAATATTCATAAAAACTGAAATCAGAAATCTCTTTTCCTCCGAGAACCGCCTCCGAATGGGGTGGAGGGGGCAATTTTTTTCGAAAATCGAAAAGCCACGACGGCAAAAGTAAAGATAAGAAAATATTCGGAAATGTTTAAATTAAACTGACAATGAGGCATATTACAAAATTACTTTTATTTTGATACATTTTGTCCTAAAGTAAGCAAAGTAATTCAATTTTGTTTTTTATAAACAGCAACCTCCCATTCTTGGTATATTTTAAGATTTGCAACTATCTCGTAGATATGACGCTTTCAGTTTCTCAGACCTTTCTGCAATAGTTTTTAACTTAAGTATGTCTGTTGTATAGTACCACTAAAAATGATACCTTCCAAATTGTTAAATGTAATTAAACCAATTTGTTTTCAGTTGATTCCTTATGCTCCGGGTCGATTTTCCGTCACCTACTGTTTTTTTTTTAAATAACATTATACTTATAGCAATAACATATTTTTTTCAAATGCTTCAAATAGCTTCTGCCAATATAGGATTTGTGGGTTTAAATTCTATGATTTACTAGTTTTGTTGCAAAATAAGGATTTTCATTTTGATACAATTTTTTCAAATGCCAAATATTATATCGCATCATTGCTTTGTTTGTTTGTTGTGACGTATGATTTGTAAAATAATCAACTGAAAAGAAATTGGTTTAACTATCTTTAGTGCTTCTGAAATTATGTTTTTTGTGGGTCTATACAAGAAGCTTTTTGGAGATATAAATTGACGTCAAGTCAAAGTCAAAAACTTTTGCAGGCAGGTTTGAGAAACTGGGTGCATTATATCCAGAAGTTAAATGCCAATCTAAAACTGTACTCAGAATGGCAGATTCCAGGACGGATTGATATCTAAAAAAACAGAATTGAATTGATTCTCTTACTTTTGGACATCCTGTATAAAAATAAAGATAATTCTTGAATGTGCCTCATTTTCAGATCTAAAAAAATTATAGCTTGGATAGAGCAACAGTTATTTCCCACACCTCTGGGTCACCCTGTATAAATATAATATTTATAATCATTTTCTAAGCATAGGTGACATCGTCTCACTCTGAAATGAAGAATATTGTTAAGTACATCTGCTGAAATCGCTAAAATAGATCTAAAACATTGAGGTTATAATTTCTACATTTGAAATTTGGATTGGTATACATACCTACTTTTTGATATACTTACTTGTAAGATAAAATTCAGGAGATGTCATTTTGAGAACCTATTAAAGAATTCTATAGCAATACTTTGAAGTTCACAAATTAAATAATATCGTAATATTCAACACATTATTTATTGACATCATATCAGTATATTTTTGAATAAGTATCACCTACTTAGAAAAATTGTGTCCAAAAACACAAAAAGGCGTTTTACTGAAAAAAAATTTTAATTGGCATATCATGTAATACATTGTTTCTAGAAATCAGAACTATAATATTGTAAATGCCATTGAGCTAAAGAAGTTAAATAAGTTTTTCCGGTTTCTTGCTAGCTCTTTGGACGTCAAAAAAAATTAAAAAAATTGCTTCCCTAAAATCTCCAATGCCAAAATAGCTATCAAATTTTTATAAACACAATATAAAATACCATCAGATTGCTCAATAAATACACCAATTCAAATAACATCCACCTAAGTTACAGAACATTAGGCAAGCTTTCCTTACACCTGCATCAATTTAACTCTTGTTTGGAGCTTCTAAGACAGGAATTACCAATTGATGATGGGATTGATGAATAGTGCCGAAATTATCAGCTCATCTCAATCATTCCAAATGTTACTTACTAAATGTTACTAAGGCTTGCAAATTTAAGATCAAAAATATTTGTATGGACATTTTAAATATTTGCTATAATCATCTCATTATTTCAGGTTTGCGTATTTAGTTCATTGTTGATCATTAAAATATTTGTATTCCAAAAAGTGACAAGTGTTGTTCCAATATTATACAATTTCAGATGATTTACGTTGAGACATGTGCAAGTAATTTCCCGTATTTACATGACACTCTTCTAATAAAATGACTCGTTGGTTCTGAAGTCCATTGCATGACTTCCCGCACGCGCGTTCGGAAAAGCATTTGTGTAATGAACAAAACTTTTCATTATACCTATCTGAAAACAAAAATATTACTATAGTATTTTTAAAACCTTTATTTTTAACCAACATCGAATCCGAAATCAAACTAATAAATCGACAAACTGAAAGCTGTCACCATAGCGTCGTTTGACGTTGCTAAGGAATTGTGAAGGAATAAATGATGCATCAAATACTCGTGGAAACATTGTGTTTTCAGATAGGTACTTTTTTCAAACAATTTATTTAACTAATTTAAAAACGTAGGTAAATTGGAGAAAAATCAAAGTCAAACTTCCACAAAAGGTTATTTAATATTAAAAAGGGGGTTAGCACATGTTTCGACCATTCAGGTCATCATCAGCTAAAATATAAAAAAGGTGATAGATACAAAAAACGAATACAAAAGTTATACAACAATTAAAAGTAATTTAAGGAAGGTTATAATATAACAATAAATATATCGACTTTGATTTTTCTCCAGTTTACCTACTTCACATCTTCCACTTTGAGCTATGGATCTCTCATCATATTTAATTTAAAAACTATGATTGTGGGTCGACGACATTTCGCCCAATGGACACTTCGCCCAAAATTATATCGACCACTCCGCTCAAAATTATATATCGACCACTTCGTCCAAAATTTTCGTACTGATAAAAGTTTCCAGTCACTTCACCCAATGTAATTAAAAGTCCTTAAAGCCCAAAATGTACAATTCGCCCAAAACTCGTTGGTGGACACTTCGCCCAAAATGTCCCCTTCGCCCAAACTAACTGAAAGTTACAAAGCCCAAAATGGCCACTTTGCACAAATAATTTACTTATTTTGATTGAACTCTGTTCGTTATATGTTAATATTATAGCTGTTTAAATTCAAGGTAGTATTACTGGTTTTTCTTATAAAACGTCTTCAGTAATGTATGGGCTGCAAATAATCATAATATCTTAATTATGTCATGTTTGGGCACTGTAATCAATCAATAATTTTGTTCAAAAATAAAGTGTACTCTCTGCTTATTTTATATAATAATATATTTATCATTTATATTTATTGAATGAAATTCCATATTAATTTCTCGGTGACTTTTTCTTAGTTAATGTGAAATTGATTTACAATACTATTTTATACTGGTCTTGAATTTGAAAATGTAAACAGTTATAATATTAACTTATTCTCGGCCCCGAATAGAGTTCGATCAAAATAAATAAATAATTTGGGCGATGTGGACATTTTGGGCAATGTGGATATTTTGGGCAAAGTGTCCAGTTTGGGCTTTGTTGACTTTTAATTAAATTGGGTGAAGTGGCTCTGGAAATCATTTTCAGTACAAAATTTTTGGGGTAAGTGGCCGATATATCATTTTGGGCGCAGTGTCCAGGTCTCATGATTTTTACTACATGAAAATATTTCTTACAGAATATTGGACCAACTTTATTAGTTGTTGCACGGAAAAATACAAAATAATATTAATTCTATTGGTGCTGGTTCTTTTGGAGTTGGTGCTTGCAACAACAAACTACAACGGCACAACTTCAAAATTACCAGCACCAATAGAATTAATATTATTTTGTATTTTTCAGTGCAAAAACTAAAAAAAACGGTCCAATTTTTTATAAAAAATATTTATTTCACATTTTTGAATGTAGCAGTCATGAAAATTGTTGAACGTTCACTAATACCGAAAAAGTTACAGGCTTAGCTTGCTTGCACTTGTTATTTATTATTCAGAGATCTCAAAACATCGCGGCGCAAAGATACATATTTCAGACTTTACTGCTGTAACTCGAAAACCGTAACTCAATTTAAATGTTGCAACATATAATCTTTTCTTTAATTTGGCAGTTTCATATTTTCAATTTTCGAAAAAAAATTGCTCTTCAGACTTTACCATTGCGAAACTAGGAGACCGTAACTCTTTTGAGAAAATGTTCAATTTGAACGTTTCCGGATATGGTCCCCTTTCTAATCTTCAAATCTCGAATTTTCAATTTTCGGAAAAATTTACCCTTTCCAGTTAGCTGAAACATATATTTCAGACTGTAGCGCGGAAATGAGTATTTTTAAAAATGTCCGATTTAAACATTTCCTGATATGGAATTTTCATTAATTCTGTCGTCTCGAATTTTCAATTTTCCATCGCCATCCAATCGCCTCCTCCACCCACTTTGGGGGCGGTTTTTGGAGAGAAGGAGATTTTGGATTTGGTTTTTCTCAATATGGGACCATTTCTCAACTCTCCTCTTTCAAATGAAACAAAAATCGTCTAAATTGGAGTACGTTTACTATGCAAAACGCGTGAACAGCCATAAAAAAGCAAACATACAACCGAATTGTATACCTTCTCCTTTTTTGAAGTCGGTCAAAATACACAAATTACTGGTACAATGGTAAAAACATCTACTAGTATATATAGTCCGTTGAAGTCGGGTTGCATAACGTTGACCATGCTTCTACGGGATGGCTCGAAATCTATGACCAAACATTCGATTTATAAAGCTTTTCAATATTGTATTCTATGCTATATATTTTTTTTTGTTTACAGTGATGCCATAATTTTTTTTTTGGCCAAGATAATGTTTCTAAACTCAAATTATTTTCACGTTTATTAGAGAAATAATTTTATTCTTCCTATAACCTAATCATCAAACTATACCACCCCAATATTGTTTGAAGGTTTTATTATCCTATTTTGGCTGATTAAAGGGAGGGGAGATTTGACGAAAGAAAAGTGATACTTTAAGGGTTCCTCTTGTCACCCTTTAGGTATGGAATGATGGCAAGCTATTATCTGGGAAACAACCGCTCAGGTCATAGAAATCTATTGAAAATACTATAACTTTTAATTATTGAGTTGCTACTATGTGATGAAACGTGAATCAACTATAAAGAGTTTATGATAAACCTCATAACAAAAAGTGTATTTCTTGAAGTTTTCTGAAATATTTTCATGAAAAACCTATAAAATAATTTATGTCTGTTTCCACGAAAACAGATATATGCTTTTTTCTGATGAAGGTGATTATCATGGCAACTCGTACTTTGTCGGGAATAGACACAATGTTATAGAAATAAACCGCAATCTCAGTTTCCTCAACCAAAATATTCTTCTTATACCTGGTCTCCGCTTTCCCTTGATCACTCTCTGGAGAATCAATTGCAACAACTCATATTTTTGGGGGTTTCTCATGGTATGTCCCAAATCTCTAGCTTGAATGATTTTATCGTTTATTTCTTTCTGTTTCCCTATTTGTTCGAGGACTGTCTGATTGATGACGTGATTCGTCCAATGGATTTTCAAAATTCTATATTACAGGCACATTTTATTTGCTTCTAGCTTTTTGCATGAAGTTTCTGTCAGTGTCCATGATTCTACTCTTTACAGCAACCCAGGAAGGACATACCATCACATAGCATGGTAAATGCCTGATTTTGATTTTCAGTCTCAGATCGTGACATTTAAACACTTACCATTTTTCAAAATGCAGTTCTAGACTTATCAATTATTATTTCAACTGAATGATCCCAGCTGCAATTGTTGTTCCTAGGTAGGGGAGATCCAGGTAAAATGATCCCCCTAAGAGATAAGCTGCGAAAAAAACATTATATTTAAAATGAATTAAAATTTTACAGAGGTAACAGGTAACTATATCTACAGTGTCTAGTATTTTTTTAGAATTTCTTGGAACTAATTGTTTAAGTAATTAATTATTTTTTAAAACTCTGCAAAGAGATCATTTTAAACAAGGGGTAGGGGTAAAATTATCCTCAAAAAATAACAGTATAGAGTATGTTGCAAAATATATTTCTAAGTGTTTAGAATCAAGTTTAACATTTAATTAGAATAGTCTTCTGTAAAATATAATAAAATATAACAAATAAAGTTTAATTTTCAAACTAGGTAAACCTAAAATGGCACATCCTTACCTACATAATTATCACAAATCAAATTTTATTCTTATCCTTCTAAACTTAAAATGAAACACTATCCTTCCTAAAATATAAGATTTTTCTGTTGCCTTTATAAAGTCATCAGTCATCAGCAAATCCCACGCATTGGTCATGTGCCCATTTCAAACATCCTGAACTCTGTAACCACCCTCCACCATCAACAGAGTTTGTATATGCGTCACAGCAATAGAAACAGGAAATAAAATAAATAATAAAATTAAAAATAAATAATAAACAAAAGGGTAAAGTCATCTCATGGAAAGGTGAAATTATCCCAGGGGATCATTTGAGAAACATCAAAAGGGAACATTTTGCTCGAAATCAAACTTAAACTATTGCATAACCTCAACAGTTTATGGTTTGTTTTGAAAAAAATTAAAACACATTATCGGAAACTTTAATCATTATTTGCTAAATTACAGCAAACAAAGTTTGGACATTTTTAATAATTACTTAATTATAAGCAAGTGACTCTTTTTATCAAATGGTTGTTGACGAAGAGTTGTCCAGAAGAGTTGTTAGTGTTAGGAGAAAGTCTGTAACATTCACAAATTTTTGTTGTAGTATTTGTGGAGGAAATCCGCGGCCAACGAACACAAACTTATCACTACTTTATCAACTACATAGAACATACACATACTGAATACTGATTTGAACACTAGTTTGATGACAGGCTGTTTCAAATTCGATTCTCAACATTGGGATCTCGGAAACTATAAGTAATTCGAAGATGGTTAAATAGAGACAAAGTTGCGCATTTATGTGCTCAACAACAAGTCGTTTAGAAAATTTCGAAAAATCATTTTATTTTTTTCTTGGCTTTATTTCTTAATGAATTTCTAAATAAATAGCAAATTTACATTGCCACTTTTTTCTCTCTTTCCAATGGAGCCATATTGGCATTCCACAAATTTGAATAGCCCTTTTTATTACCTTTTTAATGATGATGATATTTTCTCCTAAAAATTCGAGAAATTAAATAAATTACTTTTGTGAAGTAGTTGGCTTTGATTTTTTCAATCGGTGACACGTAAATGACATTCTGTACTATTGTGAATTACTCAGTCATTGAAAATGGAGTTCTCCAGTGAAGAAATACGAGATAGAGAGATTATTACAATAATGATAGAAACAGCGTGAATAAATACATTGGAAGTGTATCTTAAGATGTATCCAGAGAGACGACAAACACAACCAAATTTGTCCAATTTTAATGGACAGAATTCGCGATGGGTTTGGCTCGTCTGAAAAACTTAAGATTAGTTATAACTCATTGATAATGATTTATTTAGTTCCTTCATCAATCCTGTCTCCAGATTTTTGTCTGAGTAAAAACTCCTTTAAAAATAAAGGAATCATGCTCACCTAAATTTATATCCAATAAGTTGATTAAAGATCGGTGGGGTTATCGTCTCCTGGGATACCTACATGTTGAGATGATACACTTCCAATGTATTCATACTGTTTCTATCATTCTTGTAATAAAGTTTTATCATATCTCATTTCTCTTCATTGGGGAACTCCACTTTCAACAACTCAGCAATTGACAATAATACAGAATGTTATTTACGTGTCACCGATTGAAAAAATCAAAGCCAACTACTATAAAAGTAATTTATTTAATTTGTCGAATTTTTAGGACAAAAATGGGGCTATTCAAATTTGTGGAATGCCAATACGGCTTCCATAAGAAAAAAGTTAGGATAGTTACACATAGACGAAACGTCAGATTACAAAACTATTAACACCATTGGAAAGAGTGGAAAAAGTGGCAATGTAAATGTGCTGTTAATTTAGAAATTCATTAAGAAATAAATCCAGGAAAAAAATAGAATGATTTTCCGAAAATTCGGTTTTTTCCGGATATCTTCGGAATTCCTCTAAATTTTAATTTGTTCTAAATGGCATGAGATTGAAATAATTTAATGAAGAATAATAGTAAAAATATTATTTTTAATGAAATGGTGTCTTATCTTATAAATCTTCTGTTCATGTGTATGTGACTAAACTCCTCCTAAACGGTTGAACCAATTCCAATGAAATTTTTTGTGAATATTCAAGGGGATTCGAGAATTGTTTAGATTAACAATAGGATCTGATAGATGGAGCCGTTGTCGGTATGACAAACGGCTGGATCGATGGATGGATGAAATTTCTTATTTATATTCCAATGAGTCCCTGGATGTTTTATAAACACAATTGAACCCGGTAGGTGGCACTGCTGTCAGCATATCGCTTAAAGCTTTTCCGGGCACGACGACGTCTGCTGGGACAGCTAGTTTATATATATATAAATGCAAAATTTATTTATTAATATAACATTAATGTTTGGTAAACAACTGACAATATACCGCTCTTAACCTAAACTGTCAAATCAATTTTCGCGATTTATGAATTAGTTTCTCATAGGAATATGTGTTTCTCATAGGAATTACCAAGAGAGCTGGGTTCCCTCGATTTTCGTGAGAAGTGAATTCTCCCTAGATTCGAGAATACAGTATGTACGTTCCGTAAGAGAACTTTCTCATAGGAATTCTACTCGTGCGACTTCCAGAATAAGGCACCAGGGCGCCACGGACAATATCGTCTCTCAAGAATACGTGGGTGCAACTTGAGAGAACCTTAAAGACGAAGAAAGACTGTTGAACGTGACGAGATGCAGGTGTTGGGTGGATTTTAGTCATGATTTGTCCGAGGATACTTTTTATCAAGGAAGGAAGTCGCTGATTCCAGAGTTGACGGAGAAGGGAGCTTTGCAAATTGTTGTTGCCGGCGACAGATTGTAAATGGCTCAAAAATTGTGAAGTCTTACCAAGCTCTTCAGTCATAAGCAGTTGGCGGACTTCTGTTCTCAAGTTTGTCGGCCTTCAAGGGAGGAAGAGGGATAGCGGTGCGGAACATAAATTTCCGCCTTTCGATGATCTGAGCGGCTTGTTGCTGCTGCTGCAGTTGCTGGGCAAGGAGTTGCTGTCAAAGCTGCTCATTCTTTTATTGGAGACCACTTAATTTGACCTATAGTTCCTCAAAAAAAGACATCGCAAATGGGATGTCCAAAACTCGTAGCGGCACAGGCACAGCACTTTTAACACTTGTATTCACATTTCGCCGGAGTGTCCACTTAATCACTGTCCAAGATTTGTCGGAGTCATAAATGTGGAGAAAGTCCGAGGCGAACGAACACAAACACTATACTATAACTGAACTTTATTAATTACAACATAAACAGACTGAATATAGATTTGAACTGTATTAAATTAAACTATATGATTAGATTTAGTGTGGTTCATTCAGGAGCACATTCCTAGCGCTCTCTGTCGGTGGGTAGAGCAGGCACGCTGTGGCAGTTGATAAAGCCATGCCAATGGAGGACGCCACACATTCATTAGGTTGTGAATATCTTTCAAACTGTTTGCGAATATCTTTGTGTCGTCTGCATATTTCACGTTATTATTTTACATTATCCATTTATATTGGTACGTGGATTGTTAATCATGTACGTACGGTTATTAATCGTTTTTGACCGACGAACCCCAAACGGAGGAGGTATACAATTCGACTGTGTGTTGTTTTTTTTGGTTTGTGCGCGCCTTTCATATAGTAATCGTAGTCCGATTTTGATGATTGTTGATTCATTTGAAAAAGAAGCCTTGAGAAATGGTCCCATATTCATAAAAACGGGAATCCGACATCTCCTTCCCTCCGAAAACAGCCCCCGAAGGGAGTGGAGGCGGCAAATTTTCTCGAAAATTGAAAATCTGAGATTGTATAATTAAAGATAGGACAATATCCGGAAACGCTTAAATTGAACATTTTTTCAAAAGAGTTACGGTTTTCGAGATATAAGCATGTTAAATTCTCATATGTGCAATGTGGAGAGGGTGATTTCTGTCGAAAATTGAAAATCTGTGGGCAGTACATGAAGAACATAATTATTTTTAGCAACATTTTTTCCTTAGAGTTACGGTAAACGAGGAAAATTGATGTTAAAAAGGTAACAACTAAAATATTCAAGCGTATTTCCGCAGCGATCTTCCGAGATCTCAATAATAACAACTTCAAGCAAAGAATATACGTGGGTAATAGGATAAGTACTATCGTCATTGGTATTAGTGAACGTTCAACGATTTTCGTGACTAATGTTACACTCAAAAGTGTGAAATAAATATTTTTTACAAAAAATTGGACCGACGTTATTAGTTGGTGCACTGAAAAGTATAAAATAATATTAATTCTATTGGTGGTGGTACTTGTGAAGTTGGTGCCACAAGTTATCAATCTACCTGCAACTGCACAACTTCAAAAGTAACAGCACCAATAGAATTAATATTATTTTATACTTTTCAGTGCACCAGCTAATAACGTCGGTCCAATTTTTTGTAAAAAATATTTTAATATCTATTTAATTAATATTAATTAGTTATAGAATTAGAAGATTTATGTCATAGTATTGTCAGTTTGACAAGCTTCTAGAACAGTATTACAAGCGTTTGTATATATAACAGATGGTTTTGTACAAGGTGTTGGAAATAAAAGTTTTAGAAGGTTCGAGAATAAATCTACCAATTCTAGAACTAATTAATGAATTATACATGACACAACTATAGCAAATAAGGAATTAGAACAAATACAAACTAAAAGAAATAATAAGAGTAAGTATAGGATTAATTATCCACGTTACAGTACTTCTGCGCCATCCTGTATTTCACTTTAAAAAAACAAGTTACATCAATAAAACTCCCTGAACAGTTGTGAGTTATAGTTCATTATACACTGGACTATTCGGAAAAAAGAAAGACCCTTAAGTTCTTCTTATACTTATTTAAAAATTGAAAGCTTTCTTGTTTCAGTTATTGTGAACAGTAAAATTCCCTTCTAAGATAAAAAAAATATTAGGAATATGGGCGAACGTGTCGCTGACTACACAATGACAAAATCGTTTCGTTTCTCTATACGCGCTAGTTCGGAAATTCGACCACATGTTCCTCCAATATGCAAAATAAAACGGTGAAATAAATTACATAATAAATTACCGGCGTATCAATTTCCGAGCATAACATTGCCATGAATTATATCGCCGGGGTAAAATTATGTTAGAAAGAGAGTTCGGTGTGGTTTTGGGTGAACAACATGGCAATTGATCAGTGCATCGAAATCGTATTATGCATTAATGTGAGTGTTGGTTTCAAACAGCTGTGTCTTTTCCCAGCTCCAATTCTGAAACAGTCATATACAGATATATATAAATTATATGATATGTTCTGTTATAGATATCGAATTTGCCAAGTTTATGTGGAATTAGTGATGTAGTAGCTAGCGGTTGGCGATGTATGTTTTTGGTAAATAACCCACCTACGGCAATATATCGGAGTTGTTTGAAATAATAGTTGCTCATTATCCAATGTACCTATTATAATCGCTTGATAATATCAAAGTACATAAAATACATTATCATATGTTCACAGCCACCACAATTTAACAGTCAACATGGGCTACACCAACAAAGGTTAATTTTATAAGAAAGTGGAAAGAGTTATCATTATTTTCTAGAGTCAGTTACAATGGTTCTTTGATCTTTGGGTGATCAGCAACCTCTGAAAGGAGAGGATTTGTTTGTTGGATATTGAAATATTTTCTTCAATCACCAAATCGGAATACGTTCACTATGCGAAACGCTCGTTAATCGAAACACATCCTGGGAGAACTACAACTGCACATCTTCAAAATTGTTACCAGTACCAATAGAATATTATTTTGTATTTTTCCAGTGTACCAACTAATAAAGTCGGTCCAATTAATTAAAAAAAAATTATAGCTAGATTTTGCTTGGTAATAATGAATTTCTGCAAGCTTTGCCAATACAAAAAACCATATTCCTTAATTCTTCGCGACTGAAATACTTTAAAAAATGTATCTATACGGATGTGCCAAATTTTACGAGGGCGTCCTACTTCTTTTTTTCGAAAGAAAATCAGCAAACTCTATATTGCTAAAAATCTCGGAAAGTTCTCAACGTAGTGTGTTGCATTTAAAAAGTTGAGTTAGTGCCAATAGTGTTTTATCATGAAAAAAAAAATGCTACTCAAGTTCCAGTCTTAGTTCAACTATATAAAAATACTTAAAAGCTTAAGAAATCGTCTAAAAAAAGTTGGTTTAGCTATCGTGAAGGGTTCTGAAGATATGCATTTCTTTGTCGGTCTATGCACGCTGCATAAAAATTTACATAAATAAAGAACTATTACAGATAAATAAAAATATTTTAGGGATAGTACTTTCGGACTTATCGATTTTTTTTTATCAAAACGATAGCCTATATAGAAAAAGAGTTATGGAGCTTCTCCTCACACCTGAATCATCCTATTCATGGAGGTAATTTAGTACAATGTCACGATAACGTGCAAATTCACAATCTCGTCGTATTGTATCATATTTAATCAAATATTTCCAGAGGGAATTGAATAATGGCCATTTGATATCATAAGTTTGCATACAAGAGCTAAGTAACTGATAATAAATATATTTTCTGGTTAGAAAAGAGAAATGAGGCTTTGGATCTGTAGGATACGCCTAAAAAAATTAGGCAAACCATCTAGTGAAACTATAACTGTTTTTGTTCTACGTATAAATGATGAATAATGTTATCATAATTTTTATTTTTATGTTACCTTCAGTTGTTCACTTGTTTTTTTTGTAAAAATTTTAATTGGGCATATGCCTGTTATTTTTCAAAAAAAAAACTGTTACTATAGACCAAGGTGTACGGAAAATAGACAACGCTATCAATGGAGAGAATTGTTGAAAAATAATATATCTGGAATGCAAACAAATTTCAGCCATTGTTAACAGGACATGATTGAACAAGGAATTAGTGTTAGAAATACGTTCAATAGTGAAAAGTTTTACAAGTACATGATATATAAATATAGACGCCCCCTTCTAACACGTCCCGACCGTATCAATGACACAGACAGCTTTATTTTTTTCCAATACCGATCCCGTTCCTGTTAGGTGCCTTTTCAATTATAAGTATTTTTTTCCATTTTATAGTTCCAATCACATCAGCCAGATGTATATTTCACTTAGTATGTAAAAAACTATAATAATTACAATTACAATTACATTAATGGCATTCCCGGCACGTTAAAAAAAGGTTCTAAGCGAATTTTAATCTCGACAATCTCACTGGTATATCCCAACCAATGCAGGCAACGAAGCCATTCATTCATTTTTTCCAAGCCAAAGCCGGCCCTCGGCAGTCAGCAGCGTGTTGTACTCATCGTATTCCTGCTGTACTTACACAACACTCTTGCGCGAAAGTAACTGAATTAGAAAATTGCTACAGCTGACGCCTGGTGTAATTTTCTAGTTGAAAATACACAATTGTAAATAAAAATACAATAAGCACAGATT
This sequence comes from Crioceris asparagi, assembly GCA_958507055.1. Lineage (NCBI taxonomy): Eukaryota > Metazoa > Arthropoda > Insecta > Coleoptera > Chrysomelidae > Crioceris > Crioceris asparagi. The sequence goes on from OY293827.1 coordinate 44,044,044, forward strand.
TTCTAATGAAAAGTGTGCTGTGCGAAAGAAGAAAACAATTTATCATGGCGGCCTTATAATTCCTGTAACGACGCTCTAACGCAAAAACGGGATTTAACAGGGTGGTGGCATAAAAAGCTTGAAATTTAAAGAATTTGTAGTTTTCAGGATATTTTAAGATTTACGTGTTGTAAGAGCAGCCATGGGAAACACTGACTACTAGTTCTTCAGACAATAAATATAAAAGATTTCCAGAATACAGATCTTTTTAATCTAGAATAAGTTTTCGAATGTAATGTTATAGTTTACATTAACTCTTATTTGTTCATTTTTTAATTACACCAATTTACTTCTGAAATGAAAAATTATGGTAAATTAAAGGAAAATTACCAAAACGTGAGGCAAGAAAGAACTATGAAAATGCAAGAACTACTATGAACATCCCAATAAGTTATGGCAACGGGTTCAAGTTTAGAATATTTTACATTAATACCGGTATTCTCTGTTAGCGAACACATCTATAAAGCGACCTTTTGCTATACGACCTATTATAAATTCTCCTTGGCTACTGCTATATCTTTACTGTCATATAGCGACCACATCTGCTTAACGATCATCAGTTAAATCTAATGATGTCACCAATTAAAAAGTGGTTACTATTTATTGGTAACCAATTTTAAGAAGCAAACAAGAAATATCAATGATCAAAAGCTGCACTTACTAGATTGCGTGAAAGTCAGCATATATTAGCCATGCTAATGTCTAATACAAAATTTGAAAATGTTCTACAGGATCTATACATACCTAAGTAGACAGTGGCCAAACCATTGAAGAAATTGTGACTTTGTTTATGTAGTTAAGTTACGATGACTTAGTGAAGAAGAAAAGGTAATTCACCACTGTGCTGATATAGGTAAGGAGAAGATTTTTGGGACCAACATCAAAAATACCAGCAACAAAATAACTAATAATATTTTGTATTTTTCAGTGCACCAACTCATAGAAGTCGGACCCATTTTATGAAAAAGTCTCTGTTTCACATTTTTGAGTGTATCATTAGTCATCAAAATCATTCAACGTTCACTTATACCAAAGAAGATAGTACTTTGCTTATACCAATTTGAAAACATCGCGGAAATACTCATATTAAAAATATTGCTAATGCTGTACATCGGAAACCGTTATTTAAAAAAAAATTGGGTTGTTATTCTTTGATTTGACAGTCTTGTATTTTTTTTCTCGAAAAGGTTTATCCCTTCCACATAGCGGAAAAACACATATTTCAGTCTTTACTCCTGGTCAATGTACACTGGCTTAACTTGGTAACCTATAATTAAAAAAATCCAATTTTAACGCTGCTGGATATGATCTTTTCTCTAATTTTGGCGTCTCAAATTTTCGATTCCTGAAAAAAGTTACCCTCTCCACCCTCTTTGGTAGAATATTTGTGGGGGGAAGGAGATGTTGAATGTCCAATTTTTGTTCAATGGGACCAATTCTCAATAATCCTCTTTTAAATGAAATAAGAATCATGAAAACAAGACCACGTTTAGCATGCAAAAGGCGAGAACAGACTTAAAAAAGACTTGGAGAAATAATCGAATTGTATACCTTCTCCGTTGTCAAGTTGTCAAAATTAAAGGATATGTCTTCAATTTTAGCCTTCATTGAACTGAATTGTAGTTCGGAATCTTTTCGGCTTTGTCAAAATAACAAGAAAACACAACTTTCCGGTTTCAGAATTTTATTTTCCCAAAATAAAATTGTGTTGATACGCCACTGGCAATACAATTTGATAGCAACTTTGTTGATTCCACGTGCAGGCTGGTCTGGTTGTAGATGTCGTCTTCTTCTTCTTCGATGATTCAGCTGGTAATAATTTGATTAAGAATCTCACTGATTTTTGTTTTACGAGGTCTCTAGGAGAAGAGGACTGTCCGTCGTATGAGATTTGCAGTTTATATAGGGAATTAGATTGATCCATCCTTTTTCCACTTATTTGAAGTGCATTTAACTAGTCCTCACACTCCGTAACACTTCCTTTTCTTGCTTTTTGTTGTTGTTGTAAATAGGGGAATTTTAGTTTCTCCTAGTTAACTATTCAGTCTTATCAAATAGAAGCCTTAATTTTCAGTACACTGCCTACTCCTTAAGTTTCGTTCGTCCCAAACGAAATCCTGAACTTCTTCTTCACCGTTGGTCCCACGATATGGAGCGGGGTGATCTAGATGTACCACTTTCATCTTTCACCGTGGCGATCGTTGGATGCGATAAACGACATCGTTGAGTGGCGCCTGTATGGTGTAAGGACCTTCCCAATCGGATTGCAGTTTGGGAGAACGGCCAATCGTTCTTTTTGGATTGAATAGTCAAACCCGGTCTTGCACCTGATAACCGGAATTGGCGCGTCGATCGTACCGTGTCTTCTTGCGGTCGCTGGCCATACGGATATGTTTTCTGGCTTGTTCATGTACTTCTCGTAGTCGTTCTTGCAGCCGACTGGTGAACTCATCCCTGGCTTCCGTCGATGGAAAGGGCCTTCGAAAGAGCAAATCGCAGGGTAACCTCAACTCTCTCCCGAACATCATGCAAGCTGGGGTCTCATTAGTAACATCGTGCACCGCGGCACGATATGCCATTAGGGCCAAAGGAATATATCGGTCGCAGTCACGTTGGTTGTTAGACGTGAACTTCTTCAGAGAGTTGACGAGAGTATGATTGAACTTCTCGACCATGCCATCGGATTGCGGATGCAAGGGTGTTGTTCGGATCTTCCTTATGCCGAGTATCTCGCAGACTCCTTGAAACAAGCGGCTCTCAAAATTCCGTCCTTGGTCTGAATGTAATTCCATTGGAATGCCGAAACGGCATAGCGTGTCAACCAGAGCCTGTCACCGTGGCAGCCTCTTGATTGGGTAGAGCATATGCCTCCGGCCATTTAGTAAAATAGTCCATTATAACCAATATGTACCGGTTTCCATCATCAGTCGTAGGAAACGGCCCTGCTATGTCGATGGCTATCCTCTCAAATGGTGCGCCTACAGTGTATTGCTGAATTCTCCCTCGGGTGCGTCTATGCGGTACGCGGGCGCTGGCACACACATCGCATCGTCGGCACCATTCTTCCAAGACTGCTCGACATCGTACCCAATAAAACCGAGCTCACATTTTCTCCAATGTCTTGTTAACACCAAAATGTCCTCCAGCTAGCCCATCGTGAGTTTCTCGAAGTACACGAGCCACCGTAACTCTGGGAATTACTATTAGCGAGGTGGATGTTTCCCCGTCTGGATGCTCCCATTGGTACCGTAGCACACCGTCTTCCAGTTTCAGGGTGTCCCAAAGACTCCAATATGCCTTGGTGATAGAACCAAATTCAGCTACTCCATGCCAGTCTGATTGTTGGTTTGACTGCGTTTTCCGTCTCATTATTGGCGCCAAGTCTGGATCGGCATGTTGATCACGACTGATAGCCTCGTTGGCACCCACCGGTACTAGCGCCACCGGTCTCGTAGGAACGTCTTCCTGTGTATCTACCCCCTTGCATTGCTTACACGCTGTCCTGCAGGGTCTCCTTGATAGTGCGTCAGCATTTCCGTGCGTCTTATCACTGCGATGCTCAATCGAGAAGTTGTATTCTTGCAACTGCTCCAGCCATCGGGCTACCTGTCCTTCCGGTTCTCGAAATCTCATCAACCAGCGCAATGATGCGTGATCTGTACGAAGACTGAATTCCTGGCCATACAGGTATTTGTGGAATTGTCTAAGGCTTTTGACAACAGCAAGCAATTCTCGTCTGGTGGTGCAGTAATTGCGCTCAGCCTTACTCAACACCCGACTGAAGTAGGCCACGAACTTCTGCTGACCGTCTTCTTCCTGCGACAGAATACCTCCAATACCGACATTGCTGGCATCTGTCCACATAAAATCTGCTACCTGGTTGTGGGTAGGTCAGTATGGGTGCCGTACACAACTTCTGAAGAGCCTCTTCGCAATCTGGCTTCCACTCGAATGGTTGGTCTTTTTCTGACAGCCGATGTAATGGCTTAGCCAGGTTGCTGAAGTTCTTGACGAATCGGCGATAATGGGTACATAAACCAAGAAAGCTGCGAAGTTCTGAGACATTCCTAGGACGAGGCCATTCTTGAACCGCTGCTAGCTTGGCTGGGTCTGGTCGGACTCCTTGTGGAGATACTACGTGACCGAGGTATCGTACTTCCTTCCGGAAGAGTTCGCATTTATCCGGGTTCAACTTCAACTTGGCTCCTCTCAAACGTTGAAGTACTTCTTCCAGATTACGCAGGTGTTGATCAAATTTCTCACCCATGACTATCACATCATCCAAATGAACCAGACAGGTCTGCCACGACAATCCTTTTAGATCTGTATCCATCAATCGCACAAAGGTGGCAGGAGCGCTACACAACCCAAACGGCATAACCCTGAATTGCCAGAATCCGTAAGGCGTGATGAAGGCGGTCATCTCTTTATCTTGTTCTTGGATACCAACTACTGCGAAGGTAGAGAACCATCCATTTCCTGCCAGTTTATCGATGGTGTCGTCGATCCGAGGCAGAGGATAAGAATCCTTTCTTGTAACGACTTTGAGGCGGCGATAGTCGACGCAGAATCTGGTGGAGCCGTCTTGCTTTCGCATCAGAGCTATGGGCGACGCCCAGGGGCTGGTGGATGGTTCTATAACGTTCCGCTCCTGCATATCAGCCAGCAGTTGTTGAACCTTTTCCTGTTTGGCGAGCGGTAGCCGTCGGGCTGCCTGTCTGATCGGAGCGGCATCTCCGGTGAATATCGAATGCTGCACCAAATTAGTATGACCCAGATCATCGTCATGCAAGGAGAAAACATCCTGATATTTTCGTAGCAGTGCCTCAGCTTGTCGTTGCTCACCACCGGACAGGACTCTGGCGTCGGATATCAACTTCTTTAAAGTTGTGGGTAACCTACTCTTATTGGTGCCTCGTTCTTTGTCCAAGTACATCACTTGTTTTACTGGATGGCACGTCCCTAATTTCGTCCCAGATTTCAGGATAACCGCCTGGTCGTTCATGTTCATGATTCCGACTGGAATTCGACCATCTTGTACAACGTTCAAGGTACGTCCCACCAGTAGCTGCCGATTCTGCCGTTGGGGTTCTACTACGCCCACAAACTGTCTACCAGTATCATCCGTGACAGCAGCCATCAACACCTTTTCTCTTCGCGCTGGAACCCTAGCGTCCTCTTCAATGGAAACCCGGAAAACGGCATCTGAATCATGCCCATCGTCTAAGAGGATCTCTTCCCTCTTGGTCTTCAACCTTCGCCCTTTTTGATCTATCAAGATGTCAAATGTCACTAGAAAATCCAGCCCTATGATAGCGTCGTCCCTGACGTTAGCTATCAAGATCACAGTTTGATACTCTCTAACGCGGTTTAATAAATCGTTCCTCGTTTGTACAGAAGTAGAGTACACCAGCTCTTTTATACGCCCCCAGATGTAAAAATCAAGGGGCGTCAAATCGGGTGACCGTGGGGGCCAGTTCCAAGGTCCTTGTGGACCAATCCAGCGATCTTCAAACATTAAGGTTAACTGCTGGTGCACGGCTCTAGCAGAATGTGCGGGTGCGCCGTCGAGCTGATACGAAATGTTTGCTCTGTTACGTGGAGGTAAAGCATTTAAAAAATCAGTCACGAACACTCTAAGTATTTCCAGGTACTTATCCCAATTTAAATTTTCATTGTATACGTAACGCCACTCCATTGTCGCCTATTTATAATTCCTTGTCTGCTAAATTTTGATTCGTCTGTTCAGACAACATTATGAAGAAACCTTGGATCTTCAGTTATTTTTATACAAATAAACTCCCAAAATTCGACTCCTCTTGCTTCATCGCCAGGATGTAATCTGTGAACAGTTATTTCAGAATACGGATGCATTTGATGTTTTCTTAATATTCTGTGGACTGACGCTCTTGAAATACCCAAATCCATCTCTGCTGCTGGAGTCGAACTTTGTGGATGAGCTTGAAAATAACCCAGAACATTTACCTCGTTTTCCTCATTATCAACTATGGGCTTTGTGTATTTTCGCATTTTTTTATACTTTCAGTTGCGATAAATCGAGCTTCAGATCTTGCAAATTTTCCGGGAGTCATTGTTGGTAGATTCGGGTATCGTTCGTTAAACATTCTACATGTTCGTCTGACAATTCGTCCACATTCACCGTGCGTGTAAAATAAATTGAGCAAATCATTATTTGAATATTCTTCAATATCTACCATTTTTAGGTGTACACAATTAATAGGACTTCGAAATAATATTGTTTTGACACAAAAACCAACAATTAATTCATTATCTGTCAAAATCAAGGCTTACTAGGTACAACTGTTAAAGTTACATCGGCTTCTGATAATAAAATCTGGGATAATAATATAACCGTTGAAGATAGGTATAGGGAAAGTTATAGCAAATTGATGCCAAATAAAATTCTGCATCCTACTATCCAAAAATATACAGGGTGTCTCATTTGAAAAAATGAACTTTTTTAACTTTGAAAATAATCGAATCGGTTATCAAATTTTGGACACCCTGTATGCGATAAATCAATTGTCAATATGGATTTCCAGATTATTATTCTCCTTCTTCAGTTTACCTACAGAAGCATTCATCACCTATCAAAAAGTGATAAAAGGCCAACTGTTAAAAACAGGGGTAAATCTGTAAAATTTGTCAAAAGAATCAAGATATCTGAGAAACAGCTGAAAATAGGTATAGGGAAACCTAATGAAACACATCATAAAATTTCCTGAGAAATCCAAAAATGAAATAATATACAGAGTGTTCTATTTAAAATAAAGTGATTGTTGACTTTCGGTGTAACCGGAAGTCGTGTGATTTTGAAAATATTTTAGAATGAAAGAAAATTTTGAATAACCCTAAATCCCAAAGTATCAAACTTCTAATTTTTTTGTAACCTCAAAAACTTCTAACGAACGGCTGCGGTGAGAAACCCTGTATATATATATATATATATATACTGTTTGATTCTCAATTCTTGACTGAAATAGATTTTTGTTGGGGATGCAGTCATTTAATAAATAAAATTCTCTGGATTATGCCAAGCTTTCGAGAATGTTTATTCTCTTCGTCAGGGCAAAAAAATTCGTGAATTCAGATTTCATCTTTCCTGTTTGTTGTTAATTTTATATATATATATATATATATATATATATATATATATATATATATATATATATATATATATATATAAATGTATATATATATATATATATATATATATATATATATAAATATAAAATTATATTTGGGTATATTATTAAAATATTATATTATTATTATATTTGCAACAAACTAATACAGAGTAAATTATCTAAATTGTAATCTTATTCAATTTCAATCTCACGCTTCATTTCCAAGAAATATAGAAGACAAGGATGTTCACGCGCCATGGACGCAGACGAGCAGTCAGCAAGATTCAACAAAGCATTGTTACGATATTCTCCTCAACTGGCCTCCAAAATGAACTTACTAAGCTATAAATTGTTCTAGAATTTTCGATTCAAAGTTGTTCACGAGTTATTAATGTTATTACTGTTATTATTATTTCTATTATTATAATCTTATTATATTATTTGACGTCACTTTAATTTTTGCTGAGTAGATACTTTGAATTATATAAATACTAGCGCTTCAAGGTAGAGAATCACTTTGTGGGTTTAGATTCATTAGTCATTAGTTTAGTTTTAGTTTTAGTTTATAATATTTTGAGTTTATAAGTTTTTATTTGAAAGTTAAATAAATATTTTTTTAAAAGTGAAAACGATATATATATATATATATATATATATATATATATATATATATATGGGATATTACGAAATCGATAGAGGTCGCAGTTATGGAGGTATCAACTTCAAATTTGCTACAAAAATCAATCTCTTAAATATCTAGGCCAAGTTCGTTATTATCAGCTAGGTAGTTTAAAAATGGCGACCGTTCAAACATTTAAAAAAATTATCAAAAACGGGCCGTAGTGTAAATATCATCAAAAATAATTTTAAGTTATAGATATAATCAGTACCTACAACTTTTTTTTGAAGCAATTTTCCATAAAATGCAAAGAAAAAAATAAAAATGAATAAAGAAACATGAACACTCAATATAAATTTGATGTCATTGTACATTTTCTTCTCAATTGACTAGAAATAGGCGAATGGCTATGATACATGCGGTTAGAAATGGGCAATTGGCATATAATTACGTGTAGGTATACCAATTAAAATGTTCAAATTTTAATTTTAATGAATTTCGAGCGATTTACCTGTCCGATGGCTTTAGTCCGTCGGGATTTTTTATTTTTATGGTGATTAACTCCATAACAAATCTCAAAAGGAAAAATTTTTAGATGAAGTAGGTACCAAAATTATTCTGGCATGTATCGCAGAAATCCTCAAAATGTTTACAACGCTTCCATTTGCTCATGAAGCATCATGGTCTTCTCCATGAACAACTGAAATCTCTGGAGAATTATTATTCTATTTCGAACAACAGTCTGACAAATTAACATTGTCTGAAAAAAGTTCAGTCATGAGAGTAGAAGAATCCGAATTTAGATGTCGACATTGTTCTCTTACTAGCCGTGAGTTATTATTTTAATGCACGAACGCGTTTATCTGGATATGATGTCTATTATTCCTGAAACAAAACAAGGAAAGTCGAAACGCAGCGTTGAAAGATAATTACTTTTGCATTAGTCGGCGTATTTTTCAAGAATGATATGCTTTGAAGTTCATATTTGTGCAGGTTTTTTAACCATGCTACGCAAAATTTGCAGGCATTAAGAAATAAAGTCCCTAAAAGGTACAACGTCCGACTCGCGACAAAAAAGAAAGAGTATTCTTTGTGTTAGAGCTGTAGTAGTAGACACCACAATGAAAGGAAGTGAAATTTATGAACTGGAGGAATATAATGAAATAATAATAGATTAAAGCTGCGGACTTGTGGAAATCGCAAATTATGGGTCTTGGTAATTTATTTTATTGTAAACCAGCTGTTACTCGCAGCTTCTTTCGCGCTTCCTGCCAGTGAAAGTCCCGTCGGAATCGGCGGAACAAATGGACAGAAAAAAATATAAAAATTGTTGTTTTGTTATTAGTGACACGTATACTTCCATAGGTATGCAATTAGTTAAAACCTGTTATTTTGATATTACAAACACATCGATATTATTTATTAGTAAGTAGGATAGATTATGTATAAATATAGATTAAAGATCTAGCCACATAACGCTTATTTTTTTTATTAACCAGCATATTAAATCAATAATTTACCGAAATTCAGTTGGAAAAAGGCTATTATTATAATGTTCAGTTGATATAAGAGATACCTAGTGGTATTTCAAGAAAATAGTAGAAGGAAGTCATTGGTAACAAATTTCTGAAATACATCTATTCCAATGGTTTTGTTTTAGATAGTTTGATAATAACATCTTAAAGCAAATGCTTTTGCTAGATACGTTTCATTTTTTAATTGTTCCCTGGTCCTTATTGTAGTTGATAAAAATATCATTAAGCACTGTTATAAACAGAAATTTAAATTCGTTAATGTTGAAGTCAGGAAACTCTCTCGATAACATCCCGACTGCACTACGAATTGAGTTATATTGAATTATCCAGTTAATTTCGTATAGATAGATATATTTTTGTGCTACTTTCTAGCTATCCCTTAATCACCCCAGTGCGGCTGGTTGACGGCTCGCTTTATGGCTACGTAGGAAGCGGAAGTAAAAAGTAGCAGCCATTACACTAGACCAGAAGTTGGAGAGCATGAAAATGTCTCCCGCAAGGATGCCAAGGCAATTCTGGTGTTATAGGAAGACCGCTCCGTGATGTGGCACGGATCGTCGACCAAGTCATTAGGCTCTGCCAGCTGAAAAAGTGCTATATAGTTGGGTTGTTTGATGTTCATAAAAAAGGATATTGTTGTTGCTTTTATGAATATTCCGTGCTTCTCCAGAATTTCCAGACAGCTATCGTCCAATGTAGTGGGCCCAAAGATATATAAGCAGAAGAAAACACAAAAATTTAAATGGTAGGTCGAACTTTGAGTTATCCCCTAGGCTCAACTATACTGATTGTGTACCTGCAGCAAATAGTGAGAGCGATAAAGTTTTTTATGCAAGTTATTATTCATGATTTTAGAATATATCTCATATATTACAAAAAGACTAAGGTACTATGTACATCTCTCCAGAACAGAATATCTCACATGTACGAATAATTGCACTTACTTATTCCACATTATTATATTCCCATTCAGTGATCCAATTAGTGTGCGAAATATTCGCAGGGGTAATCTAGTCTATATTATATTTTTAATGACATCGACATTTTTAATCTCTTGAGCATCGGCTTATAGAATGATTAATTATAATACTGTTTCCAGATGGACCTGCAAGAGCAAAGTAGTTAAGTATAAATATTAAGTATCGAGTTACTGGATTTATTGGAACCATTATCAAAAATTAATCTAACAATAAAATAATACTTATACCCACTTTACATGTCCATCCGAAAATCGTTTTGGAATTAGCGATTTAGAATAAATTTTCAAATCATTCTCAACGACGACAAAGAGATTAATAAAGATTTAGATATAAATATTCACATAATTCATATTTGATGTATATAATATACATTCAAAACTACTTCTCTTTCTCTCTATGTACTGGACATACGTCATGGTGCATTTTGCAAAAGTGGTTCATATTTCTGCAACCTAGAAGATATAGTTATTAATAATTAGGTATGCTAAATAGGTGTATGGGTGAATATCATTATTTCAAGACTGTTGCAGTACCTACCCATTTCTTTCAAGTTACCCAATATCTCGATCTTTAATTATTATTTGCAATTGCTTTGAGGACCAATGGCTTAATACTGTTCCACTGTATCTCCCGCACCATGTGACTCTAGGGTAATTACACCTTAAACAGAGGGCCCCCTCTCGGTTCTCTGTTCGACTTACAGCTAGATCCACCGAAATAAATCGATCAAAAACAATACCAGGACGCGTTTTTAAATGAATTGTCCTGATTTTTAGATCCTGGTACATTCATATTCGATCCACCAAGGTGCCGATACCAATTAGCAATTGTTATAGATTCAGAATTCTATGCAGTCTGGAGTCAGCTTTCAGCTTGGACACAGCTTATTACTGGCTTACATTCGTGCAATTTGGATACTTCTGTACAGAAATCTTAGAGGTGCCTAAAGGTCCTACTAAACTTTAATTCATTTATTAAAGTTATGACGTATTCCCGTGTAAAAGGGCATATATTAGTATTGCATCCGACTTGGCGCCCTTAGACTAAACCAGTTATCAACTGTTGATGATATATATTGGAGTTTGAGAAATACTTTCAGGGTTCCGTGAAAGATAAAAATAGGAATCCCCGATCTCCCTATCTTTAAAAATAGCTCTGAAATAAATAGGGTACCTAGTACTGCCTAGTAGGTATATTTTGATGTGAATGAAGGTTACAGGAAAAATAAAATGATCTCACATATAAATGTAGTTGAAAATAATTTAAATTTATAAATTCCTTTTTGAAAAATATGTTATGCTTTCATGAGAGCAACCATTATGGCATTAGAACACACTATAAACAGAAAAGAATCACACAGAAAAAAAAGATAAATCATCATAAGCGAAATGCTTGTAGACATTGTTCAAAAGCTATTAGTAGATTCATCCGCAAAGGCAGCGCTTGTCTCAATGAAGAAGTTGTCGTCCGCAAAGCTTACGTTAGTGAATTCAAGCCCTGTCTATAGTAGCACAGTTTTTTCATAAAAAAATAATATAATAATAATACGAGAGAATATTATAACTTTGACTCTTTAATTTTTGAAAATAAATTTATTTAGTTGTTTTATACTTGACACTATCGTCTATAATTTTTATATTTTTTTTTATTTATTTATTTATTTAAGTTTCAACTGGGCAAGCCCCATACATAAACATAAATTCATTTTTATTGTCTAACTTAGAATAACTTAAAAATAATCAATACAATATTCATTCAGAGCTTAACAAAATCATTGATTTGCGTTGTACTTGGTAAAGCGAGCAGTCGAGAGGGTTCGATAAAATTGTGTTTGCAAAAATTATATCTGCTCTATCTGTGGCAGATTCAAGAGTACTTATATTAAATAATTTGTATGTTAATGAAAACTCATAATCTGTAAAATGATATTCATCGCTGAGTACAGTCTTAGCATCATAAAAATTAGTAAATGCTAAGTTAACAATATTTCCTGCAATATTTTTTATACTATTCATCTGAACTAATTTATATAATTTACACCATCTAGACAGAAAGTATGCAGCATCTCTAAAATTAACATTAGGGTGAAATCCATGCGCGGTGGAGTAATTGGATTCAATTATCCATTCATAGCCAGGTACATTAAAATCTCCTAGCAATAAGAACTTAATATTAAAATTTTCAACCAAAATATCACAAATAGATGTTTGCATACATTCAACCAATTCAGCATAATATTCAGATTTAGCATTGGGAGGGATATAACAAGTGCCGATAACAAAAAATGAATCGCAATTAAATACTTTAATAAAGAGTATTTCAAAATTATTATTACTAACTATGATTTTTTGAAATTTAATTTTTTTATTGAAAGCTATCAGTGCACCCCCACCATCTTCTTTGAAACTAGTGAAAATAGATCGATCACAGCACAAATAATAGAGTTTTTTATGCATTATCTTAATACACATTTACAGAACCCTATAGGGGTATAAGTTCTACTCGTACTTACTTACATTAGAAAAAAACATTTAAGAGGACTTTTGCATGTTTTTCTCTGTTCAAAAAGGTATTAGATAAACTTAATATGGGGCAGAATTAGAATCGACAAGAGCCATGTGTAAAAAGTTCCCTTTTATATATGCCTAACACTAAGTTTTACGGACGGTTGTGTAGTTCGAAACAAAAGCCCAATTACGACTCACTTTCCTATCAAAAGACTTCTACTTCTAAAGTACAAAATACAATTATCTATAGAACAAAGTAAACAGGTCACTTTGACACAACTCATCAGTTTCTCTCTCCTCTGTTCTACGCTACCATTCCGTAGCACAGCAGGTTGAGGCACTTTTTATTATTATCTATTTTATTGTATCTCAAATACTCGATTATTCTAGGAGAGTCCATAATTGAAACGATACACTTTAGGTGACAGTAAGCAGCTATAACACCAAATTTCTTCTTTGCTATTCTCTTATCATTATGATTAATTATTGTATGACACATAATTAATCTTGAATTTTCTCTTAAATACAGGGAATATTTTAATTAATCTCATCGGCTTTTTTCCATTCGCAGTAGACCAAAATTACGTGAATCAATAGTAATCAGTCACATTAATAATTTAATGTATAAAGCAACTTACGCTTCAGATAACATTGTTATTTCACGTCAATATTATATTCAAAATGTAATATGATGAAATATTTACCTTATAAGGTGAATTATCCCTGAAGTTGAGGTAAAACTTCCTTAGTGCATAGAAATATCATAACATTCTCAAGCCTGAACAAACGCAAGCAACAGAAGCAGTCTGGTGCACGCGCAATTACACTCTTTTTGGTGTTCAGAACGGCGTTCATCTGTTACTAATGAGAATAATTTTTAATTTCACAGCACTCTAGAAAACAAACAGACTCTATTTGGACGGTTCAAATCTTCTTGAGAGCACTGCAAGCCTGCTTGGTATCACACGATTTAATTTCTTAGCTTCTTCTATCACAAGTGATAGAATAGCTTAAGCATCGCTACCCCAAATGTCATCATCTTCCAGTATGAGCCTGTGCCGGGTTGAATCGGGAATCGACATTCATTTTAGCAATTTTGAAGTGTTAACGACTTTAAACGATGTTAAGATCGTTAGAGTGAATTATGGCTCCCCTTTTGCTATTATATTTTAATAGGGACCAAGGCCCTATATATACTGTAATTTCATTTTAGATGCAAAGTCGAGAGAAATTGTGCTGTAGAAATTCGATTAGTTTTTGATTTATAGCCCCACGTTCAAGTACAGACTGGAAATGTTTTATTTCCATTTGTTATTCTTATTCTTTAATAGAAGAGGAAATGATAAGTTGCATGCCTGGATGATAAGTCTGAATTTTATCGGATATTGGAAAAAATATCATTCGTTGAAATGGGACGGTGCTGCAAAATTCACTGAAGAGAAAACCCAAAGATAACGGTTTTGTTCTCATACTACCTATATTCTGTATCTACAGTATGGAAACTTAGGTTGGAACACATGACATCATAGCCTAAACTTATTTCAATTTCTGGTATTGGCCGTGTTTGCGACTGATGGATTCCCATCCAAGTGATGGAAATTCATCACATAAATGTATATTCATATGGACGGCAATATTACCGTAACCATGATAATGTTACTAATAACAGTGACAAATAGTAAACGAAAGTATCATTCATGTAAGCTTCTTAGCATCACTGTTGTGGTCGCAGCCATTTTAACATATGTGGCAATATACAGATAGGTACCTAAGTGATGGGTTTCCTTTACTTGGATGAAAATCCATCATTCGCGAACACGGCCTTTGTACCGACATGTTTGTTATTCCTGTCAAACGAATAGAAATATCTACTATGTACTTAATCACATAGTCCATTTATGCAACCATTTGTTTTACGTTGATGTGTTCTATGCCGGTAAACCACAAACGTTGCTTAACTGATAAAAACAGTTAATGATTACTTGTCAAAGTTCGTTATAGAATCGACACAAAAGGTGATATATGTATAAAGTGACTAAAGCATCCGTTGCGAATATAGACAAATCCTAATTAAATGTAGATTATACAAAAGAAAATATTGGTAAATTAAATTTAAAAAAACACCAGGTCTCCAGGGTGTGCTAAAAAGATTGAACAAACAAATATACAGATTATGTATAAAAATTGACATGCATCAGTCTGTCTTTAACAATTTCTTATGTCAATAAACCAGGCATTCAAAAGGGCTCAAGAAGACTTGATATGAAAGCAGAATACTTTGCCATATATTCGGCTGTCCATTGGCATCATGATATCTTGTTGACTATATAAGGAGTGGTGGGCCAAAATGGTGGTCCAGAATGCATTCAATTTTAGACGATTTGTATAGCAAGTTTCATAACCTCTTTCTTATTTCGTGTTGATGCTTTTCATAACTTTTATGCGCTTTTAGAATCCATATTGCAATAATTCCACTGTTGTTGAATTGTTTAAAGCACAAGTAATGTATGTTCATGGAATCAATGGTGAAAACCAAGTATCTACCGTTGCCGCTCGACAGAAATAGGTAAACAATCAAATCAATCAAAAATAACAGGGATTTTTCATAGACTTTGGTTAATGTAAATTTATAATACAAATAGATTTATGTTAATTTCAATCTTTATGCTCATTATTTATTTCAAGCAATCAAATATTTGTGATACTTACACTTTTGTAATCAGCTCAACCAGGAAAGTGAGAAAACTTGACGAAATCAGATGTTCCACTCTATAAAACGTGACAACGTCATGTCTTGAAGGTGAATTGAAATAAAAAATCTGCGTGTTTCGAGAATTGTTCATTTAGCTCATAGTTAGTTCATGCGTTAGGTACCTTTCAGACGCACTGCATATACTATAAAAATCAGGATCTTCAAGACTTCTTGAGAATAGTTGTGTATAATCCTTGAGAAATGTGTAAGTTGGCAGAAGAATGAATTAAATTCAAATAAATCTTATGTCGAATTGTATATAGATCAATCCAAAGCTGAATCAATTCGATAATAAGATCCTTAGTAATGAAATTAAATTTGAAGAGTATTACTTTTTTGTTTTATTAAAGTCTGATTTAAAATCACTTCTTTCACAAACATAATGAAAATACTTTTCAGAAGTTTACCTAATCCAACTGCGATTCAGGTTGAATTAGTGTCAAATAGATTTCCCCAAACAAACATTATAAGATGGTGAGGATATCTCTCAGTTTTTTTAATTAGTCGTACAAAAGATGCACAAAGTATTCCAGGATACTGTTTCATTTATAAAGTTATTTCATTAGGAGTCTTCCATTAGGGGTGTCGTCTATTTTACAAGACTTTCTCATTATTCAATAATGACCTTTGATGGTAAAGAATGGGAGATCTATTTTGTAATCTTTCTAATTATGAAAACGTACTTATTCTTAAATTAGTAATATAATAATAGTTAGAGGTTCTATTGAAACCTCGATATTTCGGTTCAGTTAACGTGAATTGTGCAAAATAGATGACAAATAGCCGTAACCATAATCAAAAATAGAAAATGCTTAACACTAAACTAATAATAAAATTAATTATAAGGAAAATTCTAAGGTAGATAAGTCTATCAAACGTTTTTTGTGTAACAAAAATACAAGGAACATAGGCATTACTTTTTTGTTTAATAAACTGGCTATGAATATGACATAGGTAATAGATAATTCTAGTTCTAGATAATTCAATTTCAAATAAAGACCAGTTTTCTCACTTCAACAACAAATGCGAATCTCTATGCTTATTAGTATACTGAACCTAACCTTCAGTTATCCATCCAAATTTTATGGTTTGTTTGGAAATGAACCCCAATAAACAACCCAATTTTTAACATCATTTCGTTTTCCATTCACAATTTGAAAATGGATGTGTGATAAAGTCAATTCGATAGATGTTCTTGGGTACAAATTTGTCCATCAGTCTAGAAGGCCCTGGCTGTGGCTCTACCTCTGCAACTGAAACATTTGTGAGAAATAATGTCAAAAAATGGTCACTGGAATTGATCTATAACAAAGTTTCTATTTTATTTTGGAGGTACTTTAATATTCTTTGTTTAATATTTGGTATACAATTTTACTGCTGTAACTCGAGAACCGTAACTATTTTGAAAAAATGTTCAATTTAAATGTTGCTAAATATAATTCTCTTCTTTAATTTGTCCCTCTCATATTTTCAATTTACGAAAAAAACTCTCCAAAAATATACATATCACTTATCAGACATTATCATTGCAGTAACTCGAAAACCATACCTTTTTCAAAAAAGATAATTTAAATTTTTCCGGAAAATTTGCCTATCCAACTCCTTTGGCCGTTTTACGAGAGAAGGAGATTTTGGATTTGAGATTTATGGGACCATTTATCATCTCTCCTCTTTCAAGTTAAACAAAAATCGTCTAAATCGGAGTACGTTTACTACGCGAAACGCGCGAAAAGCCATAAAAAAGCAAACACAACACCGAATTGTATACCTCCTCCTATTTTTTAAGTTGGTCAAATATGTCTAGATATTTCAGGAGCATTCAAATTTGTAGAAATATACAGGACATTTTATCTAATGGAGTGACTTGTAAAATACTTTTCTGATCTGAAACGAAGATGCAGAGATTAATGAACACAGTATATGTACCTACGTTTTAAGAATTTTATTTCTTACTTTACGGACTTCATGTTAATCATCTTGTATAGTAGTATTTCGCTTCTCTTTCAAAAGTTCCTAAAAATTATTATCAAATGACATTTCTGATTGACGGGTATGAAATCTTTTCTGTTTTTAGTTAATTTTATCTAAATTCACGATTTTTACTCCCACGAAGAGAATAAACCTTCTCGAAAGCTTGGCATGATCCAAAGAATTTTATTTAATAAATGACTGCATCCCTAACAAAAATCTATTTCTATTTTTCTATTTGATTTTGAATTCTTGACTGATTTAATATTTGATAAAATAGATTTTTGTTGGGGATGCAGTCATTTAATAAATAAAATTCTTTTGATAATGCCAAGCTTTCGAGAATGTTTAGTCTCTTCGTCAGAGCAAACTAAAAATCTTTACAAATTATCTTACCCAAATAATAAATTATTAATTAAAGTACTTACATTCGTGAATTTAGATAAAATTAACCACAAACAGAAAAGATTTGATTGTCATCAATCAGAAATGTAATTAGTTATTTATAAATGTCATGATAACGGCATATCTAGAGTTGAAAGTGTCTAGATTCAAGTTTTCTTTGAAAAGAACTTATAGGAGTTTATCTTTGTGTTTGTATTTTATTTGTGTTTTTTTTTAACAAGTCCCACGTTAAACTTGAAAATATTATTAATATTATTATTATAAAGATTTAAGATATAAGATATAAGAACAAATGGAACTAAGTCCAATAATACCTGAACGTTTTTTCATAGTATTACATGTTTTTTAATATTTATCTTTTCTAAGAAACCACGTTTAAAATATTTTTTCTCAGAACATAGAGCAATAGTATTATCAAAATCAATACAATGTTTTTTATTGATGGCATGTTTAGCCAAGGCACAGGATTTCTTATTACACCTTATATCACTCTTATGGGATATTATTCTCCTAAAATACTTCTAGAAGATTGACCAATACATTTTATATACTACCCCATACTTTTCTATCATTTCTAGAGGAGTCTTTATTTTGGAAAATAAATTAGATACGGTTTTAATATTTTTTCTTGCAATAATAACATTATACCCTTTAAAAACATTAACTAACTTACTAGTAAGCTGATCTATATAAGGTAAAAATCTATTAATAGGGAGGATATTTTTTATTCGAGGCATTATTGTTATTATCATTTAACGAGTTGTCATGATTTATTTCAGGGTTTTCTACATTGACTTGAGGTTGCATTAAACATTTGTTAATCAATTTTGTAGGAAAATAATTCTCAGTTAATATATTTTTCAATTTTGATAAACTTTAATTTCTATATATATGATGCGAAAGTTTGATCACTCTATTTTTTAATGACATAATCAAGTTAATTTTATTTTCTGTGGATGATATAAATGGAAGTTTATGTATCTATTACTACATATAGGTTTTCTGTACCATTTTGTTCGTAATATCTAAGAAAGGAAGGCATTGTTCATTTTCTTTTTCAACTGTAAATTGAAGATGCTCGTTATAGGCATTAAAAATATTCAATGTTTCATCAGCTCTATTAGTGGGTAGAGCTAAGATTAAATCATCTACATATCTTTTAATGAATGGTATTGGAAATGAAACTTTAGTTTTAGAAACTTGTATTAATTCATCTAAAACATAATTTACAATAATAGTTGATATTGTTGAACCCATGGGAGTGCCAAATATTTGTTTATAATATTGGTCATAAAAAATCAAAGAATTGGAATCGAAAATAAATTGAAGGATTGATTCAAGAGTTTAGAAATTTAATGAACAAAACTGTTTAATATGATTCCATTTACGGGTGAAACAATCTAAAATAACTGGGAAAGGTAAACTTGTAAAAAGGGAAACTACATCAAAACTAACAATTACATAGTCAACTGGAATCTGGAATCTCATTTATAAAATTACTAAATTGAAAAGAATCCTTTATATAGAAATCATTATTGGTATCATAAACTTTCGTTAGAATATCTGTGATACAAGATGCCAAATTATTATTAGGTGAATCAATTGAAGATACAATAGGTCTCATTGATAGTGTTGGCTTATGTATTTTTGGTAAAGTATAAAATCTCGGTGCTTTTGTGTGATAGCACATCAATTTCTTTGTTGTGACTTGATAAATAATAATAATAGAAATTAAAGTAACTTTTAGTAATATTAATATTTTTGACAGAAAATTAAATTTAATTATCAATCAGATAAAACTAACATTGCCTTTACAAATTGTCAACGAATACAGTCGAAGACTCTCCATTAATTATAACCGTAAATTAAAAGAAATTAGACTTAATAATATAAGAAAACTAGAAAATCTTAAAGACAAGATGACATCTCAGATTAAAATACATGATTAATATATTAAGAATTTGACAAATGTATATCTTCTATTAGAAGTGAAGCGAATTCACGCATTACGTCCGAAATTTTCTCTACCACCAAGTTTTAAAGATATTAATACTCCTTATATTTTGTCTGATCTTGAATTTATTTTGGAAAGTATTGATATAGAAGATAAAGATAGCGTGAGAGCTAGATACACTAATATATTGACAAATTTTACTCATAAGAATTATCAAAGCTCTCACATATTGCAAAAAAATTCAGTAAATGGCGTTCTTTAGTGAAATAACATCCGGAACTTATCGTTGCACGAAGTGATAAAGGCAATGTGACAGTTGTTATGTTTGAAGAGGATTATATTAATAAATGTCAGGAATTATTAAAAGATAATAATTATTATAAGAGATTAAGAAATAATCCAACTTTCACAATAAAACCTAAAGCCCATGAAATTATTTCTAAACATAAAGATGATGATATTATTGATCAAGTCACAAGTAAAAAATTGAAGTGCTATCACACAAAAGCACCGAGATTTTATACTATACCAAAAATACATAAGCCAACACTATCAATGAGACCTATTGTAACTTTAATTGATTCACCTAATAATAATTTGGCATCTTGTATCACAGATATTCTAACGAAAGCTTATGATACCAATAATGATTCCTATATAAAGGATTCTTTTCAATTTAGTAATTTTATAAATGAATACGAGATTCCAATTGACTATGCAATTGTTAGTTTTGATGTAATTTCCCTTTTTACAAATTTAGCTTTCCCAGTTATTTTAGATTGTCTCACCCGTAAATGGAATCATATTAAACAGTTTTGTTCTTTAAATTTCGAAGCTTTTGAATCAATTCTTCAATTTATTTTCGATTCCAATTCTCTGATTTTTAATGACCAATATTATAAACAAATATATATATATATATATATATATATATATATATATATATATATATATATAAATATATATATAATTTTATTTTGGATGTATCTTGGGATTTAGGTTCGGTTTGCACAAAAGGGGGTCAGATATTCATCGTAGCGTATATTTTAAAATTAAGACGTACTATTGTTTTATTTAATTTCATCACTACTCCACTTTCAGAATGGATTTCTTCTTGAAATAATACTATTTCTTTGAAAATGTCCAGTTGGGTTGTTTACTAAAAATTCTTTGAATTTATGGCACTGATCATAATATATGAATGCCTGTTTAATGCATTTATATAAACATCACAAAAATAAATAAAAGATACATTTTATTCGAGTTAAGCCTTCATTACATCATTACACACTAATCTTTTTTTGAACGCAATTGAAATTCAACTAACAGATACTTCAGGAAAATTCTATGCAATATATATAAGAGCAAATGGAACAAATTTGATAATATCAAAGATAATCTTTGATAATATTTAATAATAAGAAATATATTTTCTTGAGTCCATTCATTGAATCGAAATCGATCTTTATAATTATCATTTTTTTTATGGAAACTAAATAATTCTAGAAAATTTTATTTGCTATTATATTTACCAACTAAGAACGTCGGTCCATTTTATGTAAAAAACATTTATTTCACGCTTTTCAGTGTAACATTAGTCACGAAAATCGTTGGATGTTCACCAATACCAATGAAGATGGTACTGATCCTATTATTTATTCACGTATATACTTAGCTTGTATTTTTAAGATCTCAAAACATAGCTGCGGAAATACGCGTAAGTATTTTAGATGTTACCGTTTTACGACCACTGTAACTCAAAAACAGTAACTCTAAGGAAAAATGTTACTACAAATAATTAGGTCTTTCATGAAGTACCTACCCACAGATTTTCAATTTTCTAAAGAAATCGCTCTGTTCACATAGCAAAAATACACATACCTATTTGATAATTTAACTGCCACTATCTCGAAAACCATAACTCTTTTGAAAAAATGTTCAATTTAAACGTTTCCGTATATTGTTCTATCTTTAATTATACCACCTCAGATTTTCGATTTTCGAGAAAATTTGACCCCTCCACGCCCTTCGGGGGTGGTTTTCGAGGGAAGAAGATTTTGGATTTGCGTTTTTATGAATATAAAGTCTCCTCTTTTAAATCAATCAGAAATCATCAAAATCAGAGTAGGATTACTATTTAAAACGCATGTTCAAACAAAAAAAAGCAGACAGTCGAATTGTATACCTCCTCCGTTTGGGGTTCGTCGGTCAAAAATGCAGTTAACTGAAAATCTACTGAGAGTTTTTGATATAATTGAAAATGCAAAATACTGATAATGACACGTGGTTATCTGATAAGTAAATTATATTTTAATGCTATTTTTTCACAGCCTACTTAATATGACTCGTGTTCGAGCATTTTTAACAATAATATTAAAATTAGCTATTCTATTTTATCAAGTATTTAGTTGATATAGCAGTAACTTGGATTCCTATTGATACAGAAAAAGGATATAAGGTAGTTAGAACTGATTTTTTTTATGATTTTCAATAGTTTCATATTTTTTTTCAATATAATATCTCATTTTCATTTAAACAAAAGGCTGTAACAACATTTTAAGAAATATATATATATAAAATATTGAGGAAATATGTCAGTTGAGTTTTTACATACGCTGTACACAATTTTCGGAATAATGTGAAAATGGGTCATTATTACAATACTAAATAAATAATAATAATATTGATGTGTCACTTTGTTAGAGAACATTCTTTGCATTTCTAATTAATTTCAAAATAGGAATTGAACGTGGACACACTTAGAACTCACCCTGTATATAATTATATTACACGGAAATTGTTGATAAAAAATATTCAATAGATCTATTTTTATTTCGATCCATTGGATCCGTTGATCTCTAATTTTGATGCACTCTTTTTGATAAAAAAGTATTCTTTAGTTCATATGTTCTAGCTAATGAGTAGTTTCTTATAAAAAAAACTGGTATGGCCATTCATTTCTCTTGAGTACGTCAAGATGAACAAGAACGGTCACATTCAATTTTAACGTAGAAGGAACGGTTTAGCCAGAATATGAGAAAATATTTAGAAAATTTGAAAATTCATCGTATTTAAGTTGGGGAGTAAATATTATAGCAAATTAAATTTTCTAGAATTATTTAGTTTCCATAAAAAAATATAAGTATAAAGATCGATTTTGATTCAATCAATGGACTCAAGAAAATATATTTCTTATTATTAAATATTATCAAAGATTATCTCCATATAAAGTAAAAGTTTTATTGATCAGTCAATTGAAGACATAAGCCAATAGTAGTTGAAAAGCGATAGTCAAAAGTGACAAGTTGTGACAGTTGTACAACAGAAGGTCGTGTACAGAGTGTTGAAAATAAACCATTGAAAGCAATTTGCGAACTTTTGAGAATTACGCAAGTGAACTCACCCCTCAACGTTAGCACCGGGTTAAAAGTTAAAATATTAAAGACGTCACATACCTATCTATTTTTGTATCGTGATTAATTAGATTATTGAATTTTAGGGGGCTGCATAGTAATAAGTGTGTAAACACTCTTATGTTTTTCAGGTAATAAGAAGATATTCGAGATTTTCAAAAAAATCTATCGCGAATGCCTTTTCTACAAATGACTAAGTGACTTTGAACGTAAAATAATTGCTGTTACTGATATCACGTTTTAGCTGTCAAATTCATAGTTTTGAAAGTTGAAGTAAACGTCTGTTAGAAAAACCCAAATAAATCAGTATCCAAAAGGTGTCATTTTTGATCTGTTTACTATGTAAGTTGTGATAGAATAGTGGAAAAAACCTGTCGTGAATTTATTGCCAAATATTTTGAGTTAGGTATCTACCTCCAATGAATAGGAATAAATTTTCATTCTTAAGCCAACGTTTATTCTTCTGGAACAAAAATCCACTCAACAGTAGGAATAAAATTATAACCCAAGTTAAACAAAGTAATTAAGTGAATGGTTTGATATGTAGCATCGAGTTTATCATTAAGGACACTTTTATTACCTTACCTACAAATCATTTATTCATGAAACGTAAGAACTCCAAAAACAAATTACAAAAACAAAACTACCAGATACGCTCTGTGTGTCCACCGTTTTGGTTTCAGCATTCAACAAAACGTTCCTGGACGGCATAATTTGTGGCTCTTTTATTTCATCTTCTTTATTAAAAGCTATAGAGATCTAGGCTCTGTTTTATACGGCTCTTCCTTGACTCTTCAACACAAGTAGAAATCAAGTGGTGTCAAACCCGGCGAAAGTGGTGGCGAAAGTCGCGGACCTCCCCATCTCCTATCTTGAAGCAAATACTGATTCATTTGAATTTTTGTAACAGAGGTTTTGTACTTCAACTTTCAAAACTATCATTTTGACAGCTAAAACGTGATATCAGTAGCAGCGATTGTTTCATGTTTTTAGAAATTCGTAAAAAAGACATTTGCCTAGAAAATTGCAAAAAAACTCAAATATCATATTTATGATTTGAAAAAAAACATAATAGAGTATAATTCCCCTAAAATTCAATTTTCTACCTAATGACGATTGAAAAATAGGTATATGTTATTAAGAAAAGTTTTGTTATTTAACTTTTGTCATTGACGAATTTTTTTTTTAAGTTGTTAACAAGACCTATAAACAACAACTTTTTGCTTTTCCGGTTGACAATAAGAGAGATATGAATTTTCAAATAGACATCTGTCATGAGAACTTTTTGCAGTAAAATTGACATAGGTCAAAAACTATGACAGATAACTTATAACATCTGATGCTTTTTATACATAAATAAATACGCGGTCCAATAATACCTGAACGTTTTTTCATAGTATTACCATGTTTTTTAATATTTATCTTTTCTAAGAAACCACGTTTAAAATATTTTTTCTCAGAACATAGAGCAATAGTATTATCAAAATCAATACAATGTTTTTTATTGATGGCATGTTTAGCCAAGGCACAGGATTTCTTATTACACCTTATATCACTCTTATGGGATATTATTCTCCTAAAATACTTCTAGAAGATTGACCAATACATTTTATATACTACCCCATACTTTTCTATCATTTCTAGAGGAGTCTTTATTTTGGAAAATAAATTAGATACGGTTTTAATATTTTTTCTTGCAATAATAACATTATACCCTTTAAAAACATTAACTAACTTACTAGTAAGCTGATCTATATAAGGTAAAAATCTATTAATAGGGAGGATATTTTTTATTCGAGGCATTATTGTTATTATCATTTAACGAGTTGTCATGATTTATTTCAGGGTTTTCTACATTGACTTGAGGTTGCATTAAACATTTGTTAATCAATTTTGTAGGAAAATAATTCTCAGTTAATATATTTTTCAATTTTGATAAACTTTAATTTCTATATATATGATGCGAAAGTTTGATCACTCTATTATTTAATGACATAATCAAGTTAATTTTATTTTCTGTGGATGATATAAATGGAAGTTTATGTATCTATTACTACATATAGGTTTTCTGTACCATTTTGTTCGTAATATCTAAGAAAGGAAGGCATTGTTCATTTTCTTTTTCAACTGTAAATTGAAGATGCTCGTTATAGGCATTAAAAATATTCAATGTTTCATCAGCTCTATTAGTGGGTAGAGCTAAGATTAAATCATCTACATATCTTTTAATGAATGGTATTGGAAATGAAACTTTAGTTTTAGAAACTTGTATTAATTCATCTAAAACATAATTTACAATAATAGTTGATATTGTTGAACCCATGGGAGTGCCAAATATTTGTTTATAATATTGGTCATAAAAAATCAAAGAATTGGAATCGAAAATAAATTGAAGGATTGATTCAAGAGTTTAGAAATTTAATGAACAAAACTGTTTAATATGATTCCATTTACGGGTGAAACAATCTAAAATAACTGGGAAAGGTAAACTTGTAAAAAGGGAAACTACATCAAAACTAACAATTACATAGTCAACTGGAATCTGGTATTCATTTATAAAATTACTAAATTGAAAAGAATCCTTTATATAGAAATCATTATTGGTATCATAAACTTTCGTTAGAATATCTGTGATACAAGATGCCAAATTATTATTAGGTGAATCAATTGAAGATACAATAGGTCTCATTGATAGTGTTGGCTTATGTATTTTTGGTAAAGTATAAAATCTCGGTGCTTTTGTGTGATAGCACTTCAATTTCTTTGTTGTGACTTGATAAATAATAATAATAGAAATTAAAGTAACTTTTAGTAATATTAATATTTTTGACAGAAAATTAAATTTAATTATCAATCAGATAAAACTAACATTGCCTTTACAAATTGTCAACGAATACAGTCGAAGACTCTCCATTAATTATAACCGTAAATTAAAAGAAATTAGACTTAATAATATAAGAAAACTAGAAAATCTTAAAGACAAGATGACATCTCAGATTAAAATACATGATTAATATATTAAGAATTTGACAAAAGTATATCTTCTATTAGAAGTGAAGCGAATTCTCGCATTATGTCCGAAATTTTCTCTACCACCAAGTTTTAAAGATATTAATACTCCTTATATTTTGTCTGATCTTGAATTTATTTTGGAAAGTATTGATATAGAAGATAAAGATAGCGTGAGAGCTAGATACACTAATATATTGACAAATTTTACTCATAAGAATTATCAAAGCTCTCACATATTGCAAAAAAATTCAGTAAATGGCGTTCTTTAGTGAAATAACATCCGGAACTTATCGTTGCACGAAGTGATAAAGGCAATGTGACAGTTGTTATGTTTGAAGAGGATTATATTAATAAATGTCAGGAATTATTAAAAGATAATAATTATTATAAGAGATTAAGAAATAATCCAACTTTCACAATAAAACCTAAAGCCCATGAAATTATTTCTAAACATAAAGATGATGATATTATTGATCAAGTCACAAGTAAAAAATTGAAGTGCTATCACACAAAAGCACCGAGATTTTATACTATACCAAAAATACATAAGCCAACACTATCAATGAGACCTATTGCAACTTTAATTGATTCACCTAATAATAATTTGGCATCTTGTATCACAGATATTCTAACGAAAGCTTATGATACCAATAATGATTCCTATATAAAGGATTCTTTTCAATTTAGTAATTTTATAAATGAATACGAGATTCCAATTGACTATGCAATTGTTAGTTTTGATGTAATTTCCCTTTTTACAAATTTAGCTTTCCCAGTTATTTTAGATTGTCTCACCCGTAAATGGAATCATATTAAACAGTTTTGTTCTTTAAATTTCGAAGCTTTTGAATCAATCCTTCAATTTATTTTCGATTCCAATTCTCTGATTTTTAATGACCAATATTATAAACAAATATATATATATATATATATATATATATATATATATATATATATATATATATATATAATTTTATTTTGGATGTATCTTGGGATTTAGGTTCGGTTTGCACAAAAGGGGGTCAGATATTCATCGTAGCGTATATTTTAAAATTAAGACGTACTATTGTTTTATTTAATTTCATCACTACTCCACTTTGAGAATGGATTTCTTCTTGAAATAATACTATTTCTTTGAAAATGTCCAGTTGGGTTGTTTACTAAAAATTCTTTGAATTTATGGCACTGATCATAATATATGAATGCCTGTTTAATGCATTTATATAAACATCACAAAAATAAATAAAAGATACATTTTATTCGAGTTAAGCCTTCATTACACACTAATCTTTTTTTGAACGCAATTGAAATTCAACTAACAGATACTTCAGGAAAATTCTATGCAATATATATAAGAGCAAATGGAACAAATTTGATAATATCAAAGATAATCTTTGATAATATTTAATAATAAGAAATATATTTTCTTGAGTCCATTGATTGAATCGAAATCGATCTTTATAATTATCATTTTTTTTATGGAAACTAAATAATTCTAGAAAATTTTATTTGCTATTATATTTACCAACTAAAAACGTCGGTCCATTTTTTGTAAAAAACATTTATTTCACGCTTTTCAGTGTAACATTAGTCACGAAAATCGTTGGATGTTCACCAATACCAATGAAGATGGTACTGATCCTATTATTTATTCACGTATATACTTAGCTTGTATTTTTAAGATCTCAAAACATAGCTGCGGAAATACGCGTAAGTATTTTAGATGTTACCGTTTTACGACCACTGTAACTCAAAAACAGTAACTCTAAGGAAAAATGTTACTACAAATAATTAGGTCTTTCATGAAGTACCTACCCACAGATTTTCAATTTTCTAAAGAAATCGCTCTGTTCACATAGCAAAAATACACATACCTATTTGAGAATTTAACTGCCACTATCTCGAAAACCATAACTCTTTTGAAAAAATGTTCAATTTAAACGTTTCCGTATATTGTTCTATCTTTAATTATACCACCTCAGATTTTCGATTTTCGAGAAAATTTGACCCCTCCACGCCCTTCGGGGGTGGTTTTCGAGGGAAGAAGATTTTGGATTTGCGTTTTTATGAATATAAAGTCTCCTCTTTTAAATCAATCAGAAATCATCAAAATCAGAGTAGGATTACTATTTAAAACGCATGTTCAAACAAAAAAAAGCAGACAGTCGAATTGTATACCTCCTCCGTTTGGGGTTCGTCGGTCAAAAATGCAGTTAACTGAAAATCTACTGAGAGTTTTTGATATAATTGAAAATGCAAAATACTGATAATGACACGTGGTTATCTGATAAGTAAATTATATTTTAATGCTATTTTTTTCACAGCCTACTTAATATGACTCGTGTTCGAGCATTTTTAACAATAATATTAAAATTAGCTATTCTATTTTATCAAGTATTTAGTTGATATAGCAGTAACTTGGATTCCTATTGATACAGAAAAAGGATATAAGGTAGTTAGAACTGATTTTTTTATGATTTTCAATAGTTTCATTTTTTTTTTCAATATAATATCTCATTTTCATTTAAACAAAAGGCTGTAACAACATTTTAAGAAATATATATATAAAATATTGAGGAAATATGTCAGTTGAGTTTTTACATACGCTGTACACAATTTTCGGAATAATGTGAAAATGGGTCATTATTACAATACTAAATAAATAATAATAATATTGATGTGTCACTTTGTTAGAGAACATTCTTTGCATTTCTAATTAATTTCAAAATAGGAATTGAACGTGGACACACTTAGAACTCACCCTGTATATAATTATATTACACGGAAATTGTTGATAAAAAATATTCAATAGATCTATTTTTATTTCGATCCATTTGATCCGTTGATCTCTAATTTTGATGCACTCTTTTTGATAAAAAAGTATTCTTTAGTTCATATGTTCTAGCTAATGAGTAGTTTCTTATAAAAAAAACTGGTATGGCCATTCATTTCTCTTGAGTACGTCAAGATGAACAAGAACGGTCACATTCAATTTTAACGTAGAAGGAACGGTTTAGCCAGAATATGAGAAAATATTTAGAAAATTTGAAAATTCATCGTATTTAAGTTGGGGAGTAAATATTATAGCAAATTAAATTTTCTAGAATTATTTAGTTTCCATAAAAAAATATAAGTATAAAGATCGATTTTGATTCAATCAATGGACTCAAGAAAATATATTTCTTATTATTAAATATTATCAAAGATTATCTCCATATAAAGTAAAAGTTTTATTGATCAGTCAATTGAAGACATAAGCCAATAGTAGTTGAAAAGCGATAGTCAAAAGTGACAAGTTGTGACAGTTGTACAACAGAAGGTCGTGTACAGAGTATTGAAAATAAACCATTGAAAGCAATTTGCGAACTTTTGAGAATTACGCAAGTGAACTCACCCCTCAACGTTAGCACCGGGTTAAAAGTTAAAATATTAAAGACGTCACATACCTATCTATTTTTGTATCGTGATTAATTAGATTATTGAATTTTAGGGGGCTGCATAGTAATAAGTGTGTAAACACTCTTATGTTTTTCAGGTAATAAGAAGATATTCGAGATTTTCAAAAAAATCTATCGCGAATGCCTTTTCTACAAATGACTAAGTGACTTTGAACGTAAAATAATTGCTGTTACTGATATCACGTTTTAGCTGTCAAATTCATAGTTTTGAAAGTTGAAGTAAACGTCTGTTAGAAAAACCCAAATAAATCAGTATCCAAAAGGTGTCATTTTTGATCTGTTTACTATGTACGGAAGTTGTGATAGAATAGTGGAAAAAACCTGTCGTGAATTTATTGCCAAATATTTTGAGTTAGGTATCTACCTCCAATGAATAGGAATAAATTTTCATTCTTAAGCCAACGTTTATTCTTCTGGAACAAAAATCCACTCAACAGTAGGATTAAAATTATAACCCAAGTTAAACAAAGTAATTAAGTGAATGGTTTGATATGTAGCATCGAGTTTATCATTAAGGACACTTTTATTACCTTACCTACAAATCATTTATTCATGAAACGTAAGAACTCCAAAAACAAATTACAAAAACAAAACTACCAGATACGCTCTGTGTGTCCACCGTTTTGGTTTCAGCATTCAACAAAACGTTCCTGGACGGCATAATTTGTGGCTCTTTTATTTCATCTTCTTTATTAAAAGCTATAGAGATCTAGGCTCTGTTTTATACGGCTCTTCCTTGACTCTTCAACACAAGTAGAAATCAAGTGGTGTCAAACCCGGCGAAAGTGGTGGCGAAAGTCGCGGACCTCCCCATCTCCTATCTTGAAGCAAATACTGATTCATTTGAATTTTTGTAACAGAGGTTTTGTACTTCAACTTTCAAAACTATCATTTTGACAGCTAAAACGTGATATCAGTAGCAGCGATTGTTTCATGTTTTTAGAAATTCGTAAAAAAGACATTTGCCTAGAAAATTGCAAAAAAACTCAAATATCATATTTATGATTTGAAAAAAAACATAATAGAGTATAATTCCCCTAAAATTCAATTTTCTACCTAATGACGATTGAAAAATAGGTATATGTTATTAAGAAAAGTTTTGTTTTTTAACTTTTGTCATTGACGAATTTTTTTTTTAAGTTGTTAACAAGACCTATAAACAACAACTTTTTGCTTTTCCGGTTGACAATAAGAGAGATATGAATTTTCAAATAGACATCTGTCATGAGAACTTTTTGCAGTAAAATTGACATAGGTCAAAAACTATGACAGATAACTTATAACATCTGATGCTTTTCATACATAAATAAATACGCGGAATTCAAATATCTAATAAAAAACAGGGGTTTCCATTTTAAAAACAAATTTAGTACAATTTCCATTGTAACCGGAAGTTCCACCATCTTGTAAATATTATTGATTTTACTCAGGATCAAATTTTCATATTTTTGTTTAGATTTATAAGTGAAAATCTTCTAATGGGAACGTTAAAAATATCACCCTGTATATATATATATATAAGGGGCAATTTTGTAAATAATAATAATAATGACTATATATTTCATACAACAGGCAATAATTTTATAGACGGTGCCAAAGTTTTGTATAAACATGCTAGTAAGAGTGGTATGGAAAATCCAAAATCCATAAGCGCTACTAGATTACGCAAATATTTGGTAACTGTAACTCAGTTACAGAAGGGGCCCTTCAGACACATTGTAATCTTTATAGACTTTCCGAGCAAAACTATCTAAATTGTTACTTCTTGCATCTCAAGGAGGCTTAGAAAAATATAAGGGCTTAGACTTAAATAATATAAACATTGATTCAGCTCCCATTTCCGAAAAAAATCAAATAGATTATATTCTAGATAAACGATTACCGGATTAAGCGGTACATACCATCAACGATTGCATAACTATAAACTCTAATAATGAGTATGTTCCCAGACAAGAACAAATTCAAAACATATGAAACAACCACGGACGCTTGTACTGGGAAAAATTATTGCAATATTTTTGTGACCACATAAAGTGTTCTAAGTCCTAAGGAGAGTAAAGTAAATGTATTTTTAGAAGAACATTTCGGCTTATTTAACAAAAGAATGACTTCCCTAAAATCAGTTGTATAAGACTTTTATACAGGAAAACTCATTGCACCTACCTAATACCCTACCTACTACCTAATACGTTTCCCGTTCCTGTTTTATTATTATTACTAGCTGTTTTACCAGGCATCTCGGGCATATGCTTTGTTAGATTGTGGTACGAAACCATAAAGTTTACTACTCACAATTAGAAGAAATCCGAACACCCAACCCAGATCCATTCACAAACACCAAGAGAAAATAGAATAGGAGGCCCAGTCACACTTAGAGCCACTACCAGTTTATTTATATTCTAATATCATTCTACATAAGTACATACATGGTAAAAAGACCATCAAAATCCAGTCATATACAATAGACTTTCAGTTATGGAACGCACCACAAAGAGTCCCATGGGCTTTTACAGTAATCTGACTGAGGTATGATAAACACGTGTGCAAAATTGAATCTTGAATAGTGTAAGAGCCCAAACGGCACATACAAACCCACGACATGCAAACTCAATATATTTGCTGTTTTCAGTACTGCAATATTAATTGAATATAAAATGATACATCGGTACATATATGCAAACTTTGCCAAATTATGAGCAGTATGAAGTTTGGCAACAACGCACGAGTCAGGTTTGTCCACTCAAATCCATAAAGTTGTATATTTGGTTCAGATTGGATATAAGTATCTAGTGGCTCAGGACTGCACAAAAATGAGTCTATATATAAAAATAGCAAAAATAATGAAAAAAAATGTTTTAGGGGATGTATATTATGATAAATGATTATACTTGAGCATATAAATGAACTCAAAATTGTCAAAAATATTTTTCGTTATTATTTAAAGGGTGGCTCAGTATAGTATGAAATATCTAGTGGCCTGGGTTTGATAGAAAGATATATATATATATATATATATATATATATATATATATATAATATCAAAATGAGAATGCTATTCACCTTTATGCTTTTATTTCATCGGACACAGTCATCCAATAGAAGCGGATCACGTGATTTCAAACTTATTTGCTTTCGTCAGCGCCACACAAGTGGAAGCTATATCCGAAGAAACAAAAGCAACTGAAAGATGTCATAGATGCATGACAATAACCTCTCAGTGGGACGCAATTTGCGCCATCTAGGTATTAATAGCTAGTTACGTTTAACGTAAAGTATATATAAATATAAAGAAAACTATAATTCAGTATTACTGAAATTGAAGATATAATATCAAAATGAGAATGCTATTCACAATAAGCTTGAAATCACGTGATCCGCTTCTAGTGGATGACTGTGTCCGATGAAATAAAAGCATAAAGGTGAATACCATTCTCATTTTGATATTATATCTTCAATTTCAGTAATACTGAATTTTAGTTTTCTTTATATTTATATATACTTTACGTTAAACGTAACTAGCTATTAATACCTAGGTGGCGCAAATTGCGTCCCACTGAGAGGTTATTGTCATGCATCTATGACATCTTTCAGTTGCTTTTGTTTCTTCGGATACAGCTTCCACTTGTGTGGCGCTGACGAAAGCAAATAAGCTTGAAATCACGTGATCCGCTTCTAGTGGATGACTGTGTCCGATGAAATAAAAGCATAAAGGTGAATAGCATTCTCATTTTGATATTATATCTTCAATTTCAGTAATACTGAATTATAGTTTTCTTTATATATATATATATATATATATATATATATATATATATATATATATATATATATATATATATATATATATATATATATATATTGTTTGATTCTGAATTCTTGACTGGTATATCATTTGATGAAATAGATAAATAAAATTCTTTGGATTATGCCAAGCTTTCGAGAATGTTTATTCTCTTCGTCGGGGCAAAATTCGTGAATTTACATAAAATTAACCACAAACAGGAAAGATTTCATAGATTTTTTCTTATTGATGACTATGAAATCTTTCCTGTTTGTGGTTAATTTTATGTAAATTCACGAATTTTGCCCCGACGAAGAGAATAAACATTCTCGAAAGCTTGGCATAATCCAAAGAATTTTATTTATTAAATGACTGCATCCCCAACAAAAATCTATTTTATCAAATAATAAACCAGTCAAGAATTCAGAATCAATATATATATATATATATATATATATATATATATATATATATATATATATATATATATATATATATATATATATTGATTTTGTATTCTTGACTGGTTTTATAATAAATAAAAAGATGTTCTTGGGGATGCAGTCATATATTAAATAAAATTCTTTGATTGAAGCCGAGCTTTCGAGAATGTTTATTCTCTTCTTTAGGGCAAAAATCGTGAATTTAGAATAAAAGATTTCATAGCCATCAATTACAAATGTCATTTGTAAAAGAATTTTATTTAATATATGACTGCATCCCCAAGAACATCTTTTTATATATATATATATATATATATATATATATATATATATATATATATATATATATATATATATATATATATATATATATATAATAAAATAGATTTTTGTTGGGGATGCAGTCATTTAATAAATAAAATTCTTTGGATTATGCCAAGCTTTCGAGAATGTTTATTCTCTTCGTCGGGGCAAACTAAAAATCGTTACAATTTTTTTTTTAATTACATAATAGATTATTAATTAAAGTACTTACATTCGTGAATTTATATAAAATTAACCACAAACAGGAAAGATTTCATAGTCAGCAATCAGAAATGTCATTAGTTATTTATAAATGTCATGGTAACAGCATATCTAGAGTAGAAAGTGTCTAGATTCAAGTTTTCTTAGAAAAAATCCAAATAGGAGTTATCTTTGTGTTTGTAGCTCTTTTTTAACAAGTCACACATTAAACTTAAAAATATTGAGGCAGATATAAGTTTAGTAAAAAGAAAAAGTTATTATTCAATTATATATATAAAAAAAATATATTCATAACAGACTTAGAAACACATAATATAAATAAATATATACCCGTACACAGACTAGACTATCTGAATTCGTAGGTATTGCAGTATAAATTCAAGTTTATTATGTCAATAATATTATTTACTATTTAGGCATTCAGATTATTTGTTAATTATATATAATCATATTCTCTCACAATACGACATACATAACTGTAAAATGGAATAATGGAAAGCGTCAATTACATAAAAAAAAACAAAAAAAACAAAAAAAAACAAAAAAAAAAACAAGTCAATCTCTCTCACAAATTAACCTGAGAAATTTATTAAAATAAGATATATCTAATAGAGAAATATTAACATATATCATCTTTATCGTATTCTCTCACAATACGATAAATACACAATATAAAATATCCTGAAAAGCATCCATTCATTCAATGAAGCTAATAATAATGATAAGCTGATTTCTCTCACAAATCAACATGTAAGAATATTTTAAACATTTCCCATGTTATTTAATACATTTTAAATAGTGTTATCAAAAAAGCAAATGGCGAAACACAAGGAAGGAAAAAATCATCGTATTATATCTCACTATAGGTTAAACATGAAATGAAAATCTTTTTGAATCAACTAAATTTCTCTCACCAATCAGTTGATCTAGAGATCTCGAAACTCTTAATATTTGTTGTTATAAACTTTTATCCTTCTTCAGTATAATCTGTATACGCATATATACCCATCTATTATAATATACTAAAACAGAAAAAAAAATTGACAAATATAACTAAATGATATGAGAATATAATTAGCCTATACCTACATATAGAGCTAGGTACATATTATATTCACACATATATTTCAATTTTGAGAAATATTTTGAGAAAAATTATTAAATTTATTATTATAGAGATTTAATATATAAGAATAAATAGAACTAAGTCCATTAATATCTGAACGTTTATTCATAGTATTATTATGTTTTTTAATATTTATCATTTCTAAGAAACCACGTTTAAAATAATTTTTCTCAGAACAAAGAGCAATAGTATTATCAAAATCAATACTATGTTTTTTATTGATGGCATGTTCAGCCAAGGCACAAGATTTCTTATTACATCTTATATCACTTTTATGGGATGTTATTCTTCCTAAAATACTTCTAGAAGTTTGACCAATATATGATAATTCACAATCAAGGCAATTTATTTTATATACTACCCCAGACATTTCTGTCATTTCTAAAGGTGTCTTTATTTTGGAAAATAAATTAGATACGGTTTTAATATTTTTTCTTGCAATAATAACATTATACCCTCTAAAAACATTAACTAACTTATTAGTAAGCTCATCTATATAAGGTAAAGATCTATAAATAGGGAGGATATTTGTAGTAGAGGCATTATTGTTATTATCATTTAAAGAGTTCTCATGATTTATTTCAGGGTTTTCTATATTGACTTGAGGTTGCATTAAACATTTATTAATCAATTTCATAGGAAAAGAATTCTCAATTAATATTTTTTTCAATTTTGATAAACTTTCATTTCTATATATAGGATGCGAAAGTGTGATCACTCTGTTTTTTAATGCCATAATTAAGTTAATTTTTATTTTCTGTGGATGATATGAATGGAAGTTTATGTATCTATTACTACATATAGGTTTTCTATACCATTTTGTTCTTAATAAACCGGTGTTATCTCTACATACCATCATATCTAAGAAAGGAAGACATTGTTCATTTTCTTTCTCAACTGTAAATTGAAGATGCTCATTATAGGCATTAAAAATATTCAATGTTTCATCAACATGTGTGCAAGTGTAGACACTGAAAACCTTACTAAATTATGCTAAGCACAAACGTTTCTAGCTACTACCAGAGGCGTACGACAGGGTTAAGTGAAAGGTTAACCCTTGTTATATTCTACGCCACTGGCGGAATTTCCATTTTAGTGAAATTTTTATATTCTCCAATACTTTCTGTGTAAATAACGTACTCTTTCTTCGTGGAGATAAAGTCATTATTTTTCGAGATATTTTGAACATAACGCTGCCCAATTTTAATGTGTATCTATCATAGGTCATAGGTTTGCATTTATTAGGCAAATGAAACTTTACAGTTGATTTTAAGGTTAACTAAGAAGACTAACACACAATTTCACTTATATGTAATTATCAAAAAGTATTTTTCACATTTTTGCTACAATAAATAATATTAACAAAATTTAAAAATACTTAACAACTAAAATGATTTTTTATTTACAATATCACAATGAAATATATGACACTTGAATCATTTCTGTTTATAATTTAGATAGAATAGGTAATATCTTTCGAAGTGTGTATGACATATTCAAAATAAGTTCAGGTTTTGTGAAGTTGCATCCGATCTGAATCAATCGTTAGTAGTAGGCGGCTGTCATTGTTATTAGTTGTTGATTTTTAATGTCAAGAGAATTTTGATTGTTATAAAATTTAAAAAGCTCATCAAGTAAAAATGCTCCACCTTAATAATTTTACTAATCGTGAAATGCGTGATATGATTTGTATTTATGTACAAGAAAATTATTCTTGTCGTCCTGCTGCTCGAAGATATAGGGAAATGTATCCAAACAGAGTTCAACCTGGTCGCAAAACCGTCAGTAATATTTTTAATAGATTAGGAGATACTGGATAATTCAAGCCCAAAAGCGATGTGGGACGACCTAAAAATTTACCTGTTGACGAGGTAGATGACATTTTAGTGCGAATTGATGATAATCCCGAAATAAGCACTCGGCGTATAGCAGCAATGACAGGAGTAAGTCATTCTTCAGTTTTTCGCTTACTGAAAAAAGAAAAACTGAGACCTTACCACTTTACATCTGTGCAAAACTTATTACATACAGATTATCCTTTAAGATTAAATTTTGCTCAGTGGATATTAAACAGGAAAAATGAAAATCTTGATTTTAATCAAAACATTATTTTTACTGACGAGGCCACTTTTACATGTCGAGGATTTTTCAACTGGAGAAATAGCCATAGTTGGAATATTGAAAATCCGCATCTATTCCGACTATCACATTTCCAATATGAATTTAAGATTAATATATGGTGCGGTATATTTGGAGATAGCTTGTTTGGTCCTTATGAATTACCAGTAAATTTGAATGGTAACTCATATTTGGAGTTTTTACAAACTAGACTTTTCGACGATCTAGAGGGATTGCCACTTGACCGAAGAAGAGACATGTGTTTCATGCAGGATGGAGCACCACCTCATTATCCTTTAATTGTACGGAACTGTCTAGATCAGAAATTTCCTTATCGTTGGATTCGCAGAGGTAGTGAATTCCCGTGGCCGCCTAGAACTCCTGAAGGAAATCCCTTAGATTTCTATTTCTGGGGGCATATGAAAACATTAGTATACTCACAAGACATAAATAATCGTCAAGACCTATGGCACCAAATTGTGAATTCCGCTAATTTTATTTCTAATCAACCAAACATATTTTTTAAAATTAGAAGATCGTTTAATGAAAGAATATATAAACTTATTGAGTTAAATGGGGGTCACATTGAACATTTGTTAAGTATTTCTAAATTTTGGTATTATTTATTGTAGCAAAAATGTGAAAAAGACTTTTTGATAATTACATGGGTATAAGTAAAATTGTCTTCTTATTTAGCCTATAAAATCAAAGGTAAAGTTTCATTTGCGTAATAAATGCAAGCCTATGCCCCAAAAACACCGTCATTATAAATACACATTAGAATTATGCATCATTATGTTCAACTTTAAATATCTCGAAAAATAATGACTTTATCGCTACGAAGAAAGAGTACGTTATTTACACAGAAAGTATTGGAGAATAGAAAAATTGTACTAAAATGGAAATTCCGCCAGTGGCGTAGAATTTAAGAAGGGTTACTCTTTCACTTACCCCTGTCATACGCCTCTGGTAGTAGCTAGAAACGTGTTTTTAGCATAATTTAGTAAGGTTTGCAGTGGAAATTATGAATGAATATATGGAACTCACTCCTTGCACATTAGAGCATTTGTTAATCGCATTGGGTTCTTTGCATATTTCTAATGTACAAGGAGTGAGTTCCATATATTCATTCATAATTTCCAAATATTGCACCTACAGTGAAAATAGATAAGCTGGCATGTTACTTATAGGTTATATAATTGTATATAATTTTTGGCAAATTTGTGGTTCTATGGTCATCATCTAAACTTGGTTTCATTTCATTTATGGTGAAAGGCCATCACTTCACTTCTTGTTTGTCTTTTTCTTTAATCAAGCTTGTTTTATGTTGAAGGTATTCCATCAATTTGTTATTCTCTACTCTCTGCTTTATAGAATAACTATGTTATATACTTTGACATTTCAATTGTCATACAAGATGGTTAACCCGCCAAATCCAACACATTCAAACCAAAAAAATATGTTTTCGTTTCCATCTATCCATCAATTTCAAGGAAAGAAAAAGCAATAGTTCCGTTAAAGTTTTTTATTTGTTTTTTCTCATTCTTCCTTAGCTATTTCAAATAGACAGCCACTGAATCTTCACCTATTATATTTATACGTTAGACGGTTAGTGATTATAATATGTGATGTTCCTTACTGTTAATCTAATGGAGAAAATGTATCCGTACTTATGTTTTGTTAACTTAACGATGTAACCTTACTTGCATAGTAAGTCTTTTTATATAATTTGTACACTACATATAATTTTTTTTATAACTACTGTGTAACCTGTTTTTAGCCTTGAAAAAGAAAATAAACATTTTCGAAAGCTCGGTGAGCAAACAGAGTCTTCTCAATTAAGCCCCATTTATCGACAGATTTCCCAGTCTTTATTCTAAGTGTTAGTGATCTAACAAATACTGCCGTACTTCCACCACTAATTTCTATATATATATATATTTCTTGATATATGAGATTTTTTGGGTTTTGAGACTCGGTATGGTTAAAAGGTTTGTATGGAAATAGTTTATTATAATTGTTCCAAATGTTATTTATTACGTTTCGATAATCTTTGTCATCTTTTTCAAATAAAAGTTCAGTAAGGGTACTAAAATCTACAAAATTGAATTATTAAAAAGAAAACTGAAAATAATTTGACTTACTTAAGACATAATATGGAGGAAACATTTAAAATAAAAAATTAAAGAAAATTCTTTTTAAACCATGGTTAATTTGTAAAAATAAACTTAAAATTTTAATTCTTATTAGATGTAATATGTCCTCTACATTTTCTTCTTTTTCCTTTTCATTTTACGAAAGGATGTGTTTGGATGAAATTTTTGGTGTTATATTTTGGAAAAGAATTTGTGTCTGTTTTCTAAGTAATGGCCGGATGTTGTGTGCAGGAAATTTGTTGTTAGGTTTTGTGTGCATGGAATAGGTTATTGTGGTTTGTGAACTTGTTCGTGTAGTTGTATATTTTTCTAATGTTTTATAAAATTTTGTTATAAATGATACTTAAATTTTTTAGATCTGTTTTTGCATTTTTTGCATTTGGTTGTCTTTTTATATGTATCATTTCATATATTATACGTTTGAAAGTGTTTTTTCAGTTGTTAAAATTTTAAAATCGTTGAAATTAAATTTATGTTTTTGTTGGGATTTATGGTTTGTTAACGCAGTTTTGTTTTTCTTATCGTATTTGTGTCCTTTTATTCTATTTTCGATGCATTGACTTGTTTGCCCTATATATGTGCAGTTGCATTCGTTGCATGGTATTTCGTATACAGCATGGGTTGTTTTATTTTTATTATTTTTAGCTTTTAGTTTGCAGAATGTTGATTTCAACAGATTGTGTGCTTTATGACTAGGGCAGATGTTATAGTTTTTGAATAACGCTTGTAATTTATTTGATAGGTTTTCTACGTATGGGATTGTGAGGTAGTTTTTGTTTTTCTCTAATTTTTGTTTTATGTTATTGTTTGTATTATATGCTATATTGACTTTGTGTTTGAAAATAGAATTAATTAGATATGTAGGGTAGCCATTTTGTTCAAGGGTGGTTTTGGCTTTCTCTATTGCTTTTTCTCTAAATTCTGGGTCTGAGAGTTTAATAGCTCTGTCCGCAAGGCTGTTAATGACCGATCTTTTTTCGACAAAGGGATGTTGTGAATAATAATTTAGATATCTACCTGACCATGTGTTTTTTGTGTACCATTCTGTTTTAATATTATTATTATTATTATTATGTATAGTTAAGTCCAGGAATGTGATTGTTTTGTTTTGTTCTATTTCTATGGTAAATTTGATCTTATTATGGTAAGATTGGAAAAGGTTTAAGATGTAATCTTCTTTGCCTATGGGAATAACACAACATCCCCTTGCCCAAAAAAGATCGATCATTAACAGCTTTGCGGACAGAGCTATTAATCTCGCAGACCCAGAATTTAGATAAAAAGCAATAAAGAAATCCAAAACCACTTTTGAACAAAATGGCTACCCTGCATATCTAATTAATTCTATTTTCAAACACAAAGTCAATATGGCATATAATACAAACAATAATATAAAACAAAAATTAGAAAAAAACAAAAACTACCTCACAATCCCATACGTAGAAAACCTATCAAATAAATTACAAGCGTTATTCAAAAACTATAACATCTACACAAGTCATAAAGCACACAATCTGTTAAAATCAACATTCAGCAAACTAGAAGCTAAAAATAATAAAAATAAAACAACCTATGCTATATACGAAATACCATGCAACGAACGCAACTGCACATAAAAAGGGCAAACAAGTCAATACATCCAAAATAGATTAAAAGGACACAAATACGATAAGAAAAACAAAACTGCGTTAACAAACCATAAATCCCAACAAGAACATAAATTTAATTTCAACGATTTCAAAATTTTAACTAATGAAAAAACCTTCAAACGTATAATATATGAAATGATACATATAAAAAGACAACCAAATGCAATAAACGCAAAAACAGATCTAAAAAATTTAAGTATCATTTATAACAAAATTTTATAACACATTAGAAAAATATACAACTACACGAACAAGCTCACAAACCACATTAACCTGTTCTATGCACACAAAACTTAACAAACAAATTTCCTGCACACAACATCCGGTCATTACTTAGAAAACAGACACAAATTCTTTTCCAAAATATAACAACACAAATTTCATCCAAACGCATCCTTTCGTAAAATGAAAAGGAAAAAGAAGAAAATGTAGAGGACATATTACATCTAATAAGAATTAAAATTTTAAGTTTATTTTTACAAATTAACCATGGTTTAAGAAGAATTTTCTTTAATTTTTAATTTTAAATATTTTCCTCCATTCTATTTCTTAGGTAACTCAAATTATTTTCAAAGTTTTTTCTGTTTAATAATTCAATTTTGTAGATTTTAGTACCCTTACTGAACTTTTATTTGAAAAAGATGACAAAGATCATCGAAATGTAATAAATAACATTTGGAACAATTATAATAAACTATTTCCATACATATCTTTCAACCATACCGAGTCT
Organism: Crioceris asparagi; assembly: GCA_958507055.1. NCBI lineage: Eukaryota > Metazoa > Arthropoda > Insecta > Coleoptera > Chrysomelidae > Crioceris > Crioceris asparagi. The sequence goes on from OY293827.1 coordinate 44,086,362, forward strand.
CAAAACCCATAAAAATTCAAAAACAGCATGCTTTAGTAATGTTTTCTATATGCGTTCTGTTGGGAGATATGATACACGTCTTCAAAATTTGAAAATTTTGCTCATCATGCCGAAAGCGCATTCCACAACTCTGCGAGCACGACTCAGTCGATAATTAAATATACGTCGTATGTTAGTCAGTCCCCTTTGTTTGTATGGCGTCATAAGTGTACTTTTTAATGGAAATGCCTTGTCACCAATAAAATAAAAGGCAATCTCTGTGTTGTTGTCATCTTCTGGCAAAGATCTGTGAATAGGAGTCTGCGAACCACCCCTGCTTATACATTGTTCAAAGTCTAGACTCGCGGAAAATCCCTCCTCCACTCATTCTTCCATAAAAGTTTGTTTCTATTGAAATAAAATTTCCATCCGCATCCGCACATGCAAGCAAAACAATTGAATGGTAATGCTTGTAGTTGAAGTCCATCGATCCCGCATGCGGAATCTTTTGCATTCTGATATGCTTACCATCTAATCTGCCAATACAGTTTGGAAGATTCCAAAGCTCATGAAAACGTTGTGCAATGCTCATCCACATATTCTCATTAGGTCTTGGCAATCACAGTTGAAGCGATTATATGGGAACGGTAGAATGTCCTCGGATAAAGTAGAAAGAAAGCGAGGCCATAGATGCGCCAGTACCCAAATACCTGAAATTAAAATTGATTGGAGATAATGGGAAATTGTAGGTATACCGTAAATATATTTCCTTTCTACTTTTAGGTGAAGCTAGCAAGAAAAGGTCGACGAATTTAGGAACTGTATATGTTCGAAAAAAATCTGTTCCAAAAAGCGGATCAGCTGCCCAGAAGGATTACTATCTCAATTTCTTATACCCCACGTCAAATTACCGGTTAAATTTACGGGTAGTAACCTTCCACCCGTTTCTTCTGAATTACGTAATCGCCTGTTAGATGAAAACAGTCAACAAGATGGTTCGGATTAACAAGAAAAGGGTGTAGAAACCAATAGTGGAGAACCGTTAGAGACTGCTGAGAATATCGAATAGCTGTCTGAAGATGTGGAAAACACTAACTTTGCCGGCCCCCAAAATATCACTCCAGTTTTCAGACACCATGGTCAAAAAAATAATAAAAGGAGGGTTAAACCCACACCTGATGTTGATCACGCTTTTGTGGAATACTTCCAAGCAAAGAAACAAAAAACGGTTACTGAATCTGAAAACCCTCGAAAACAATTTCTACTCAGTTTGTTACCAGAAGTATCTGATCTACCCGAAACAAAATTTAGAATGTTCAAACGACATTTTCATGGTCTTATGGATGACCTACACACGTCAGGTCCACCCACGACTTCAAACACCGCGTCATCCTTTTCAGGATCAAGATTTAGTGACAGCCCATTTTTGCCTGAATCATTATCTGTACAATCTTGCCTCGGAGGCCCAGTAGCAACACCCATGCAACCACAGAACAGGTGCGAAGATGCTATTAGTTAAACGAATAACAACCGTAAGTACATGACTACCTATCCACGTTACACTGCCCCCTTCTTAGCTTTAATCATCCTTATGAAACATCATCCAAATACATTCTATAATCTCATCTGGGGGAGTTCCTTGGATCATTTTGTGCCAGTTCTCATTCTCACTTCCTGAGGAAGACAGGTTACTCGATGGTACTTTTAATCTTCTTTTCCGGTCATCAAAATATTTCACCGGAGTACGACTACTTCCTCCTATATAGCTTGTTCTTCTTCATATTCTTGTCTAATTCTTGCCAGTTCTTCTTCATATACTTGTGTAATTCTTACCTGTTCTTCTTTATATTCTTGTCTAATTTCTGGCATGATGAGTCAAAAATTTCAAATTTTGAAGACGTGTATCGTATCTCCCAACAGACCGCCTATACAAAACATTACTAAAGCATGCTGTATTCTTCATAATTTTGTCACAAAAAGGCAAGGTCGTGCAAATGTTGCAGAAGAAAATCAGGAAGTCACACAAAACATTAGGCCTGTGTATATGGAAGCAATAAATTTTCAACTTGCAAGTCAACGACTATTATCCTTTCGCGATTACCTTGCACATTACTTTTTAAGTGAGCCAGGTGCCCTTTCTTGGCAATGGAAATATTGATTCGTGGAAGCAAGACAGTAAAATAATAAAAAAAAAGTTTCTCATATTAACTACGTAGCTATGTATTTCAGTTTACTCGCCAAATTATTCGATTTATAATTCATTTCTTTTGTGTTCTCTGTACATACATATTTATAAATATTTCATTTATTAATATTTTATAGAAATACTAGCTGTCCCAGCAGACGTCGTCGTGCCCGAAAAAGTTCTAAACGATATGCTGACAGTAGCGCCACTTGCCGGGTTCAATTGTGTTTTTAAATCATACAGGGGCCCATTGGAATATAAATAGAAATTTTTATCCTAATCGGTCCAGCCGTTTGACATACCGACAACGGCGCCATCTATCAGGTCCAATTGTGAATCTAAACCATTCTCGAATTCCCTTGAATATTCACAAAAAAAATCACTAGAATTGGTTCAGCCGTTTAGGAGGAGTTTAGTCACATACACACGAACAGAAGACAGAAGAAAGATGCAAGAATACACAAAGGTACTTAGTTCATTTTACCTGATAAACCCACTGCTGCTCCAACTTCGAACCATGCTTCTCCACCACTGACCTCTTGGAGTGGTCAGCTTGAGTGATGTCATACAAGCAAGGATGCTTTTCTATCTCCAAACACAAGTTAATGTTTAATTGCTGTTCTCCCATTGCAGAAATTCAAATGTAGCAAGAACACTGGTCGTGAGCCGACTGCAGACAAAGATCGTGCATGCAGCGTCTCGCTCGACTTTAGTCACTAGACTGAAATCGGTCACAACTCAAATCGCGACACATGCCAATTGAGATGTACATGCACGATCTTGGTCGAGCGATCAGAATCGCGGCGATTGTGGTCGGCCCGATAGAGCCAAATTGTTTATATAAAAGTTGTTCACCATTAAATCGACTAAATTTCCAAAATATTTTCAAAAATGACCGACTTCCGGTTATACCGGAAGTTGGCCATAGCTTCTTTATGTTAAAAGGAGCACACAGTATTTTTTCACATTTTTTAATTCCTTTTTAAAAATAAAGGTCAGTTTGTTAAGCATTTGTTGGGCATAGCAGCAGTTTTCTGAAAAAAATGACAATTGCAGAATCCTCGAAAAATGGCAATAACATGAAAAGTGTGAGTGATTTTAAAGTGCAGTTTTTTGCAATTAATTAAGTTGAAATCATTCCATTATTAAAGGTTAATCCGAAAGTTCTAGGAGTTCTAGGGTTGCTCTGAAATGAATCTTTGATTTTCGAAAATTTAAATCAGAGATAACTCGATTTTTTCAAATAGCATAGTACTAAACAAATTACATTGATAGATGCGGATTTTAGTTCTCTTTCAATTGGCACTTAATTTTGATAGTTTTGGAGATATTTAAATTTTCTGTGTTTACCCTTTCACAGAATATGGCGCGGTAATTTGGCGTTGAAACAAGTGAAAATAAAATGAATCAATGGTAGACTTGGTTTTTATTTTCAGTGAATGCTACAGGAATTGTTTATTGGCTTCAAGACTAAATCAAGAAAAATTTCTGGATAGACGATATCCGCAAGAAAGCAGGTTTTGGAGAGTATTGGGCAGATTTCTTACAATGAGAACACTTCTTTTCGCAAATAAACAATAACAATAATCCTAACCTTGAAATAACATTAAGACTTAAACATTAAAACAATACATAAAAATAAGAAGTAAATCGCCAACTGTTAAAAGTGGTCACCTGCGTTCTGTAAACAAATGGGAATTCGTTCATGAATTGAATGTTGCAATGGCGCACATATACGATTTAATTTGTCTCAAAACTTTCGCACTATGCGAAGTTGCATGTCCTCACGAGTCGTAGGCGGTACTTTATAAAATTCACTTTTTACACAAGAAGCAATCGGTCCTCTTCTTCCTATCCATCGTTGATGGAAATGTTGATTTAAGAATTGTAAGGAGATATCCTCCAACAATTCAAATCAATTGTTGCGAAATTTCGAAAGATAAGGCCTGTGAACCATCCATTAAAGAAATATGAGCCAATTGTTTGGGTGCCAATAATACCTCCCCATACATTTAAAGATCGTCTAACTTGTAGGTTTGTCTCTGAGAGAAGGTGTAGATTCGTGTTGGAGTAGTAATTAAAATTGTGGCTATTCACTACCCCGTTATTATGGAATTTCGATTCATTCGTACATAAAACAAAATTATAAAAATCATATTTCTTTTCAAATGTATTTGTCAGCAACCGACAAAAGTTTTTCCTTGCCTCATAATCGCTCGGTCTTCCTGATATTATAAATTGTTATTGCACTTTGTACGGATAAAAGTGGTTCTTTTTTAATGTTCGACCGATGGATCGAGATCTAGATTAGAACTCTAAATTCGTCGACTTACGTTCGTGTCTTCGATAACAGCAGCTAATATTTGACACTCATTGCCTGTCTTAAGAAACTGTTTTTTCTCGAAGAGGTGTAATGTATTTCACACTTCCAGTTGTAAGTTTTAACAAATCTTCCCAATACCCTCCGAAAACTGCTTCCTTGAGGATGTCTTCTGTCCGAGAACCTTCCTTACTAAACTCTTGAAGCCAATAAACAATTCCTATGGCATTCACCGAGAATAAAAACCATGTCTACCATTTCTTCCGTAGATAAATTCATTTTCCAAATTATACGAGCAAAAAGAAAAAAAATCGTAAAAACGTGTCTTGCAAAACATAGGTACAAGACGGGTTTGACTGTGTTTGACATACCAATTTAATCATTTGTTTTTAATTTGTTTCAACGCCAAACTACCGCGTCATATTCCGTGAAAGGGTAAACACAAAAAAATTGAAATATCTTGAAAAATATCACAAATAAGTGCCAACATGTAATAATAAAATCGAAAAAGAATTAAGATCCGCACCTATCAATGGAATTTGTTTAGAACTATGCTATTTAAAAAATCGAGTTATCTCTGATTTAATTTTTCTAAAATCAAAAATTCATTTCAGAGCAACCCTATGTCCTAGAACTTCCAAATCAACCACGAATAAGGGAACGATTCCAACTTAATTAATCACAAAAAAGCGCACTTCAAAATCTCTCATATTTCTCGTGTTATTACAATTTTTCTGGGATTATTTTTTCAGAAAGCTGAAAATATTTTGGAAACCTTCAGGCTTATGCCCAACAAATGCTTAACAAACCAACCTTTACTTTTCATAAGGAACTCAAAAATGTAAAAAAATATAGGGTAAGGGAAGGTTGCCTATGAGTGCGCGCGTTCTAAGAGCGCGCATTGCCTGTAACGAGAAAGTGTTTGATTTAAAGTTGCCATCTTTGTTGACAAAACGAGCAGAATATACCAAAGTAAGTATTTAGGAAGTTTGGTTTCGTATAACTATGTGGAACGTGTTTTATGTCGCATTGAAGGATTTGTGCTGTCAAACTATAATTTTCTTCAAATTTGCATCAACATTTTCTCTTAAATTTGAGGTTATACTGTGCGTTGCCGGTAGTTCTTAGAAGGTAATTTTGATAAGTTAACGAATCCATTTCGTCTGTTTCTCTGACATTCAAATGAAACAAGAAATAAACTTATTTCTTCGAACCATCGAATATTCCAAGAGTGCGCATTCAGTGTTTACCCAAGAGTGCGCACCGTTGCTTTATGCGCACTCTTGGGATTCGCAAAATTCTACGATACTAACATCCTTTCTTTTCTCTTTAATTATGGTACAGATGATAGATAGATAGACCTACTTTTTGTTTGGAAATGCAAGCAGCACTTGCTACTAACATAACAAAAATGAATAGAATGTTTTACGGAATAAATAAATGCAGCATAGATAATAAAAAAAGACTGAGGATCTCCAAGAAATCGGAAATATTGACAAGCTCGCCTTATAAAAATGAAGCTGGTTGAGAAAACAAAACTGTGGAAACTAAAAAGGTCAAGAAAACTGTTTTTAGAAGAAGTAAGGAAAAGAAACCTTCTAAAAATTCCACGAAATTTGGAAAGCAGAATGCTCGGGTAAGGAAACCAGTCTTTGCCTCTACAGGAATTGCAGGATTTTGCGATGCGTGCGGGGAAGCTTATTCGGATTCCCCAGAAATCGACCTCATTGAGTGCCATAAGTGTAAATTATGGTTCCACGAAGTGTGCACTAGTTACACAGGTTTTGGATTGTTTACCTTCGATTCGTGCTTGTAAGAAGTGTTGCGCACTTTTTGATCGCAAGCGCACTCTTAGATGCTACTTTCGCGTACTCTTGGGACACGTTGGTTCCAAGCGTGCGCATTTTTTGTTGTTTTCTTTCAGATATGTGCAATAACATCATTTATATTATTTTTTAAGACAAAAATATATAAAGAAACTATATCGAAATTTTGATGTATTTATTTTAAAACCTTTCTCTTGTGTGTCCCGAAAACCAAAAACTGCGCACTCTTAGGCAACGTTCCCCTATCTGTTAAAAATAACGAAGCTATGGTCAGTTTCCGGTATAACCGGAAGTCGGCCATCTTTGAAAATATTTTAAATTGTAGTAGATTAAACCACGTAACACTTTTATGAATACAATTTTGCTCTATCTGTAATAGATCAGTCACGATCCACCAAATACCGCCAGCAGCCCCACCCTGTATATATACAGGGTGTCTCAGCGAGACCGTTCATTAGAAGTTTATTGGGTGCTAGTCAAAATAAAAATTTGAAAATTTAGAGTTATTTATAATCGATTATGTTCTCTTCAACTAAAATAATTTTAGATTTCTAGTGGTTCCAGTTATACTGGAAGTGGGCATAAACTTTGTTATTTTAAATGGAACACCCTGTATAATTTTACATATTTGGATTCACCTATTCTCAACTTTCATAAATACCTATATTTTTTTAATTTGACCCAGTCGATTTGGAGTTATTCAATTTTATCTAAAAAAAATTGCGGTAGCAGACACTTATTCAATCATGCGTTAACTTTTCGAAATTTTGAAGAACTATAACTTTTTTTTTAGATGGCACCACCACATTTTATTGCTTATTCGTCTTCGGCGTTTAATTTTACATCTTTTATACCCGACATGTCCTAGACCTGAGATTCATAGCTTAGGAGATAATTAAGTTTTTTTTAATGCGCACATTTCTCATCGATACTTACCTAGTATGACATGGAAAATAAATAAGCAGTTAGCTATTAATCTATTAAGAGTTCAAATGGATAACAGTAATAAAACCAATGTCTTTGAAAATCAAGAAATTCTTAATTTATTTTTTTTTACATAGAAAGTGCGACAAAATTTTCAGTAGAACGTGTAGAATGTTCAACAAGATCAGTTATCCACATTTATCTGCGACGACCAAAGCTAAACTTAGAAGAATTGAACTAATTCTTTTACATTTTAGGCCCTTTGCATTCAAGCACAATGTTAAGCGTGAAGAAACACCATCGTGTTGACTTCGTATTTCTTGAATAGTGAGCCCGGCGAATGCCGTTCGCAAGCGTGCTTATAATTCTTCCCTCGTATTCAGTAGTATCTGGTCCAGATCCATGATGCGTCCAAAGGTGTCAAATCGGGAGATCTTGCAGGCCAGTTTCATGGTCCTAAGCGCCTTATCCACCTGTTTTCGAACATTAAGGTGACTTCTTGAGATACTTCTTGGGTGCAATGGGCTGGAGCTCCATCCAGTTGATACCAACAGCTGCTTCTTAAATTCAAAGGCAGATTATCTAGAAAATCTTCAACCACAGTACGTAATAAATTCAGATAACGCAGTGCTGTTAACTTGCCGTCATAAATGAAGTGAGAGAAACATTGAAACTAAACCTCTTCTGATAATTTCTTTCTCGGATAGCATGGGGGTTAACTGAAGCCCAAATACAATTGGGTCAGTTCATCCGTTTAGATATTTTTTTTCAAAAAAAAATCTCGTCTTCTTGGCTTCGAAGATATAGCATCTCACATCTCAGACAAGTTAACTCCGTCGTAGGGATCTTGGGGATAAAGGTCTTGCACTAACAAGAACTTGTAATCATGTGATGCATCTTCAAATTCTTTATATTCAAGATCTACTAATTCCCAGATCTTTTTCGGCAGCTCGAATTGAGGCATAAGGATTCGCCTCGAAATAGGCCAAGGTATGCAGTTCTCCCTCTTCTTATCAATTAAACTTTTTTGTATATTAAATACATGATTAATTTTTCCAAAGCACATAAATTTGCTTCAATTCGTATAAATTTACCTCTGGTCATTGTAGGTAAATGTGGATAGCTCTCGTTAAACATTCTACATGTTCTAATAAGAATTTCGTCGCACAAAAATAAATTAAGAATTTGTTGATTTATATAGACATTGTTTTCATTATTGGTATACATTAGCTTAGCTTAATTAATGTGCCGTTTGACTTGGAAAACTATTTATTAAGAATGCTTATTTATTTTCCATGGCACACTAGGTAACTATCGACGAGATATGTGCGCATTCAAAAAAATACATAAATTTCCTAAACTATCAATCTCAGGTATATGACATGTTAGTTACAAAACATGTAAAATTAAACGCCGAAGACGACTATGCAATAAAATATGGGTGTCGATATTTAAAAAAATCAAGTTATGGTGCTTCAAATTTTTGAAAAGTTAACATAGTAAAGTAACCCTACAATGTAGACCAACGTTTTTGACCAAAAAACATACCCCAACATGTTGTTTACACATAATTTGAATCCTAAGTTGATATCCGAAAAATCTAGTGTTCTATGATTGTTTGAATAAATGTCTGTTACCGCAATTTCTTTAAAAAGGAATTGAATAACTCCAAAACGGCTGTATCAAATTGAAAACAATAGATGATTTTATGAGAAAAGGCAAATCCAAAAATATAAAAATATACAGGTTGTTCTATATAAAATAACAAAATAGATGCCGACTTTCGGTATAACTATAAACTTCTAATGAACGGTCTCGCTGAGACACCCTATATATATATATACATACAGGGTGGGGCTGCTGGCGGTATTTGGTGGATCGTGGCTGATCTATTACACATAGAGCAAATCTCTTAACTAGCTTGCAAAGATAAATTTCATACAAAACTACCTTATTGCGGAGATTTCGAATTTCTTAGTTTGTGGAATTTTAACATAATACACTGAAACAGATGCTACTAGAATATCTAAAACGACTATGTTCTTAATTGATTTACTCTTTTCAATATACAATCAATTGAAGGTTGTGGAATAAGGGATGTTGAGATATCGGACCATATGCTCATTTATTGCGACATGAATCTGGAAATACCTAAATCTAGTACTAAGAACTTTGCTTATAGAAATTTACAAAGAATTAACAATGAGTTACTTCAATCTGACATTGAATCAGTATCCTGGCACATAATATATTATATTGAAATAAATAATAAAGTTATTTTTTTTACTCAATCTTTGTTGGATGTTTTAAATCTGCACGCTCCCTTAATAAAGGTTAAAGGCAAAACTAAGCCTTATTGTCCATGGGTGACTCCTAATATCATGTTAATGCAGAGGCTTCGCAAAAGGGCACAGAAAAAGTTCCGAAACACCAAAGAGAGGGAGGACTGGAATACTTACAAGCAATACAGAAATAATAATAATAATAAGACGTTTATTAGTTACCAGAAAAATAAGAAATGTACATCTCTATATAGAAAATGATAACAAAAAAATGTAATAAAAAAACTTAATTCAGATTTTCAGGGAGATCATCCTCTGCTGAGGCCAAACAAGTGAATATAAAATAAATCTGTTTTAAAATATTAAGATAATGGTATAATATATAATAGCACATACTTGCAGGAAAATTTATTAGGATAAAAAAAATAAAGTTGCAGCAAAAGCAAAGAGTTTGTTAATATTACTTTTCGTATACCTACATAAAAAAACATACATGACAATAACCTGGCTAAGAAGAGCTGATATTTTTAAATTCGCAAAAAATTAATATTGGTTGAGAAGCAGTTTGTTTTTTCTTTCAAAAGCCTTTATTGAAGTAGTAAGATCAGTTATCATAAATTTGTTGATTAAATGTGCAATCGAATAAGAAAATGACCTCTTATGAAATTATCTGTTATGTGATGGTATAGTTAATAGATTTTTTCGTCTTATATTAAGATTGTGCACATCAGTATGATAAGTTACATATTTATGTAAATATGGTTGAGTCTTTAGCTTAAGAATTTTACAGGAAATGTGTTCACGTCTTCTTACACCAAAGATTAACCTCAGGCAGGAATTTTTAAGGTTTTGTATTCTATTCGCGTCGAAATTATCAAGGCAGGGACCGTAGATGGTGTCACAAAAGTTCAATGGTGATAACACTATTGCTTCAGAAAGCTTTTTCTTAACACTAGAACTTATAAAGTGCTTGTGACATGTTCCTTAAACCTGAGTTTATAATCCAATACTATTCCCAAATTCTTTGCAGAGTTTTTCAAAGCTATGGTATTTATGTGAAGATTTAAGTTATTTAATAAATTTACCCGGTTATTATCGCTACAAAAAAGAATGGCTGCTGATTTAATTGTATTAATTTTTAATCGGTGCTTCTCAGTTTCGTTATATAAATTATTTAAATCTATATTAATGCATTGGCTGGCTTCAACAACATTTGTAATTTTAAATGAATAATACAGTTATGTGTCGTCTGCATAGCAATGATGTTTACAATATAAAAAATTATTTATGATTTGTGACGTATATGGTATAAAATAATGGACCTAGAATGCTACCTGGGGGTATCCCAGAGGTGACACTAAGATTTCATGATATGTTACCATTAAGAATTACCCGTTGTTTTCTGTTTGATAGAAAATATGATACCAGCGTCAAAGCAGAATCACTAAAACCCATATACTGTAATAAAGCTAGTAATATTTCGTGATTCACCATGTCAAAGGCTTGAGTGAAATCTAAAAGGATCAAGAACTGTAGCCAGATCATTATCAAGTGCCATAAATATATCATCCGTTACCTGAGATAATGCAGAAGCACAACCATAACCTTTACGGAACCCAGATTGATATTCAGGGATCAACTTATTATTATTTAAATATTCAATGATTTGGTTTTCCATATTTTTTTCTAATAATTTAGAGGGAACTGGCAGAATCGATATTGCACGGATCTGTTTAAATTCAATGGGGTTTTTAACTTTTGGCAAGGGAATAACGTTGCCTAACTTCCATTGATCTGGGAAATGATTTTTTTCTAAGCAAACATTTAAGATGTGAGTTAGTGGATTAATTATGGCAGGACAACAAAGTAAAATCAGTGTAATATTTAAATTATGCGCTCCAATTGCTTTACTTTTTATTGTTTTTAAAATGTAAATTATTGTATCTTGTGTTACTAGCTGAAATTTAAATTCATTTATAGTAATTTTATGTTTAAAATACTTAATAAATTCTTGATCGGGCTTGCTATTGTTTTTATTAACGTTAGTAAAAAAAGTATTAAGTTAGTCCATATTTTGCAAGGAACTAGGAAGTTGTCTACTTTGGTTTTTTGACATATTGAGTTTCTTTAATTCTTACCAAGCTTCTCTGGTATTACACAGTCCAAGCCTATATGTTAAGTACGCCTTTCTTTCCACTCTAATTGCAGTAGTTATAAAATTTCTGTATTAATTGTAAGTATCCCAGTCCTCCTACTCTTTGGTGTTTCTGAACTTTTTATGTGCACTTTTGCGAAGCCTCTGCATTAACATGATATTAGGAGTCACCCATGGACAATAAGGCTTAGTTTTGCCTTTAACCTTTATTAAGGGAGCGTGCAGATTTAAAACATCAAACAAAGATTGCGTAAAAAAAATAACTTTATTATTTATTTCAATATAATACATTATGTGCCAGAATATTGATTCAATGTCAGATTGAAGTAACTCATTGTTAATTCTTTGTAAATTTCTATAAGCAAAGTTCTTAGTACTAGATTTAGGTATTTCCAGATTCATGTCGCAATAACTGAGCATATGGTCCGATATCTCAACATCCCTTATTCCACAACCTTCAATTGATTGTATATTTGTGAAGAGTAAAACAATTAAGAACATAGTCGTTTTGGATATTCTAGCCTCTGTTTCAGTGTATTATGTTAAAATTCCAAAAACTAAGAAAGTCGAAATCTCCGCAATAAGGTAGTTTTGTATGAAATTTATCTTTGCAAGCTAGTTAAGAGATTTAGAAGCCTTAGTTTAGTTGAGTAAGCAAGCAAAACCGCATAGCTTAAAAATCGAAATATACACTGATTTTTCGGGACGTGATCTAAAATTTTACAAGGACTTGGTTGAAGAGCCCATATTTATCCGGTTTCTTTTAATTAAATATTTACTTTTTATTTTCTTTACAATTGAATATTGTTTAAAGTAATAAATACTTTTCACAAAAAGACTAAGGTACCTACTACAGAACATAAACGAATACTTGCATTTATTTATGTTCATATAATTATAAAACTATTCAGTGACCATGTTTTTGTGCAAAATATTCGCCCGGGTTTTTTATTTTGACTCTGACCAAACCACTTTGAGAACATAATTTTTTTCAGTTTTGTACAAATATCTACATGATTCTGCCTCCTAATATTATGTACATTGTTAATATGTGGTGTGGTGTGAATAAAATATCGTATTCAAGATTCGTTCCTTTCAATTCCCTAATATTGGTAAGATTATATCCTATACTTTTTTTAATATAGAAAAATTTAGGCAAACGTATTGTTGAACATATCACAAGGATAATCCACGTGGACGTGAGTTGGCTGCTATATTATATTTATATAGAACAACGTTGTAACGTGATACGTCTAGACGTCTTGTCATAGAGCGCTTTATGGAAACTGATAGCGCCGATAGTAATTTTGTCTATAAACTTTATACAGATTATAATGATAATTAAATTTAAAGTCGAGAACTAAACTGCAATAATGATTTGGAACAACAATCTTGTATAGTAAAATTTCTTTGGTTTGATGAGTTATAGTTCATTTGTAAGAATAAATGATCTTAGGTTAGGTTAGGTTAGGTTAGGTTCGGGATGTGTCCAAAGAGTCAGAAAACTGCTGGTTCTACATCGACAAGCGATGCAAACAACCAAACAGCGTGCCGCTTCCAGCGCCACCTAGGAGTTAGAAGTTAAAGTTGAACGCGACCCACGTATCAATGTGAAAAGATGTAAAGATTTCGCTACTGAAAGATATGTACTAAATGACTTCGGTCTTTACAGTAGATAGATGGCTATAATCACATATAGCCATAAACTACCAACGATGAAAACAACTACTCGGTGGACAAAAGCCCCATCCCGCATTGAATTATATCTTTCTTTTTCTGACTCTTTGGACACATCCCGAACCATATGTTCAGCTGATGAGATCCTAATAAGGTCGAAATCACAGTGATCCTGTTCTTGGTTCAAAAGTGATGTGTTCCATAGATAATGAAACAAAAAGGTGTTAGAAGTTACCGCAATTGGTATCGGGATAGATCTCGATCCTTTGCACCTGCCAGCGATGATATAATTCAATGCGGGATGGGGCTTTTGTCCACCAAGTAGTTGTTTTCATCGTTGGTAGTTTATGGCTATATGTGATTATAGCCATCTATCTACTGTAAAAACCGAAGTCATTTAGTACATATCTTTCAGTAGCGAAATCTTTACATCTTTTCACATTGATACGTGGGTCGCGTTCAACTTTAACTTCTAACTCCTAGGTGGCGCTGGAAGCGGCACGCTGTTTGGTTGTTTGCATCGCTTGTCGATGTAGAACCAGCAGTTTTCTGACTCTTTGGACACATGCCGAACCATATGTTCAGCTGATGAGATCCTAATAAGGTCGAAGTCACAGTGATCCTGTTCTTGGTTCAAAAGTGATGTGTTCCATAGATAATGAAACAAAAAGGTGTTAGAAGTTACCGCAATTGGTATCGGGATAGATCTCGATCCTTTGCACCTGCCAGCGATGATATAATTCAATGCGGGATAAGGCTTTTGTCGACCGAGTAGTTGTTTTCATCGTTGGTAGTTTATGGCTATATGTGATTATAGCCATCTATCTACTGTAAAGACCGAAGTCATTTAGTACATATCTTTCAGTAGCGAAATCTTTACATCTTTTCATATATATATATATATATATATATATATATATATATATATATATATATATATATAAAGTATGCAGCGGATACCCTTGATTTCCTACTGTTTGTATTTGACAGAGAAAACTAACGAAGCGTCCAATCACGTAGAATCTCTGCCGGAAGTTTGTGGATATTTTTCGCTTGAGTAAATGCTTTCACGAATCAAATATAGTTACCTGATTTTGCGGTTTCATCGCCTACAATATATACAGGGTGAAGAGTGTTTCTCAATAACAGAAGTAGGTTATTCTTGTGTCCATATTGAGAAAAAAAAAGTTTTTTTCTATGTCTCACAGGTTTTTACTAAGTACCTATAGTTTGTTTGAGATGTTTTTTTTTCTCATAACTTTGGTTTGACATTCCAAAATATATGTAGATTACTTTCATTTTATCTAGGCCGTATTTTTTTCTCAAAAATGATTTTTTTGTTGTAAATTACATACAATGTTTTTTCTTGTGGTTTATTTTTTATGCAAAAACCGTACATCAGACAAAAAAAGGCACCTGATTTGTTCAGAGAAAAATGAGGATCACAACAATTATTTTCGCCTCGAAAAATCCCTGTGGCATATCACTTTTCTTTTTAAAATGATTTAGTGAAAATCCCACACGGACGCCAATGACAAGAATTATGAGAATTATGTTGTACATCAGAAAATGCTTCATGATGCACAGAAGATGCGTACAGCGTTTCACAATAATATCTAAGGTCATACCGAATTTGTCATGACAAGAACATATTATCTCTTAAAACTTTACTGTCCTGTTCTACAAACGTTTTTTCCTCAAAATGGACCCAACAATAATCTCCTTAAATAGTGTCATTAAGAAACAACTTATATAGTAAAAGACAAAAAGAATCTAAGAGACTAGTAGCCATACTCATAATCAAATCTTTTTTGGTACTAGCTAGTACCATATTAAAACTAAACACTGTCCTACCATAACACTGACATAAGAGTCATAAAGCTAATATAGGGTTAGGTTAGATTAGGTTCTGTCAGTTGTATCTTCTGGTAACCATAAACCTCCGCACTTAATTTAGTAGCGTACTAAGTTTAGATTATGAATACGGATGTAGAACTTTTTCATTGAATTGAACATGCTGGTTGATATTCGAAGTTTTAATTAATTTGTATATTCTCTTCTATCGTTGTTGTAATGCCATTTCAATGTGAAAGTGTAGCCAATATAAAAATTATGATCATGTTTATATCAAGGGTTGGTATATTAGCGTTTCCTAACATAGTAACTGCCATCAACTTGCAGATTCGTCCAGATAAAACGATCGTGCCTGGACCGCATTTAGTTGCATGATATGCTATCGCGGCGTGCTCAACTCGTGCATTTGCTTACATGAGCCGACTTTGTTAGTTGATTTTATTATGGGAGAAATTCAAAATAGAAATAATTCTATTGTTACCTACTACTAATTTTAAGGTTGTCGAAAATATTTATTAATATTAAAATAAATATTATTTTGTCCTTGCTTTTACCTGCGAGTTCTTGCGAGGGAGAAAACTGGATTCAAAGCCATGCGGTAGTTTCTGCGTGATGCGTGTACAAACATAGGTACATTCAGACATATACGGTAAAATGGAACCTATATTCTAAGTAATACCTCTAGCAATACCTACATACTTCATTCAGTTCCATGCTGTAGCTTTTGCGTGATGCGTCTACACACTTATAGATAGATAAAAACTCTAAGAACTGTTGTTTTGGCTACTGTTGCTCTAATGAAGACATTAGATTTTCTTAAATATCTATAATGTAAAGACATACGCCTATATCAACTTATCAAGTTGGCCCTACTTTTTAAAAGGTAATTATTTAATATTTTGAGTGATATCTAAATAAGAAAAAAATATTAAGTGCTCACAAAAACAATTGAAGTTCTTGAAAACTTATCTTTTCCTTGAAGTTGATCAATAGTTATTTTTGTATTAAATGCGTAAAATTTGTGTTTTTTAATGGCACATGAGAGGGTGACCTGCGTTCTCGGCCAAAATTTCATTTTTTTTGTACAACTGTCAAAAAAAACTTGACATTCATCGGAAATTTATGTTGGAAGTAACTGTTCAAACTTATTGTTATCACTTATTATTCCAAAAAATGAAATTGTTTTATGATGAATAATCAATTAATAATTGACTCTGTTAAAAATTAATCCTTCAAAAAGTAATATTTCTTGTTTATTTTGTGAATTATTTTGGCAGTGAAAAAAAGTCTATTTTTCACGGTGAAAAAATGCCTGACAAACATGAGGATTTTGTTATATTAATTTAAAAAAACATACCTTTAAATTAAGGGTTTCCGGAAAATATTATTCTGATAGGAAATATTAGATACTGGCACTTGTACACAGACCATTCCCAAAGGCACTTTCCACGTGATGGCTTTAAAATTTTTAGATTTTCGCAAAATGTCCATTAACTTCCGCTGCCGCCATACCTCTCCTTTTTCAAAATCCAAAATTTTTCAAAAATATCTAATATGCCCCTACTACCAGCTTCAAACCACAGAATACCCTATCGACATGGATCGCAGATCAGTCTCCGAGCAGGTAATGTTGTCTGTTTCCGACAAGCAGTGTTACGGTCTCTGAGAGACGTTTGACTTTTCTGTCACCGAAATCATAATATAAACAAATATTTCTTAGAAAATTTCAGTATTACGGCATTGAGTGTTATCGCCTAAAAAGTGATGATTGTGGCTCCAAAAAGTGCAAAATAATAAGGAAATAAGGTATGTTAGTTTTTACGTTATAATATAAAAAACTCAGTATCTTATAATAAATGCAGGATTTGAAATTGTGTGTTCCGTATCAACAAAAAGAAAAAGGGATCCATTTAGGAAGAGAAAGATAGGATAAGGGAATAACTGAAGATATTCAAGGTAAGTATAAACATTTATTTATCCTAACAAAACTAGTAGGTATGGAGGTAAGCTGAATAAAATCAGTATAATAAACCGTTCAAGGTATTGAAACTTTCAAACAAAGATTAACGTGGGTATAAGGTAAGGATAATGTTAATAATAAGTGAATGATAACGTTGGGAACGTTACAACGACAAAATAGAGTAAAAGCTCAGTTAAGAATTGCGTTTGTTTAAGTTCTCAGATAACATAACCAGTAACCTCAAATTGGAACTACTATGACTATGAAAGTTCAACTACTAAGGAAATATTGTATTATTGAACTACTTGGTGGTGACAGTGTACACACTTATTTTTGTCGGTGGTGGTGGGTGGCAGACGGTGATCGTGGGTGGCAGTGGTTCCAGTGAGACTACGGCCAATTATAATGTTACACTCTCAAGGGTGAAGTATATTTTTTTACAAAAAATTGTGCCGACTCTATTAGTTGGTGCACTCAAAAATACAAAATTATACATTTCTAAGTCGAATGAGGAATCGAATCGTGTTCAAATCATTTTTTTGGGGTTAGCCCTAAGTTTATCGAAAACTCATTCTCATTCTATTGCCAGTGTGTTAACTCTTTAGCTAGTAATTGGTATGTCAGGCTCAGGGATTTATTGTGCACAAATTTTATGACTTCTTATAGAATTTTCTGTTAGGTATATTTCAAACTATTATGAATTAATGTGGAGAAAAAGTTATAAACAATTTAAAAGGATACATATATCTGCTATTCTATTCTGTATATGTTTTTTACTACGTATAATTTCGCGAGTTTTTATTTAAATGCTTATGTTTCCACATTCTGTGCACATTTGGTAGGGAATTTATAAACATTCTTGAGATCGATAATACAATAGTTGTGTCCCGAGCAGCCCCCGCTATGTGACCCAATCTACGAAACAATGTTCAACGACGAAGAGAGAGAGAGGATCCACTTATTGTCTTGGCTGCTAAATGCTTTACTTAATGAAAATATTTGCATACGTATAATAAGAGAGTAAACAAGCGGAATGGCAGCTCCGGTCTTATATGAATATAACTGAACGGCCACGTCAGCCCAAAAGCTTATTGGGTATATCCTGAATTTACTAATAGAGATTTTGCTTCTGGTGCATCCAGCCCTCGAATTGTTCGGGAAATTTGAGAATAAAGTGGAGTCGTGTAGGAGGAGACGCAGGCACACAGGCATTGCTTACGTGTGCTCTTTTCGCGTGGAGGTAATATGAGAGTCCTTCATTTTTTGTACGTGTGAAGTTAATTGAATTTACGAAGCTCAGCAGCAACGAGTCTTTGTGAGTTCCAATGCAAATTGTCCCAATTCTGGGTAATGTGTTTTTTATTGGTGCAATTCAATGAAATCGTAGTAAATTATTTTTATCAAGTAACTAAATAGATTGCATATCTTTAAAATATAATAAGCCCATACTATTCAATTAAATAACAAGTTGGCCAAAGTATGGAAATACCTGATCTCCGTCTAAACTATAGGTAATATTAAAAATACTCTTAAAATTTCGGAAGGAATCTCACAGCCGCATTCATAACCAATCTTAGTACCTACTAGATATATACCGAGCTGGACAAATTCGAACGGATGATAGGATTTTCAATGCATATTGCCCCGATGTGTTGAGAAGCGTCGACCATCTGAATACTCTCATGAGAAGCGAGGTACAAATCAAGTATGCAACTGGACCGCTGTTCCCCACTTCTCACCAAATATATGAGGTGAGTGTGGGTTGTGGGTAGGACGCACGAAGCGAGACGCAGGTTCGCTTCTCGCGTTCGTGTTGTACATGTTAATACGAAAATGCCATCGAAGAGTGCGTATGTGTATCTTATCACAAGACCTACTCAACGGACATTCCATTGCATGAGAGCAATATTTGCTGCAATAAATGTAACAAATCATTTCTCTTCTGAAAATAACTGTTGTGGTTCCTTTTCGCCATAACGACTCTGGAAATAGAATAAATTCTAGAAAAATACACTAGAAATTAAAAAACAACGTCTGAATAATAATTGACTTCTTGTGTGTACTGACTACCACATGAATACTTCGATACTGATTTTCCCGAGACCAATATCGTACAAAGGTTGGATTGTGTTTCGCATGTAGATAAAACGATGACTCATCTGTAAATAACATGTGTTTCACTAATAAATCATTTTCATTTTGTTTTTTCATCATGGTTACACTAAATTCCATCCGTTTGATTTGGTTGTCGAAAAACAAATCCTGAGTTTTCTGAACTTTGTAACTATTATTATCCAATATGGCGTCATGTGAGCATGACGTAAATCCTAGGTCTGAAGAAATAATTCGCCTAAACTGCTGTAAAAATAGAAGTGCAAGTACAATAACGTGTATAGTGTGCGGCAAACTATACCATAAGTTGTGTGCAACATGGAATTGGTCTACAAAGATCAAAATACTGGATCGAACCCGATTAGTATGCTAGGAACATGAAGATACCTAACCTCCGATTCCGAGAAAGATACTACAGAAATTCTTCTTTTGAAGGAACTAGTGAAAGAGTTAAAAAGTAAGAACATCATTCTCACAGAAAATAATACCCTACTCAGAGAAAAAAAACGTTTTCAAGAAGAAAATCTGCGAAAAAATCAAGTTACTGATACAAAAAATGAGGTAAACATCACGATTCCCGCCAAAGTGAACAATCAGAAAAATAAAATTATCAGCGTGCTACAAGAACATGTAAGAGAAGCCACAGATAAAAATAAATATATTGATAATATCGATGCAGTGAACATGAATGTCGAAATACTAAGCCATACAATTCCATGCGACAGCTCCAATGCTGGTAGTTCAAATGCACAGACAGCATTAAAAGCTGGCACAAAGAACGTTGTATCCATCGAAGATTTACTGTTTTTGTTTATTTTAAATTGGATTTTTGCTGCTTTATACCCATTCTGAACCCCTGTTCCCGTAAGTATGTTTTTGTTAATAAAAAAATAAATAAATCGATTTTTACAAAGGCAACCGCAGATGTATTGTAACGTGAAGACTTACCCGAATAATAAACTACACTCACAATGCACATTCCGGAAAACACGGGATACATCAGAGGCAACGAGAATAAGTCCTGGTCTATTCTCGAAGCCATATATTGAGAAATAACCTCCAGAAACAACGAAAACAACACTGGAATCATCTAGAGCTTTTTAGGTTAGGCTGATGGCATAGACCAGATAGTTAGTTAGTCATAGAGCACGGTCAGTGACAGTTAGTGATAGATAGTCAGCCAGGCATAGATCACATAGACAGTAGAAAGTCGTTATAGGCCAAGAAATATGGTGTGAATATAAATGTGTATATAGACGGGTAGTTATTGGCGTAAATAAATAAGTGAAAATAAATCGAACCCAGTATTAATATAAATCCCCGTTACATTGGTGCCAGTGTGGAATCAGTGAGTGATTATAAAATTGGACAGACTTTAAGAGACATGCTGTTTCGTGCAGATTTGAGTCTTTATGAGACTTTTGTTAGATTTAAGTTTAAGTTTAAGATTTTTTGTTCGTTTTTGTCTTAGTGTGAAGACTCTCTAGTTCGTTTTCGTGTGAAGACTTTTCGTTCGTTTTCGTGTGAATGTGGAGACTCTTGCTCGTTCTCGTGTGTGAAGAATTTTGTTCGTTTTGGTGTTGAAGACTTGGAAAACTCTATTGACTAATTGACTCTGTTAATAAAGACAATTCAAAATGAAATTAGTGCAGTTAACCGTGAAACAACTCAAAGAACAGTTGGTGGAGCGGGATTGTGATGATTCCGGTAATAAAGCGACCCTCCAGAAACGGTTAATGGACATTTTGATTGAAAATGGAGAAGATCATAATAAGTTCGAGTTCAACTCTCCGGAAGAACTGTTACTGAAAGAGGTGAGAAATAATAATGAGAAATTCGAGGAAGTAACCATGACATTTGGGGTGAAATTCGATGAAGTCTCGAACAAGTTTGAAGAAGTTTCTAGAACTCTTCAAGATGAAATTAAAGATCTTTCCAGAAAAAGTGATGCGAGGTTTGAGAAGGTGACCAGAACTATCGAGGAAGCTGGTAAATATAGTGACAAGAAATTCGCAGAAATTTCAAGAAGAGTTGAAGAAAACTTTGTCACGACAGAGAAGAACATGGAGCTACTGTAACAAAAAATACACTAGAAATGTCAGTTAAGAATGGTAACTGCAGTGGGAGCCAGACACTCAAAGGCGAAGATGACTTAGCCGTAGGTAGTATGAGGGTTAAGCTGCCAAACTTTGATGGAAAGTGCTTCTGGTCAACCTATTGAAAGCAGTTTGAAGCAGTGGCAGTGTTTCGTTAACTGCTGCTTTACGAGGTGATGCAACAGACATCCTAAGGTCTATTCCAGCTGGCCAAGCAAACTACCATGTCTTGCTTTCTAAGTTGGAGAATCGTTATGGAAACAGTCATCTTCAGCAAGTATACAAAGCACAATTGCGAAGTCTGGTGCAACGTGCAAATGAGAGTCTGCAAGAATTTGAGGCAGAGGTAGCTCGTATTGTGCGACTAGCATATCCTACAGTTGCCGATAGCTTCCTAGATGAAATTGCGGTGGACACATTTGTACATGGATTGAGAGAGAGCGAATTGCAGAAGGCGTTGAAGCTGGCCAAATTGCTAGAAGAAGCACTAGCTATTTCTTTGGAGCATGAAGCCGCTTGCCAAACTTCCCGAGGGCGCCGTGTAAAAGCAATAGAGAGTGCCTGCTAGACATGATAAGGAAGCTATTGACGGGAGCCCAGTCAAAGAAGAGAGAGCCAAGGTGTTGGACCGTGGTGAGCTAGGACAAGTACGCCACATTTGTAAGAAGAAGGCGGCACAGTCGGAAAAACTAGGACGTGTCGAGATGGAAGACAAGGTTTGCCCTATACGACGAATAACCGTAGAAAATGAGGAGTGGCAGCCCGAACAAATGAAACTGGCCCAAGAGAATGACCCATGTTTGAGAGTGGTCTTGGAGTGGATGCGCCGTAAGGAGAGGCCGTCTTGGCAGGATATAAGCTTACGAGGCCCTGAAGTGAAAGCATATTGGAGCCAATGGGACTTTTTTGTGGTAATAGATGATCTGCTGTATAGAACCTTTGAGTCTGAAGATGGCACTGAATCCAGATTACAACTAGTTGTGCCAAGAAGCAAAGTGCCGGAGGTACTACGTCAGCTACATTTTGGAATCACCAAGACTCTGCAGAAGGTTCGGGAGCGATTCTATTGGGTGAATTGCAGAGAAGATGTGAGACAGTGGTGCCGTAAGTGTGACGTGTGTGCAGCCAGCGATGGACCATTTGGCAGAAAGCGGGCACCTATGAGGCAGTATAATGTTGTCCCATAGAGCGAGTTTCTATGGATATTGCGGGGCCATTTCCTGAAACGGACAATGGGAATAAGTATATCCTAGTAGCCATGAATTACTTCACAAAGTGGACAGAGGCGTACGCAATCCCTAACCAAGAAGCATCAACCGTCGCCGAGGTGTTGGTGAAAGAATTCTTTTCACGTTTTGGCGTTCCTCTTGAAGTCCATTCGGACCAAGGAAAAAACTTCGAGTCAGCCCTGTTCCAAGATGTGTGCAGACTAATAGGTGCGAACAAGACCAGAACGACCCCTTTGCATCCTCAATCGGACGGAATGGTAGACAGGATGAACCGAACCATGGGCAAGCACCTCTCTAAGGTTGTCTCAGAACATCAGCGAGATTGGGACCAGTACATCCATTTGTTCCTGATGGCCTATCGGGCGGCTGTGAATGAAACGACTAGTCAGACTCCTGCTAGTTTAATGTTGAGGCGTGAATTACGCCTACCCTGTGACCTGGAATTTGGCCGTAGACCTACCGAGGACAGTGTCGCAGGAGAAGAATACGTCGACCAATTGAGATCCAGAATGGATAAAGTCCATGAGTTAGCCAGAGAAAACATCCAGCTTGCCAGTGATCGAATGAAGCACCACTACAATATTCGATCAGCTGATGGAGTCTTCAGCGTGGGGGACCTGGTTTGGCTGTATAATCCCCAACGACGTCGAGGCCTTTGTCCCAAACTCCAAAAGCAATGGGAAGGTCCAATTGAAATTATGAAGAGGATAAATGCCGTCATCTATCGTATCCGAAAGTTATCAAGGGGAAAACCTAGAGTGGTGCACATAAACCGACTCGCACCATATGCTGGATCGAACAACCCGGAGGAAGCACGAGTGTCTCTTCAAGAAAAGAACGTTAAGGAGCGAAATGTCAATTTCAACGACTTCATGTCCAACTACTCGGATCGAATGAAGGTCAGACTCGGTGTGACAGTTGAGGTTCAACAAGACCTTTTTAAACTACCAGCCGACGTTTCTATTGCCCATTGTGTAGCGGAGGATCTACGTATGGGCCGAGGAATTGCTCTGGTGTTTAGAAGGAAGTTTGGAAGATTGGATGAATTGTCAGCCCAACGACCAAGAGTAGGAAGAGTTCTGCGACTAGCAGACGGTAATCGAAACCTCTTCTATTTGGTTACGAAGAAGATGTCTAGAGGAAAACCCACTTACAAGAAAATCTGGCATGCACTGAAGAGCCTAAGGAATGAAGTCAGGAATTATGAGATCAAGAAGTTGGGTCTTCCGAAAATAGGCTGCGGGTTGGACGGGCTAGATTGGAAGATTGTAAGGAGCATGATCGAATACATCTTCCAGGACGCTGGTGTGCAAATTACCGTGTGTTGCTTCAATCCAAAAGGAGTGTACTCGGGAAAGACGATAGACTGTTACTTCTTCAACAAGGGTGTTTGCCTGGCAGGAACCAAGTGCAGATTCCGCCATGGAACGGAAATCAAGCAAGGTACTACCAAGGATGATTCTGATCGGGACGATCAGATGCTAAGGAGGGGGCAGTATAACGTGAAGACTTACCCGAATAATAACTACACTCACAATGCACATTCCGGAAAACACGGGAGACATCAGAGGCAACGAGAATAAGTCCTGGTCTATTCTCGAAGCCATATATTGAGAAATAACCTCCAGAAACAACGAAACCAACACTGGAATCATCTAGAGCTTTTTAGGTTAGATATATAAGGCTGATGGCACCAACTTCAATGAGAGAAACGATATAAAGATAAAAACTGTTGAGATGCATTGCGAAGTTACAGCAGCTGAGATAAAACACCTCAATCTAATTGTAGTAGTTGTCTACCTTCCTCCTAATGGTGATTATAAATTATATCTAAGCCAAATGACTGAGATTTTGGATTTATATATGTATATCTCAAATATGTTGCTATCTTAGGTGATTTTAATGTTGATTTTAGTAAAAATAGTGATAGGAAATCTGATTTAACTGATTTACTATATTCTTATAACTTCTTTGAACAAATTAGTATGTATACCAGACATCTTCGTCAATTTTGTTAATATTCTGGACTTTAATACTGCATATATTGTCATATATTGTGACATCAGACCACCACGCAGTAGAAATAACCTTAAACATCGATTTAAAAGCTGATGTTCAGTCACATGCTAGCTTTTACCAACCCATAACTGCCTCAGGTATAAATAGCCTCTTCATACTGTTAAACACTGTTGAATGATCTTTACAATAATTCAAAGGTACCGGCTCTTGAAAAAGAAACTACAAACAACAATACCGACGAGCCATAAACCATGCCATCCAAAACTCAAATAACAAGGTTAGGTTAGGTTAGGAAAATAATAAACGATCAAAGAGGAGCTTTAGAAAAACACATAACCACAGATATAAGTGCCGATGACTTTAATGCATTATTTGCAAATGTAGCTCAGAATATCCTACAGGGTTTACCTGATACACGTACAGGACATGAACAGTTTCTCTCTAGACCAAAAAAGAGGTGAGCTTCTCCTTCAGAGAGGTCACATATATTGAAGTTAGGGA
Source organism: Crioceris asparagi (assembly GCA_958507055.1). Classification (NCBI taxonomy): domain Eukaryota; kingdom Metazoa; phylum Arthropoda; class Insecta; order Coleoptera; family Chrysomelidae; genus Crioceris; species Crioceris asparagi. Next base: position 44,111,481 of record OY293827.1, read on the forward strand.
CGCTATAAATAAATAAAAAAGTAAAGATAGCCGAGACATATATGGCTTCAATGTAAAACTTCTTAAAAAGATCAAAGCAACATTAATCATACCAACAATGTACCTCATAAACTGCTGTATCAATCAAGGGATCTATCCAAATACTTTAAAAAAATCTAAAGTAATTCCAGTCCATAAAAAAGGGGATATTTGTGATATGAATAACTACAGACCAATTACTATCGTGCCTACTCTATCCAAACTTTGTGAACTATTACTTAAGTCACAATTATACAATTTCTTTGAAAGAAACAATCTATTTGCTAAAGGACAATTTGGGTTCAGGAAAAATAGACCGACCACCAGTGCCATATTAGATCTGTTTGAATATGTCGTTGAGGGCTTTGAGGAATTTCAGTATGTAGGAGAAACCTTATGTGACCTCTCCAAGGCCTTCGACTGCATATCGCATAAAATACTACTTCTCAAGCTGAGGCATTATGGAATCAATGAACGGAGCATAAAGCTCATACGTAGTTACTTAACGAATAGAACACAACAGACCTTCTCTGACGGTAAACTTTCGGAGCGTTCGACTATTAAACACGGGATCCAGCAGCGGTCCATCTGAGGTCCGTTGCTGTTCTTAATTTACATAAACGAAATAGAGCTATGCACTAGTGAAAAACTGACTATTTTACCACTGCAACAATGAAAGATTCCAATCTAAATCATCTCATTAATAAAATGAAAAATTCATTGAATGCCTGGTAAATTGGTTTCAGGCGAACAATCTCTCATTTAACGTCAACAAAACTGAAAATATTATTTTCAGCCTCAAAAGAGCAAATGATGCCTGAGACATTCAACAATACTTCAGTGAGACGGAGTGTATCTTGATAGAGCCCTCAATTTTGATGTACAAGTGAATGAGTTGACAAAAAGATCAACATCTGCAATTTTTCTTCTAAAGAATCTTAGAAAAACAATTGATAAGAGATTACTACTGATGGCCTATCATAGCTTCTTTCAGTCACACTGCTATTATGCCATATTGGCATGGGGACATACTACGCAGGCTGAGAGGGCTTTCATATGATATCAGAGAAGGGCTGTACGAATTCTTGAGGGACTCCAGTATAGAGAGAGTTCTCAAACAAAATTTTGTGAATTTACATATTCTTACCCTACCATGCATGTATATTTTGGTATGCCTTATTCATGTTAAACGTAACATACAAAACTACTCCTTGTGCAGCGATATCCGTAACTATAATACTAGATCTAAAGCAAATATCGATATAGGCTATTTACGCCTAAAGAAATCATTCATATGAAAACAAATAAGGACAGTTTATTTGTAAGACTAATACAAAATCATTTATTGAAGAATGCTTTCAATAGTGTAACAGAGTTTCTGAATTCGGATGTACAAATAAATTGAGCTACTGCTATTCAATTTTAATTTGTTTGTAAAGGTTTGTCATTCTATGTCTTAATCTATTGTTTATTAACTTTAAATATAATTGACGATTGTAAGAAATGTAATATTTTTATAGTGCGAAATAAACCATATACTATATTATATCCATTCCTTTTCATATTAAATTGATCTGCAATTTCTCGCATGTAAAAGGTTCACAGTGACACAAACAGTTACTTGACTATTAGCACGTTCTTCATTGATTGTTATTACACGTGGTGGCTCATCAACATTTTGACAGTTCAGGCAGTTCTGAATACATCCACATTTTTGAATAATTCTAGAAATGGTGGACTGTGACGGAATTGGCCTATTTTCAAATGCCACAAATTTATATTATCTTGCAGCGAGTGTCTCTCAAAATACTACTTTAAGATTTGTATCTTTTCATGCATTTTATACATTTTGGAATTCACATGAAATGATTTTATTTTCAAAGGTTATTGGCTATTCATTAACTGAGTCTCAGTTTGTAAATTCAATCGCGATAGACATACAGTCTGCAGAAAGGGGAACAGCGGTCCAGATGCGTACTTGATTTGTACCTTGCTTCTCAATGAAGAGTATTCAGATGGTCGACTCTTCTCAACATATGCATTGTCCAGCTGTGTACATGTACCTACTGCGTTCCGCACTGACCAAAAAAGCAAACATACACAAGCACAAGCAAATGTTTGCTCGTAATCGCTTTTTTGGTGAATACACACCTTTATGGAGCACAGAATTACCTGCACGAATATTTTTCAATAATTATTAATAATATACAATGAATTTTCAAATTACACAAGAAAATATCACGGCTTAAATTATTGAAGAACCACAACACTGTGTGCCGTTGTCCTAATTGAAATACATTGCCTATACCCTGCCACACTGCATTCTCAGTGTGAAACGCAGTATAGTCCAGCTTGTTTATAAGTTATTATTATAAAGAAAATATCAAACATGACTTTTTAATTATCAAAATAAACTACTACCAAAGATTGATCTCGCTAGTACCTACCGAACTAAGATTGATTATGAACACGGCTGCTATTCTTACCAGTGTCGTAATTTTCAGTAGCAATGCAAATTTTCGAGAGATGACACCATCGGTGACTTTTTCGGATGACTCTCACTGTATATTTTTTCATTTTCTAGATATTCACTTCTCTAACAATTCAAACGACATAAGAGTTGGTTGGTGGGTGTTATTTTTGTATAGCGATCTAAAACGGTGAGTCAAGTGGAACGGAACTCCAGGAGTGTATTAGACACGTGTAAGAAAACTCAAGTCATCCGATTTTCATTTGTTTTGAAGTTTAACGTTGGTGATATAGGATGTCCTTCTAGAGTTCTACTTACATACAAATTTTTATTTGTGCTTTGCAATCAGAGTACCTCAAAAACAGATCTCAGCATTAGGTACAAATTATGGGGCTGGTTGAAAAATGCAGTGTTCTGGGTGGACCAATAAGCTGATCCTCTGGCTTTATTTTAGGAAACATTCGTTGAACTTTGGAAAATAATTTTCAATGCAGTAGCTTTATCTCCAGAGTGCGCAATTCTTATCGAATAACCACTTTCTATAAAATATTCCCGATTTTAGTAGATCTTAAATAAGTGAAATTGAATGAGGTTGAATACTTTCCTTCGAATATTTAAATAAAGTATGGGAGAGTGGGGTAGTGCTCATGCATAAATGTCTACAACTTTCTTTTGATATATCCTATTTGAATGAATTTTGCTTCATGCGGATCAAATATTGTATATAACAATTCAATTTAGTTTCTATTATTGTTATTGTAGGAGGCACCTTCGGATGAAAATTATAAAAGCTCGTATTTTCTCAGAACTTCAAATAGAAACACCTAATTACTGTAAATTAAAATGAAAACAGATTAAAGTCAATTCAAAATGGCGCAAACCGCATGTCGTTATTGTTTGTCTAACTCGAGATATAGGAGAAACACTTAAACATAATTAACTAGCAGGTATTGGCGCACACTGTATTGTAAAATTATTTATCAAAATAATGCTGTCAATGCTTTATGTACACAAGTTTGTTTATACATTAACAAAGTGATTATTGGATAGTAACATAATATGAGTTCTTTTACATGATATTCACTTGTACCTACTTGTGTTAAAATTCTTACTACAGATAATTCCGAACTTTTATAATAAAAAGAAAGTAGGTATAGTATGTTTTGAATTTCAAAGAAACCTCAACTCGTGCGCCAACCAAACCTTTTATAATTGGGCGATCCTTAAAAATCTACGTGACCCTTTGCACCTTGATTGGCAGAAAGCACTAGTAATGTCATAGATAATGGATGTCATTTCCATTATCTTTGGTAATGGTAATCCAACAACGGTACATGGGATACAGATTTCCGTTTGTTCTTTTCATTGCAACTGTTCTTTATTCATTATGATCACTAGGTATATCTGCAATGAAATCAATCAATCTGAATTATTGGTTGAAAAACTTAAGCTACAAGTATTTATGGCAATTAATTGTGAAACAACAAAATAATGGTATTCCTCGTATTTCTGTCAAGTTTTGAGATAATATTATTTTCTTTCTCAAGTAAATAAGATTCTACAAAATGCTTTAAGGTCAAATCGATTTACCATTCTCTCCAAAACAGAAATAGTAACTTTAATTCAATGCCTGACATTTTTAACTGATTCCCTGGATTTGATTGTTATTGTTATGGACGCTGTGAGACCGTGGAGTTTCTCTCACAAGACATTCTGGAATGTTGTTTCACTTTGCTCTTTTATTTTGTTGCCTTCGTTTCGCTTCAAAACATTTCAACGACGGAATTTGGGAGAAAAGCTCCACTGGATTCAGGTCAGACCTGTTTTCCTGTTCCAGTTTGTAGACCGTTTTGTACAGCGGGCCAACATGTGAAAATTTTCTATGAGCTTCCAATCGCTCAATTTAAGGTATTTTCGAGGAAAATAATCAGGCGACTTAGGTGGTATTGTAAAAACTTTGTTAGATCTACCTTCCGTATTCCAGAACCGAAATACGTTATACAGCGACATAATACTTACATTATATCTTATTACATGCGTTTCTTTCTGATAGAATTTTGTATCAATTTCCACCTTTTTATAATAAATATAGATAGATTTTCCGTCCATTTTTTTGTTTGTGATTTGCTTATTGTTACTTCAGAAAAAAACAGAGTATACAATATATACTCTCTGAAGAAAACTGAAATACTTTGTCTTGTGCATATTAACCTTGAACTTGACCTTTCAACCGAAACATTCTTTGTGGCGTAGAGGGCACACGATGAATATAAACCTGAGTTTACGACGAATTTATGGAGACTTTTTTTATTTCTTACAAAGAAAGAGCGAAAGCTTATTGCTGCAGAAGTAAATTTTTATTGACACGCAAAAGTCTGAGTGAAGTGTTTTATTGAATCTGTAGCAATAAAAATGTTCAGGAAAGTGTAACTGACTGAATTCATGTTTAATTTGGTAGAAAAATATTTTTGCTCGCATATCGAAACAATGGAGCAGTTTTTAATAGGAAACGTTTTTGTCTTGAATGCAGTAATCAGCTTCAAGGATTTTTGCTATGAGCAATATTAGCGTAATTTTGATATTGATTTGATCTAATAATTTCAGTTATTTGTGAAGCAAAATAAACAGGGAAGACTTAACATCATGTATGCATTAATCAGAAGAATTTACAGAATCCTAAGCATAGATACTATTCGACTGTTTCACTTCGCAAGTATAAAATCTTTAATCAGATATGACATCTTATTCTGGGGCTCTGCCAGGGGTGCGATTAGAATCTTTATAGCACAGAAGCTCGTATTGTGCGTTGCACCTATGGGTTGCATACCAGAGTATCCTGCACACCTTACTTCTTGAAACTTGGGGAGCTCACTGTTCCATCACTGCATTTTTTATTACTCGTCTCTTTTGTTAAAAAACAGACATTCACAGCAAACCTTGATCGATATTCTGAGAACATGTCAGTGGTTACCAGGGGCTGAATGGGCCTTAGAAATCACGCGCATGCCTCCAGCTTTTTTTGAAAAAGGGCCTTATTATTGGGCCATAAAAGCCTTTAAGAGGTTACCTAATGTCAGAATATATGCAAATTCAAAACTGAGGTTTCCCATTTTCTGCAAGGGGAATGTTTATATACATTAAATTTTAACATTTATCTCTGTAAGTACACAATAATTTATATTTTTTATTGACGTTTCTGTATCACCCAGAATTTCGAATGTTAACAGAAATAAGCTAATTTATACTATAATTTCATTTTATATCAGAATATCTTGCGTCTTTCGTGTTCAACATATTTGGAATTAGGTTATTGTGTATTATTAGTATGTCGACCAAGCAACTTAACAAAGTTGCGTAACTTGGGCAAACCGCAAATAATGACCTCTTCACCATCCATTCTGGCAAAACTAAATCAATCAATACGCTGATTGTCTGCTCCATCTCGAGCACTCTCGCCATTCCCAGTAGTACCCATACTACCATACCAACTTCTCAAGACTGTGGCGAGCACATCGTTGTAAACTCGTCGAAAAGTCTATATAGATCGTTAATGGACTTGGAGCAAGTCGAGCGTTCATTCGTAAAGATTATGATATTCAAAAGTAAAAGTTGAAAGCATTACCAACTATAAATTTCCATTTCTATTATTGGAGCACTCGAAAGGGACGATTTCTTTGTGAAATATTTCTCTTTATGACATTAAGTGTCCTTCGTTTCGATAGAAAGTATATTCTGGGAATCAATAAAAGGAAAGTTGGAGTTCCCAAGACTATCTGAACAGTTTTTGTAGGAAGATGAGATAGTGATAGATATTAAGTCGTCGTATAGTAAGAAATGTTGATAGTATAGATAATATTGTAACTACTTATTCTGTTAACATGACTACTTAAGTAGAACAAATGTAATGGTTTGTTTCCTGAAAGTGTTGATTAGATACTTTAAATTTCCTACAGTACCCATATTTTTTCAACTTCTTGTGTATGTCAGGAAAGCATTTAAATAATTTGCCTTATTCTTTTTCTTAGAAAAAAAAACGTCTTTCACTTGTTGCTGCGATTGTGAATATGAATATCAATTATAAAATTGATGACGAACGCCATTTTCAGGCTGCTTAGTTGATCGTTTCCATTAACATTATTTAGATCTTTACCTCTCAACCGAAAAAAATACTTCCTCAGTATGCTTTGGATTCCACATGTCCTTTAAGAGAGTATACACCTGTTACATCTATGTAACTAGTATCCTAAATGTGATATATGTCAAGAAAAGGATTATGTTCAATGTTCAATTATTTATTTCAAGCTAAAACAAAAGGTATTACCTGAATATATCTCAATATATCTGTGAAAAACTGAAGAAGTTTCAAAAGGCAGGTACCTACATAATTACAATACAAGATATGGTACAAACTTTTTTCAACAAATGAAATTTTCTTATGTTCATTTTATAGATCACGTAATTTCTAGAAATATAAATACTGAAAAAAACTATAAATCTCACGTTTTTGTAGTGAGTTCCCTGAGACGGTAAACAAATGTCATACTTTTATCGTAAACACGTGGCTTTAATTCGAAATATAAGCACAATAATGTTGTGTATGTTTGTATTAACAATAATAATAAATAAATAAAATAAATAATCCTATGTAAACTTCTCTTTAAGTTTGTCTAGCTGTAAGTTAGCTAGTGAACAGGATTCCTGGATCGGATTACCGTCACGATACTATTAAATGAAGACACGCGCATCCCCGATGAAGTCGGTCCTTGACAAAACGTCAGATTTAAGAATTTCAAATGTTCTCGCTTGTAGATTAAGGGGCCTTAATTTACTTTAAAAATTGGTCTTATGTGCAGTTGGTTATTATAACAACATTAACAGCGACCAAACTGTCGTTATTTTGCTCAAATTTAACATTGACACTACAAGAATATGCTCAGATCATTTCCTAGATAGTGATTATCAGTTGAATGAGAAACTTTAGAAATTTCTAAATAATAAATGATAACAGTCAACCTGGATGCTGTTCCATCAATTAAATCTCCATTCCGTAAAATACTTACAAAGTTAAACAAGAACTATAAAGGAGTGGTAGATTTAAAGAAAAAAACATGTATTATAAAGCTCATCACGATATATTTACAAAGACACAAACAGATGAGTAGAGATGGACATATGCGCGAAGTGCAGGGGCATCCATCCCTTCCAACAGAAAGGTATATATCTAAACTATAAACGCATTTTGATATTCAATTTGTTATTCTATTATTTGTCTTGGAGAGAGGAACACTCTGAGAAATTAAAATTCTAGATCAGAAATGTTCACAACTTCAAGCTGTTATTGAAAATCGAAATCGTGAACTTTATTCCATTATAAAAAAAACAAGTAAGGACAAATAAAAAGATAAGCTTGGTAAAGAGGTGAAATGGTACGTCGAAGATGTTGCTTTAGCAGTATCTTTAAACGCGGAAGTACGTCGCTCATACAAACTACCTTTTAAGAAGAATCGCCACAAAAAAGATATAGGTAGGTACAACCACAGAATATATAACCATTTGTTATATATTCTGTGGTACAACCTGGTGAGTAAATGTGACCTCTTAGGAAAATTGTTTGCAATGATAAAGATGGAACTTTTATGGAATTTTAAGCTTAGTACTAAGATGTATGATTTATTAAGATGGAAAGAGCTTGCGTTGCTTTAATCGACGAAATGAAAATACAAAAATCCTATGAGTATGACAGGAGAAACGACTCAAATCTAAAGCCATCAAGTTATGTGTGGTTATGTCAAGAGGAATATGTGTAGATTGGTAACAACCGCTATTTTATGTTTATGCTTGTAATACCAAGAAAGAATTATAATTCGAGATAATAAATAAACTTGAAGACATAGGAATCCCGGTAAATGTCATAAATAATAATTTGGAAGGTTGGATTTAAACATTTATGAAAATAAAACATAAGTTGCGAAGCTTGCAACTAATAAAATTATTTATGTCTTTACTGATGCCCTCATATGATTAAACTTATTGGAAACAATTTTCGAAGGATTCGAAATCTAATTACTTTCAAATCAATTGAATATCTTCTACGAAACACTCAATATTTTTAATTGAAAAATGCCCATAATATCAATTCAAGTTCTTTTTAAGAATTAAAGGAGCATATCGCTAAAAAGTAATGTTATCTACAAAATTTTCTATTCTAGAGCATCTCAAGGTTAGGTACTTTGGAAAAATATCAGAGCGATTCAACTAATCGAATTAAAGCTTACGATTCACCCTTGGACGAACAAAATGCTGTTTTAGATAACAAGGCGAAAATAATATTGATTTTAAGTAAACCAAATTCCAAAAACTTTCTACCTTTTTTGAAAGGAATTTTGATAAGTATAACATAAATGAAACTACTCTTTGCTGATATGAAGGAAGATTCCAACATTTAGTGTATTCTAACCTATCATTTAAATCATTACCATCTTGAAGGATTTTTGTCAATTAGGCAATCCAAAACATGTGATCCAATATGGCGTCTGTGGGCAAACAGTTTCAAAGTATGGCATTAGATTGTGGACGTTTTTGAGTTTATTTGAAGTTTTTCCGAGTTAATTACAGTTTAGTTTTGTGTGAAATTTTTTTTTAAAATGTATAATGAATATGTAAAGACATTAATGCAGAAAACTCCGGATGTGGCTGAACGGTAAGTTTAAAAGAATGCCCAGTTGCCATCAGTTTACATTTTTTATGTATATTTCTTTTACAGATATCTTCTAAAATTAAAATTTATAAATGATGTGGACTCTTTTACAATAAATGTGCATGATATAAACTATTCCAGTCAAGCAGTTCCGCCAGTTACCTATGGATATAGCTACATATTTAGTTTTAACAGCAATGATCAGATGAAGGCCTACAAAAGCTTATAATCATATAATAACTTTGAGTCTGGCTTTGTTTTAGATGCAGGGGCAGTAGTACTGAACAATTCTCACGTTTTAATTGGAAAAGTAAGTTTTTTTTTAATAAGATTGTATAGTTTTCATTTAAAATAGGTATACAGTACTATTTTTAATTGCTCTTCGACAATTTTTCTTTAATTACAAAGTTGATTTTCTTACTTGTAAACTTTATTGATTATTATAGCAGTCTTCAATTGTGCAGAAGACCAAAACTTAAAAGTAGTTTGATAGGGAATCATCTAATATTTTTTAAAACTAAATAATTCGTGAACTTTATGGGAGTCGTAATCACAGATTAGATAAAACAATTTTATTCAATATTTAAAAGTTTTATACACAGTAAAAAACTGTAAATAAGCTTATATATACATTTTTTCAGGTAAAATATTCTTAAAAAAGGATGTGCTAAACCTCTGGACGTTTGGTGTATTGTAACCAAAGAAGGAAGTGTGAGCACGGCATACTGTACATGTATGGCTGGAAACAGCGAAGTTTCTAGCCATGTGGGTGTTATCCTATTTGCCGCGAAATATGCAAATACTTTTCATACTGGCGAATCCTGTAAATTTTAATAAATCAACTCGTAAATCAAAAAAATCTAATGCTGTTTCTATTTAAATACTCACCTTAACACCTTTAAGCCTTCTTTTGTCCAATCTCTATTCTTCGAACATCGTCAGGCTTCCTTTCAACTTTATGGGATTTGTGGCCCATATTTTGCCCCTCTAAAGCAGCAGGTAAAATTAATACAAAATAATGAAATATCAACTAATATAATGACCACATGATGGCAAACTTCTCATAATTAACGTCAACAGTGAAAGACTCTTCTCAAAAATGAGCCTTAATCGAATGTTTCTTACCTGTAATAAAATGCCTGCTGCAGACCCTCTGGTTTTTCTAGCTTAGAATCCATAGGATCATCTCGTTTAATTGCGGCTATCCAGAATCCAGAGTAACTTCCGTTGCATAGATAATTCGTTTTTGTCAGTAACAAATTCAAAGTTTAAATGGTGTGCACTGAGAGAAACCTCACATCATCCCTGTTCGAACGACTGCCACAATCAACTACATGACACATTTGTGGCATTTTTTAATCAAAAATCACTTATAAAGTCAATAAAATAAAAAATATCTAAAGATCAGTTACCAAATAAGCAAACAATACACTTTAAAAAACTTAAAATTCTACACTATCATACGGGACAATAACATTGTTTGCCCACAGACGCCATATTGGAAACTTTTTGACAGGTCGTTGGAATGCCTAATTATTGACCGACTTCAAAAACGGAGGAGATCAAAAAAGTAATTCGGTTGTATGTTTGCTTTTTGTATGTATATTTGTTCGCGCGATCTGCATAGTAAACATACTCCAAATTTGAAAGAGGAGAATTGAGAAGTGGTCCCATATTTTGAAAAACTCAAATGTGAGATCTCCTTCCCTCCAAAAACCGTCCGAAATCTCCAAAATCGAAAATCTGAGCCGGACAAATTAACGAATGATGGCGTCTGACATGAAAACACGAGAAACGAATCAACTCAACTCACAGGAATAGATCAATGGCGTAACGATTTCGAGATAAAATACGGTATTTCAATCTTTTTATATGCTTCAAGGAAGTTCATATAATTAGGGCTAAAAAAATCTCGATTGATTAAATAAGCAACAATATGAAAGATTTATTATTAACAATAATGCAGAAACATAAAATACAAATCTTTTGCTCGAGTTATAAAATATAAATGTATTGTAACGTGGGTAGTTTACCATGTACTTACTGTTATTATTTATTTTAGTTTGTTTTTGTTCTAATTCCTTATTTGGTAAAATTGCTTCATGTATAGTTCAGTATTCATTTGAGTTCTCTAAAATGTCACTGTGACTTTGAGACGCCTATGAAAAAAAAAATTGCATAACATAAATATTTTCAAATCTGCTCTGAAAAGAAGTCTTGTCGAGAAAAATTGCTACACCATCGACGAATTTTTCATCTGAACTACCATATTACAATACTTACTTACTTACTAATAAGTAGGTACCTACTATCTTCTTTTAGAGTAGTATAGTATTATAAAATGTATATATTTTTTAAGAATTTTAAGTTCCAATAATCTTGAAATATTCATTCAGTTTAATTATATGAGAAAAATACAACTATAGATAAAAATAGAATTTAATCAGTAGATTTACTTAATAATTAACTAAACGTATGACTCAAGAAAGTAGATTTAAGATGAACTCTAATACGAAATAATCTGTACAATTTGATTATCTATTTGATCGAGCTTTATACTATATTTTTTGGACAAGCAGATCTCAGTGGAGATAGTTGAACTACAAACACAAACAGATTTTCTCGATTCTGATTACAATATCTAGATGACTCTCACTGTAATTCCCAACTCATCATCACCTCCAGATTGAATCAACATAATATTATAATTGGGTCACACATTCAAGGTTTCACTTCTATAATATCATAATATAGTATCAAAACCGAAATGGATGGATTTTGTATTTATATCTCGTATGCGCCTCAATATATATGCATATGACTTGGTACATACTATATTTGCGAAATAAGACCATGCACAATAAATCTGCATGATAATACATTATAATATATACACCTTCTCCCCATACTCCCCATATGTATCTACTATGTCTATGGCAATATGAGATATCCACTTAACACGCTGCTGGCATTAGCGCTTTGGTACATATATGTAGGTATATCGCGTAACAACTACCTTCCCGCAACAGTCTCAATTACAATTACAAAATCATTGCTTAGATTGCCCCACTTTAGTCTTAGTACGTACATACAGATATATCAAGGCGGCCACTATTGTAGGAAGTAGTATACAAGGTGAGTTTGGAGGACTAAACTGCAGGAGTATATTATACACTTGAAAATAATGTAAAAAACCTCATATATTCTTTTTTGAATTTTATTTGTTTTCAAGATACAGGGTAAAAAATCAAATAATACTGTTTTTTATCATAGCGTTCTTCTAACTGAACTACAGAAATGTATTGTACAAATAAAAATAATGGTAAAAAACTCATATATTCATATCCGATTTTCAAGTTATATCGTATTAAATTGTATCTGGAGTTCTACTTACATCCGCATTTTCCCATAATTCGAGTATGCCTTGCTCGAGTCTCAACAACCTTTGTTGATAACTTTGTTGTTTTGATAAGGTATCAGGGTGTTCTGACAGTGATAGAACGTTCATTTCCAACTTTGTATGATTAAAGTGTTACAAAATGCCAAACACTTAATCACATTATTTAGGATATGAAAATATGGAGTTTATTTATGGTTCCTGTAATGGAAATGCTTCAGTTGCACATCAACGACATCCTAATAAAAAGATGTTTATCAGAGTTTTCAACAAATTGTGCAGTTCACGAAGAAATGGTACCCAATTGGCTATCCCACAAAAAAGTAATTGACGACCTTCACGAGCACGGCTTACATCCATCCCATGTAAAGAAAGTACAACACTTACAACCGGAAGATTACGCTAAACGTGAAATTTTGTCGATGGATAAATAATAATCTTCTTGTTGTACCGCATATGCTTTTTACGGATGAAGCAACATTTTCTAACTCTCATGTAGGATCAGACGAACATCCCCACGAAACAGTCGAAAGTAATTTTCAACATAAGTTTTCTGTAAACGTGTGGTATAGTATGCTCGACAAATATTTAATTGGCCCTTTCATTTTGGACTTTTTGTGGACAATGGCGGCATTTTTGATAATCAATTAAAGGAACGCTATGATTGAAAAAAAATAATACATATATGAAATTTTGTTTTAACCTGTAACTTGAAAACAAATAAAAATCGAATTAGAGGATGAGTTTTCTTACATTATCTTCAAGTCTGTTCCTCCCGACTTACCCTGTAAGTTGAAGAGCAACTCAAGGGGAGATTTGAATGGAGTCCTGTGTTTTTGTCCACCCTGTAGGCAGGAAATTAATCATTTAACTAAAAATATTTCACCCTTATCGCGGAAATTTATTTCCTTTAACGCATCTCTCCCTTTCAGAATAGGCAAATTAAGAATGACTTAGGTTGAAAAAATGTTCAATTTAAACATTTCCGGATATTTTATCTTTACTTCTGCCATGTCGGATTTTCGATTTTTGAGAAAAATTGAACCCCTTTACCTAGTTGGGGTGCGGTTTTTCGAGGTAAAGAGATTTTGGATTTGCGTTTTAATAAATATGGGACCATTTCTCTAGTCTGCTCTCTTAAATGAATCAAAAATCATCAAAATCGGAGTACGTAATAGTGTATAAAAGGCACGCACGAACCTAAAAAAAATCAGAAATTCGAATTGTACACCTCCTTCGTTCGGGGTTCGTCGGTCAAAAAGTACCTACGTTTTATCCATCGTTCATTATTTTTAATTAAATACACTCTTATTAAATTTTTTGTTCATGTTTCACTCTTTACCTAAGGAAATCAATAGAGATCAAAATTATATAGAATAAGGAACATGCAAACGTTTTATTTATTGTCTTTTTCTTTCTGTTCCCTATTACTGGTCAAGCAGGTATGAATTGGTAAGTAAATTAACCTATCTGCTTTTTAATTGAGATATATATCAAAACAAAGATAATTATTTTGCAAATACAATATTATGATATTGGCTGTGAAAAACTGTTCATGGAGTACTATTGCCAGGCTTTGAAATTCTAAAGCCAGCAGAGATGTGCGACGGAAAATTATTGAGCGTACTATTCAGAGCAATAGAGAAGGACGAAGTATAGAAAATGCGGTTGATCTGTTTACAAGCAATTGATAAAAATAATACAAAACAAAACAAAGATAACCGTTAAATATCACTCTTACTCTTATCGAGCACAGCAAAATCACGTAATAAAATAATTGCACATGTTAACAAAAAACACAATTAAGCTAAAAACCAGTTGGTGAAATAATGCTGAACAGCCGTATATATAATCGAAACTTAGTACGCTACTAAATTAAGTGCGGAGGTTTATGGCTACCAGTACACACAACTGACAGAACCTTAATTAGGTTTATAACTCTTATGTCAGTGTTATGGTAGAATAGTGTTTTGTTTTTTATTTTAATGCGGTATTATTAAAAATCTAAGATTGGATTATGAATACGGCTGGAAATTTTAAAAAATGCAACATCCTAATTGATTGTGTACCTGTGATTTTTCTCTATCATTGGTCTTTCAGATATTATTAGGAATTTTGTTTACTGTGTTGAAGATTCGACAGTTGGTTCGACAGTAGGTGATCAAATATAAAAACGTAATTATTAGATACATTCTATTATATAATGTTGCAATTTTTATTTTTAGCATTTTTAAAATGATACGTACGATTAATGTTACTAATCTTACTTTCTAATCCTAATGAGGAATCAATAAAGATTCGAAAGCTCGAATAGCAGAAAGACTTTTTCTGCTTTATCAATTTTTTGACCGACGAACCCCGAACGGAGGAGGTATACAATTCGACTGTCTGCTTTATATTTTTTTTTTTTTTTGGTTCGTGCGCGCCTTTTATATAGTAGACGATCTCCGATTTTGATGATTTTGGATTCATTTGAAAGAAGGGGATTGAGAAATGGTCCCATATTCATAAAAACGCAAATCCGAAATCTCCTTCCCTCCGAAAACCGCCCCCGAAGGGGTGGTGGGGGCGAATTTTCTCGAAAATCGAAAATCTGAGTTGGTATAATTAAAGATAGGACAATATCCGGAAACGTTTAAATTGAACATTTTTTCAAAAGTGTTACGGTTTTCGAGATAGACGCATGTTAAATATGTATTTTTGCTATGTGGAGAGGACAATTTCTTTCGAAAATTGAAATTTTTTCGATACTACATGAGAGATATAATTATTTGTATCAACATTTATAATGAACATTTTTTCCTTAGAATTACGGTTTTCGAGTTAAATCGGTGTTAAATGGTAACAACTAAAATATTCAAGCGTATTTCCGCCGCGATGTTCTGAGATCTCAATAATAACCACTACAAGCAAGGAATATACGTGGGTAATAGGATAAGTATTATCTTCATTGATATGGTATAGTGAACGTTCAACGATTTTCGGGACTAATGTTACACTCAAAAGTGTGAAATAAATATTTTTTACAAAAAATTGGACCGACGTTATAGTTGATGCACTGAAAAGTATAAAATAATATTACTTCTATTGGTGATGGTACTTGTGTAGTTGGTGCCAAAAGCTATCAATCTAACTTCAACTGCACAACTTCAAAAGTACCATCACCAATAGAAGTAATATTATTTTATACTTTTCAGTGCATCAACTATAACGTCGGTCCAATTTTTTGTAAAAAATATTTATTTTGTTTCCTGCGCGCCTTTTTGTAGTATACGAGCTCCGATTTTGATGATTTTGGATTTATATGAAAGGGGAAGCTTGAGAAATGGTCCCATATTCATAAAAACACAAGTCCGAATTCTCCTTCCCTCTGAAAATCGCCCCCGAAGGGGTGGTTGGGGCAAATTTTCTCGAAAATCGAAAATCTGAGTTGGTATAATTAAAGATAGGACAATATCCGGAAACGTTTAAATTGAATATTTTTTCAAAAGTGTTACGGTTTTCGAGATAGACGCATGTTAAATATGTATTTTTGCTATGTGGAGAGGGCAATTTCTTTCCAAAATTGAAAATTTTTTGATTCTAAATGAAAGATATAATTATTTGTAGCAACATTTATAATGTACATTTTTTCCTTGGAGTTACGGTTTTCGAGTTAAATCGGTGTTAAAATGGTAATATATTAAATACTAAAGCGTATTTACGCAGCGATGCGTTGAGATCTCAATAATAATGAAAAATAACAACTACAAGCAAATAATATACATGGGTAATAGGATAAGTATTATCTTCATTGGTATTAGTGAACGTTCAACGATTTTGGTGACTAATGTTAGGTACACTCAAAAGTATGAAATAAATATTTTTTACAAAAAATTGGACCGACGTTATTAGTTGATGCACTGAGAAGTATAAAATAATATTAATTCTATTGGTAACTGCAACTGCACAACTTCAAAAGTAACAACACCAATAGAATTAATATTATTCTATACTTTTCTGTGCATCAACTAATAACGCCGGTCCAATTTATTGTAAAAAATATTTATATTATTAATATCTGGGCGACCGAGCTTTGCTCGGGTAATACAGGATTTAGAGTGGGTCTATAAGAATATTTAATCTTCAGTTCAGTTCAAATATGTGCATACCTATTTCTAATTAAAATTTTTTTCTATCGGTAGATCGGTTAATATTGATTTTATCGTTCACATAGCTCTTAGCTCATAATTTACAGATTTCCAAATAAATATGAATGTGAAACATACCAGAACTCAGCTGTTTTACCAATCGTCTGATCGAACCCCAAACTCCGTACTAAAATTTTTATAGCAATCTGCGGAGCCATTCCCGAAATAGCTAATGTGGACCTCAAGGGTCACATCCATTAAAAATGCAAGTAACGCCAATCGATTTCTCGGCTGTTAAAACCCCTTTTTGCAAATTTTTATCCAAATCTGCGAATCATTCAAGAAAAAGATTATGGACCCCGAAGGTGACATCCTCGCGTTTTGTCAGAAAAGCCACTTCGATAATGTTCAAAAGTAGAACATTATCTATATACCAAACAAATTTGATCAAAATAGTTGGAGCCGTTTCCGAGATTTTTTGTTTTTAAATTAGATATGTATTTTTTTTTTCATTGAAAATTTCCGATTAAATTATCAGAAACTCATATTAACACCTCTAATTACAAAAAAAAGGTTTTGTTAAAAAAGTATCTAAGTTGATCAGGTTTCGAACCGAGGATCTCCAGGTTATCAGGCCTGAGCTTAACAAATCTGCTACTCATGTTCTGTAATATTATGGGCTCATATCCACATATCAGTTATAATATGGGTAGCATAATAAGAATATTAATTGCAGAAAACGATTTTTTTTGTGGATGTGAATACAACCAATCGACTCAATACATTCTAGAACCCATACATATGAAAATTGATGTGAGGATTTCTACTGTGAAATATAATATTAGAAAGACTTTATTTAGGTGGCGCTAATAGCGGCACCCCGTTGTGTTCATGTTGGCATATGTCGACTTCTCAACGGCGCTTTGACTTCTTCGGACACATCCCAGAGTCATATGTGTGTCTGATGAGTTCTAATGAGAACGAAATCGGCGATCATACGCTTGACTCAATTGTGATGTGTTCCGAATGAAATTAAAGCAAAAGGGTTAGAAGTATGCAGTATGTATTGGTTTGTAATTAATCATATTGCACCTATCAACGATGATGTAATGCAATGCGGGCTGGAGCTTTAGCTCACCGAGTAGTTGTTGTCATCGTTGGTAGGCACGGTAATTGTATTACCTTATGTCTACTGTTGACTTAAATAAAGTCTTTCTAAAACCATACATATGAATTTTCATCGCAATCGGTATCCCAGATTCCGAGATAACATCTGCATATATATATATATACAAGCATTGCTCGTTCAATATAATTAGATTATATAAAAAGGAATAGATCCAGCTTCATCAATTGTTGCTCTGAAAAATACAAAATAATTTTATATCTATTGTTACTCGTACATTGAAACATATTATTCAGCAGAAATCGGCAATGCACCAGGCAAATCTAATGAGATCAGAAATCGTTTTTGTTTTAAAAATCCCATTAGTTGAACCTCAAAAAACTGGAAGAAAACTGGAACTGGAAGAAAACATGCTGCTTATTCTAGTAACAGAGCCACTTCACATAACAATTCACTGCAAAGAAGCCAATACCAGAACCATTATTGTAAACAGGAATTCAATCTTCAAGTTAACTACAAACTGCTATGCCTTTATTGGTATCACTAAAGTCCAATCAGAAACACGCAACATCATCGAAGTTTCATACAATCCACATCCAGTGATGATCAACTATAATTGCTGTTTACATATACCAGAAAAAGTTTTAGTTCAAGAACTGGAACCATTCAACCTTAATAACATGAATATGGACGATCTTTCATCAGCCAAGTACAAGTTAGAACAATATTCTAAAGATCTCGATGAACTTATAAATAAACCCTTCATCGAAAGAAACATATACTGGTTCACCGTTTCCACTATTGTAATTATTGTGATTCTAACAACCATCTATGTAATTTTCAAAATTATACTCCATAAGAAAACATCTCCAAATCCAGAGCCGGACTTGAAACCCAACAAGACATTACAAAGAATAAAATCCATGATCTATAGAAGACGACCAAATCTACAGCCTGATGTGGAAACTACAGTGTAAAGGACCTTCTAAGTGAAGTGAAATTCTTTTCTTTTAAAAGTGGACATTTATTGACACTGTCATTTTTATTTTTATTTTACCTTTTACATTTTTTATATATTCTTGTATACTCTTATTTTTACATTTTATTTTAATTTTTATTCTAACCAAAAAATTGCTGTATCACATCAATTTTTCTTTTATAAGGGGGAGCTGTTATATCCCAATATAATTCACCATAATCAATAATAACGATCAAGTCTCACAGGTGTCATATTTCAACGACACGTGTTTTATTATTTTTCTTTGTTCATATTTTCGTTCTCAGAGATAATGCTGACTTGCAATTTTGCACTCTGGAACATTCTCAGAATTCAATACATTTTACATTCTCACAGAATATGCAACTTTGCAATTCCCATACTCTGGAATATCCCATATTCTAAGAATATTGTAGTTTTATCAGAATATGCATACTTGCAGATACCATGCTATAGAACTTGTAACGGACGAACCAAGCGCAAGTCACATGATGCTTAATCAGCATAAAATCCCTATAAATACGATTGCACCTGGTTCCCCGGGGTTCTTAGTTCAAATAAGCAGTAGCTCTCAGTTCACGTTGTTTTCCTTCATTTTTATTATTGTATTTTTGTAACTTATAAATTATAATAAATATTATTATTTTTTAAAAAGTGAAGTTTTAAACTACAAATATTATATATATATATATATAAAGAAAATGTAATATATTGTTTGATACGCACCTCCGGTAGATAAAATAAATTAATACTGAAAGGGGGTGCCTATCAATCAATTTGTAGTTTATAATACGTCACTCAAAATATTATAGAAGAACATGTAGATCAGGGTATGCGATCTCAGATTGCCTAGAGTATGTTATTGAGAAAGCTGGCGCCATCCCCCAACTGCGTTATGAAGTAGAGAAAAGCAAATGTATCTTTTACAGGAATCTGCATTTGAGTATGTCATGATGATTCACGGTTGTCAGTGTCAGTATAATATGTTCTTATTTATTATTTTATTCTTAGTTTTTATGGTGTTACAACAGTGACATTCAAACTCTTTGAAATGAGTGATGTGTGCCTCCCCTCGTATTTTATCAAAGGTGCCTTCATGTGGAAGTGATAATCCTCGAAGGTTAATAAAAGGTTTACTAAATAAAAAGAAATTATAGTTTTTAAGCAAAATTTATTGCTACCTCAATCTTACAAATGTCAGATTAAGAGTAAAAGATCTGTATAAAAATAAACTTATCTTATGATTTCATCTCAATACTTAGAAGTTATTTCAAAGGAATTATCTATTTAATACGAATATTTATGATCATGTAGATGTATATGATTTTTTCCAGATATCGGTTATCCCATTCATTGACATTGATCGTCGAAGGGAATGGGTGAGAATGATTTCTTCAGCATTTGAAAATATTTACCTCAGAAACTATTATGTTTGTCAAATCTATTCTCATCCAGACTATATTGGTCCAGTAAAATTGAATAATATCGCATTTCCGACATTACATTTGCCCTGTAAGTATTATTCCTTCTCTCAATTTAGATTATTGGTGTTTTGAATATTTCCCATTTTATATACATATATATAATAATAATATAATAATTGGGATTGCATATTACCAGCAAGGATACCCTACTGATCATCTTATAGAGACATCTCAGATTTCTAGAGGGTAAACATTGCTAGAAAATCTAATTAGTGAGTAAATACGTATATGATACACCTATATATTTGAGATCATCAGATTCTATTTCAAATTCTATAACCATTGTCAGAATGAAGGTTGTTCAAATTGTATAATACCGAAAATGAAGAGAATTCTATCGAGATCGAATCCCGTGGAAAACCATCTTAAATTGTTACTATCCCAATTAACCGTGCCATCCGAAAATAGCATTTGCTAGATGAATAAGAATTAAATGGTTATCCAAAAATATATTAACTATCTATTTCTATGACTTTCCTAGTAAAACTATTCTGGAATAGTAGGTTCTCTTAGATCATTGATAACAATGACAGAGAACACACAATATGGCACTTGAAAGTTGTATCATATTGTTTGTGAATTCTACTTGAAGTTAATGTTATTAGTAACTTATATGTAACAAAAATGGAATCAATTTGTTTGTATCTACCTCACATAATGAAGTTTCTACTGTACCTACCTGATATCCATATTAGAACGATTCAAAAAAAGTTTCTCTTTAAATCTAATCATGTTCTCAAAAAATATGCAGTGGTCCTGTAATTTTATTTATAAGAAATTGAGCTAATATTTTTGAAGATATAATTTCACATATTTGTCTTTCTCATAACGAAAAATAAATGCTATAAATCATTCTGAAAATACATATTAATTTAATGTAATATTTTTATTAGTGATTTCACTTTTCACTCAAACTTAACTGATACCTTTTATATTAGCGGTCAGATATTATTTATTATTTAGTAATTGTATATATGTACATATTCCTCTATTGTACAATTTTGAATATATCAACAATTTTTTAGAAAATAGCTAAGTTGAATTATTTTTTTTTTAAGTTATATGGTTATTATAGCTGAACCATTTATTAAAATAAGGATATATTGTTAACCATAAGCATAGTGCTGATAGTGCAATATAATTATATATAAATAGGTGAACATCATTTAGTTGACTCTCTTTATTAATCTGTTTTCATTTAATAAAGTTATTTCTAAGATTTAACCAAGGAAAGGTATTTAACTGTTAACTTATCTCTGTATCCAATGACCATAATAAACTTTTGTATCACAAAATGACATGTTTATGTTTGAATTTTTGTTCATGAATTCATTATTCTTTAGCTATTATTGCTCATATAATTTGTTTTTAATAGAATTCAATAAATATATATGTATTAATAATTTTTTTTATTTTTCCGGTACATACTCATCAATATTGTTAATTCTTATATCATATTGGTAATTAATCTTATAGATTTCTTTATAAGTCTAAACAATACAATTTTACTTTATGAGAAACCTACGAAATTAATTGAGAATATGATTTATGTAATAACGTAAGATGATTTCAAATCACGAGCTTTTACATTTCAAATTTGCCGCCGGCCAAAAATTTCTCATTTAGTTCTTCGTGCAATGCAGAGATGGGTCAAGTACTTGAATTTGAGACAATTTTTACATCATAGAGTTCCTACTCTATATTCTATGTATTACTCTATGGTGTAGATGAATCGACAATTTAAATAATAAACTTTAATTGTCGTTTTTTTGTTTTCAGGTATGAATTTTGCCAATACCTGTACCAAATGTAAATTATTTAATATACTGTTTTCAGAGCAACAGACTATGTTTTATTGATTGTCGGTTCCATATCTAAGATAAGAATATAATAATGTACTCATTATATATATATATACAAACATTGCTCTTTTAATATAATTAGATTTTCAGTTTTTGTTCTTCGATTTCAGTGCTCAATAGAATGCAACTTATGCAATTGGTAACTCTTCGTGCCTATATTACTCTTTTGAGTATTTCTCTATCGTCTATTTCTTCTCCAATGAATATAGCGCCCAGGTATTTATAATCTTCACATGCTTTAATTTTCATGTTGTTGTCCATAACAAGATTTTCTGTATTTGCTCCGATCGGAAGGTATTCTTTTTTCTGTATTTACTGTGAGACTCCATTTAGCATATTCCCCAATAATTTTTTCTTTGTCATTTTGAAAATTTATCTGGCAGACGGCAGAGGGTGATGTTGCTGCATTGTAAAGATTATGTACAGGTTTTATCAGCGCTACGACAATTTATAGATTCGTGCAAAAGTCTTCTCATAACTTATTATTGGCACTGAGTCATAGGCTTTTTGGGGATCGATGAATCTCATTAGATTTGCCTGGTGCATTGCCGATTTCTGCTGAATAATATGTTTCAATGTACGAGTAACAATAGATATAAAATTATGTTGTATTTTTCAGAGCAACAATTGATGAACCTGGATCTATTCCTTTTTATATAATCTAATTATATTGAACGAGCAATGCTTATATATATATATATATATATATATATATATATATATATATATATATATATATATATATATATATAAATTTTTGGCCGGCGGCAAATTTGAAATGTAAAAGCTCGTGATTTGAAATCATCTTACGTTATTACATAAATCATATTCTCAATTAATTTCGTAGGTTTCTCATAAAGTAAAATTGTATTGTTTAGACT
Source organism: Crioceris asparagi (assembly GCA_958507055.1). Classification (NCBI taxonomy): domain Eukaryota; kingdom Metazoa; phylum Arthropoda; class Insecta; order Coleoptera; family Chrysomelidae; genus Crioceris; species Crioceris asparagi. Next base: position 44,134,543 of record OY293827.1, read on the forward strand.
TATAAAGAAATCTATAAGATTAATTACCAATATGATATAAGAATTAACAATATTGATGAGTATGTACCGGAAAAATAAAAAAAATTATTAATACATATATATTTATTGAATTCTATTAAAAACAAATTATATGAGCAATAATAGCTAAAGAATAATGAATTCATGAACAAAAATTCAAACATAAACATGTCATTTTGTGATACAAAAGTTTATTATGGTCATTGGATACAGAGATAAGTTAACAGTTAAATACCTTTCCTTGGTTAAATCTTAGAAATAACTTTATTAAATGAAAACAGATTAATAAAGAGAGTCAACTAAATGATGTTCACCTATTTATATATAATTATATTGCACTATCAGCACTATGCTTATGGTTAACAATATATCCTTATTTTAATAAATGGTTCAGCTATAATAACCATATAACTTAAAAAAAAATAATTCAACTTAGCTATTTTCTAAAAAATTGTTGATATATTCAAAATTGTACAATAGAGGAATATGTACATATATACAATTACTAAATAATAAATAATATCTGACCGCTAATATAAAAGGTATCAGTTAAGTTTGAGTGAAAAGTGAAATCACTAATAAAAATATTACATTAAATTAATATGTATTTTCAGAATGATTTATAGCATTTATTTTTCGTTATGAGAAAGACAAATATGTGAAATTATATCTTCAAAAATATTAGCTCAATTTCTTATAAATAAAATTACAGGACCACTGCATATTTTTTGAGAACATGATTAGATTTAAAGAGAAACTTTTTTTGAATCGTTCTAATATGGATATCAGGTAGGTACAGTAGAAACTTCATTATGTGAGGTAGATACAAACAAATTGATTCCATTTTTGTTACATATAAGTTACTAATAACATTAACTTCAAGTAGAATTCACAAACAATATGATACAACTTTCAAGTGCCATATTGTGTGTTCTCTGTCATTGTTATCAATGATCTAAGAGAACCTACTATTCCAGAATAGTTTTACTAGGAAAGTCATAGAAATAGATAGTTAATATATTTTTGGATAACCATTTAATTCTTATTCATCTAGCAAATGCTATTTTCGGATGGCACGGTTAATTGGGATAGTAACAATTTAAGATGGTTTTCCACGGGATTCGATCTCGATAGAATTCTCTTCATTTTCGGTATTATACAATTTGAACAACCTTCATTCTGACAATGGTTATAGAATTTGAAATAGAATCTGATGATCTCAAATATATAGGTGTATCATATACGTATTTACTCACTAATTAGATTTTCTAGCAATGTTTACCCTCTAGAAATCTGAGATGTCTCTATAAGATGATCAGTAGGGTATCCTTGCTGGTAATATGCAATCCCAATTATTATATTATTATTATATATATGTATATAAAATGGGAAATATTCAAAACACCAATAATCTATATTGAGAGAAGGAATAATACTTACAGGGCAAATGTAATGTCGGAAATGCGATATTATTCAATTTTACTGGACCAATATAGTCTGGATGAGAATAGATTTGACAAACATAATAGTTTCTGAGGTAAATATTTTCAAATGCTGAAGAAATCATTCTCACCCATTCCCTTCGACGATCAATGTCAATGAATGGGATAATCGATATCTGGAAAAAATCATATACATCTACATGATCATAAATATTCGTATTAAATAGATAATTCCTTTGAAATAACTTCTAAGTATTGAGATGAAATCATAAGATAAGTTTATTTTTATACAGATCTTTTACTCTTAATCTGACATTTGTAAGATTGAGGTAGCAATAAATTTTGCTTAAAAACTATAATTTCTTTTTATTTAGTAAACCTTTTATTAACCTTCGAGGATTATCACTTCCACATGAAGGCACCTTTGATAAAATACGAAGGGAGGCACACAGCACTCATTTCAAAGAGTTTGAATGTCACTGTTGTAACACCATAAAAACTAAGAATAAAATAATAAATAAGAACATATTATACTGACACTGACAACCGTGAATCATCATGACATACTCAAATGCAGATTCCTGTAAAAGATACATTTGCTTTTCTCTACTTCATAACGCAGTTGGGGGATGGCGCCAGCTTTCTCAATAACATACTCTAGGCAATCTGAGATCGCATACCCTGATCTACATGTTCTTCTATAATATTTTGAGTGACGTATTATAAACTACAAATTGATTGATAGGCACCCCCTTTCAGTATTAATTTATTTTATCTACCGGAGGTGCGTATCAAACAATATATTACATTTTCTTTATATATATATATAATATTTGTAGTTTAAAACTTCACTTTTTAAAAAATAATAATATTTATTATAATTTATAAGTTACAAAAATACAATAATAAAAATGAAGGAAAACAACGTGAACTGAGAGCTACTGCTTATTTGAACTAAGAACCCCGGGGAACCAGGTGCAATCGTATTTATAGGGATTTTATGCTGATTAAGCATCATGTGACTTGCGCTTGGTTCGTCCGTTACAAGTTCTAGAGCATGGGATCTGCAAGTATGCATATTCTGATAAAACTACAATATTCTTAGAATATGGGATATTCCAGAGTATGGGAATTGCAAAGTTGCATATTCTGTGAGAATGTAAAATGTATTGAATTCTGAGAATGTTCCAGAGTGCAAAATTGCAAGTCAGCATTATCTCTGAGAACGAAAATATGAACAAAGAAAAATAATAAAACACGTGTCGTTGAAATATGACACCTGTGAGACTTGATCGTTATTATTGAATATGGTGAATTATATTGGGATATGACAGCTCCCCCTTATAAAAGAAAAATTGATGTGATACAGCAATTTTTTGGTTAGAATAAAAATTAAAATAAAATGTAAAAATAAGAGTATACAAGAATATATAAAAAATGTAAAAGGTAAAATAAAAATAAAAGTGACAGTGTCAATAAATGTCCACTTTTAAAAGAAAAGAATTTTACTTCACTTAGAAGGTCCTTTACACTGTAGTTTCCACATCAGGCTGTAGATTTGGTCGTCTTCTATAGATCATGGATTTTATTCTTTGTAATGTCTTGTTGGGTTTCATGTCCGGCTCTGGATTTGGAGATGTTTTCTTATGGAGTATAATTTTGAAAATTACATAGATGGTTGTTAGAATCACAATAATTACAATAGTGGAAACGGTGAACCAGTATATGTTTCTTTCGATGAAGGGTTTATTTATAAGTTCATCGAGATCTTTAGAATATTGTTCTAACTTGTACTTGGCTGATGAAAGATCGTCCATATTCATGTTATTAAGGTTGAATGGTTCCAGTTCTTGAACTAAAACTTTTTCTGGTATATGTAAACAGCAATTATAGTTGATCATCACTGGATGTGGATTGTATGAAACTTCGATGATGTTGCGTGTTTCTGATTGGACTTTAGTGATACCAATAAAGGCATAGCAGTTTGTAGTTAACTTGAAGATTGAATTCCTGTTTACAATAATGGTTCTGGTATTGGCTTCTTTGCAGTGAATTGTTATGTGAAGTGGCTCTGTTACTAGAATAAGCAGCATGTTTTCTTCCAGTTTTTGGACGTTGTAACCTTGACCATGTATTAGAGATGTTTCGCAGTTTTCGGGAATGTCTCTGAAGTTTCTAAAGAGCTGTGCCTCCCAGATAGCATTTGCGTCTATTGGATATGGGTAGACATTGGAACACAATTTCTTGTAGGGTGCAAGTTGTTTGCACTGGCTAGGATCTTTTATTAGTGCATATGTCAAAGAATTATCATCTCGCGCAATTAATTTTTGAGTAAAAGATAAAATGTGATGAATACCAGTTCAGCTATCGTGTATTGGGATAGGATAGAGGTGGAACATTGTGAATGTTTGAGGTTCAACTAATGGGATTTTTAAAACAAAAACAATTTCTGATTCTGTTTGAAATGCTTCTAATTCAATGATTTCTAAAATTGGGCTATACTTGAATGTTTAGCCGGTAGTGGTAAGTTATTTCTTAATAGATTTTGAGATATTTCCTTTAATGATGTAATCAGATTATCTGGTTCGATCATGGATGAATGAATTATTCTTAATCTAGCAAATGTAATAGCATTCAAAATGTCATTGAGGTTATCTTTAAGGAACAAACAGCTTTCCATCAGTTTTCCACATAATTCGAAGAAACTTAATTTTCGAAATAAGGTTTCATTCTATCAAAGTTAACTTTACTTCTTTGATTTGTTCTGTTGTTAAGAACAATAGCTGAATTTCTATGAACTTCAATAATTTCGAAAGGACCGTTAAATTTATTTTGTAATTTGTCCTTGATCTGCGATTCTTTGATGAATACCTTGTCGCCTATATTGAATTGATATGGATTATTGGATACATGTTGATCAAAGCGGACTTTTGCCTTTTCTTTACTTGAGTTTATTCGACTTCTAGCTATTCTATAGTAATGAGAAATTTGGTTGTTTAGATCTCTAATATATTTTGTAATTAACTCTTTGTGATTGTATGTGTTTTCGGGAAATCTACTTGAAGTGTGACCAAATACTAATTCATACGGTGTAAAACCGTGTGTCTTGTTCATTGAACGGTTGTATGAAATGATAGCGTATGGTAAGATGTTAAACGGGTGCTCATTTGGGTGTTCTGATACATGCGTTCGAATCATTTCTAATAGTGTGGAATGGAATCTTTCGAGAGATCCATTGGATTGTGGATGTCCTACACTGGAGTTAGTTACTTTTATATCAAAGAGAGTGCACATGTCACGAAAAAGAGAGTTGTCGAATTCTCGACCAAAATCGCAATAAATTCGAGTTGGGGTACCGTAGTGTTGGAAATAAATCAAAAGTGTGTTGACTACACTTTTTGCTGTCTTGTCAGGTAATCCGTATGCTTGAGAGAATTTCGTGAGTTCGTCTCGTATAGTTAGTGCGTAATGTCTTCCGAGTACTTCTAGAATGTCTATATTGATCCTTTTGAACGGGGCTCTAGGTGTTTCTGTGATAACTAGAGGGCTGTCTAAGTTTTTCCTGCAAATCTTTGTTTTTTGACAAACTTCACAAGCTTTGATATGCTTTTCTACGTCCTTAGTTATACCGGGCCAATTTTATCGTTCGCGAATTCTACGGATAGTTTCGTTAATACCGCGATGAATACTGGTTTTTCCATTATGGTACTGATCGAGAATGATAGGGATCTGATCTTGGTCTGGTGTTTTGAGAATATCTTGACATACTTTAAATTTAACATCTTTTTCAGAGAAGATTAATGAAAGTATCTCTATTATGGGGAGATCAGGATTATTTTCAACAAAGTATGTTGTATCGGATTGTATAGTGTCTTGATTTCTAACAAGTGAAATTTTTGAAAAAAAATAAAAAAAAGTTTTTATTAGGCGTCTAAGATTTGAACCGTACCGATTAGTACCTACTATTGCTCTCCTTCTCCTGTTGGAGGTATGTTTTCTCTGTTCTCTCGATTTGAACTATATTTATGTATATCTGTTTGCCAGCAACAGCAATTCCATAACAAATTACTGTTTTTCTACCACAACACACAAAACCAAAATGCCAGAGAGGACCTATATACCAGAGAACAGAGACGTATATATACACTCCATGCTCGTACGTAATTCCAGTGACGGATCCCATTGTCAGACATTGTTGTTCCATGTCGAAGATAAAGTGATCTTGCTTGAATGAAATAATTATATTTAATAAATATTGGCCCATATTGGGTCACACTTGGAGCTTAACAGGCGGCGAGATGTCTGCGATCTAAGTACGAATTCGAAATTTCAAGTCTCTAGACCGTATGGGGCCTGAGAAATCGCTGCGGAGTCCATTGATACAAGAACCGTAGTAACCGTAACCGAAGTAATAAAAACTATTTAAAAATAAAAGCGAATAAGTATTCGTTGACGGAATCGGGATCGTATGGAATTGGAATAATAAAATATTTTCTATTCCTGACATTTTTGCTTGATAATACATTGATTTTACAGTTGGAAAAGTCAGCATTTTCTTCGAAAATGTCGTGTATAATCTTGTGATGATAGTCTTTTAGATTGTTTTGTTGAAAGAAAGTTGAAATATTTTTATGTTCCCTTGCTAAAAGTTGCTGCTTTGTAAATTCTATTTTTGAATAATCAATGTGACCTTAACTTATAAGCATTGACAAAGATTTTGAATTCTTCATATACTTGTTCGTTGCTGATGTTATTAGATTTTTCGGATTCATTGTCTGAGTCTTCGTCATCGTCATTGTGTATGGGGGGGATTGGAAAATGAGAGGAATGTGCTTTTGACTGAAATTTAATATAATCGGAAATATGGTTGATTTTAATTCGGGAAAGTGCGTCAGCATTGCGACTAATCCTTCCAGGCTTATATTCAATTTGATAGTCATACTTTTCAAGCTTAAGACGCCATCTTGCTAAACGACTACCTGGGTCTTTGATAGAGAATAACCAGGTGAGAGGTCTATGATCGGTAATTAGTATACATTTTCTACCGAAGAGGTACGGTCGGAAATGTTTCACGGACCCCACAATAGCTAATAGTTCCCTTTCTATAGTAGAATAATTTGTCTCAGCTTTGCAGAGTGTTAGAGAAGCATAAGCTATAGGAGATCTTTTCCTACTGGTCCTTGAGAAAGTACGCTGCCAATTGCAAAGTTACTTGCATCAGTTGTGAGAATAAAAGGATCGTCAAAATTGGGATAAATAAGAATTGGAGATGTAACCAGGGATAGTTTTAAATTTTTGAAAGATTCTTGGCATTGTATATCCAAATTGAAAGTTGAATTTTTTTCAAGTAGTTTGTTTGAGGGTTATGAAAGTTTTGAAATTAGGAATGAACTTGCGATAATATCCTGCAAGTCCTAGAAATTATTTTATTTCTTTCGGATTTGTGGGTTGAGAAAAAAAAATTGTATGCAATCTACTTTTGATGGATTGGGTTTAACGCCATGTTTTGTTATTAAGTGGCCAAGATAAGCGACTTCCTTACGGAGAAATTCGCACTTATCGGGTTGTATCTTAAGATTTGAATTATGGACACGTTGGAAAACTTCATGAAGTCTTTTGAGATGTTCATGGATAGTTGGAGAGTAGACGATAATGTCGTCCATATAAACTAACCATCTGTCGTTCTGTATACCTAATAGAATATTATCCATAACTCGCTGGAAATTTGATGGGGCATTTTTCAATCCGAATGGCGTTCGAGCAAATTCGTAATGACCATTTTCAACGGAGAAAGCTGTTTTAGGAATGTCTTTCGAATCAATTTCTATTTGATGAAAGGCGGATGCCAGATCCAGGGTCGTAAAATACTCACATTTACCTAACTGAGAGATGAAGGTATTTGTCTCCTACCATCAGTTCGATAAGTTTCCTATAGTCTATTACATCTCGCCATTTTTCTTTTCCTGATGCGTCTGATTTTTTTTGTACTACCCATACAGGAGAAGACCATGGAGCATTTGATGGTCGAATAATACCTTGCGCTAACATATTGTTGATCTGACTCTTAACTTCTTGCTTGTGTATGTATGGGTATCTATATGATTTCGTAAAAACGGGTTGCGCATCGTTAGTGTCTATAGAATGCTTGATTTCGTTTGTAAAAGTTAACTGATCGTTTTCTAGATAAAATATATTTTCAAAATTTAAACAGAGATTGATGACTTTCTCTCTTTCTTCATCGTTTAGATGTTCTAAGCGTAATTGTTTTAATATTTCTGTCAGTCTGTTCGACAATAATTTCATTATTAAAATTATTAATATTAAAATTGTTAAACGGTTCCATATGTAATTCTGGAATTTCGATATCTTTTGAGATAGCATTTGTATTTAAAATAGTTATAAGAAATCCACCTTCATCATTAATATTTACAAGAGAGTGAAGGATAAAAACCTTTTCAATTTCAAGACCGGTGACAATAGCGTCAGTATTTGTTAGTGTGGTTCTTAATTTGAAGACTTGTTCAGATCTGGGTTCTAACAATACGCGGTTCTTTATTGGTGTTTGAATGTTGTGATGCTTTCTTTCAGGATGGGATAATTTTGGATTGCTTTCGGGAATGTTGTCGATAACCTTAAATAATGGGACGATTTTGAAATTCGTTTCTAACTTTTGATCTTTGAAATTAATTACTGCCTTATAATGGTGAAGCCAATCTGCTCCAACTAGTCCATCGAATTGGATATCAAGATCGCAAATGTAAATTTTATAAGGATCATTTTTGGCAAAAGGTATCATAACAGATTCGGAAATTGGAGTCTTTTGGTCGGTTATTCCTTGGATAACAACATTTTCGGGGCTTCTATTTAAAAATGCTTCGCATATTTTTGGTTTGAAGATTGATATGCGTGCTCCACTATCTACGAGAATTCTAAATCTTTTTGAGGAGTCTTCGAAATAGTAGAGATTTTTAGAATTTACTGTAAGTGTTGAGCTTACATGAACAGTTGTTCTGGGTGGTTGGCATACGGATGGAGGTTGTCGATAGTCATAGTTTGAATTGGGGTTGTCTGTTCTTCCAAAACTGGTTTGTTGGGATCTAGCGCTGAAAATTTTGATCATGAAAATCTTCGAATTGTGATGTAGAATTTTCGCAATTGTTGGGGAAAGATTCCATCTGATAATAATCTTGCGGAAAATTGTTATAGTTTTCATCTTCATAAAAATCGGGATTATAATTAGACTGTTCATGAGTTGTAAAATTGTTGTGATAATATTGATCTACTGGATTATTAAAATGATGTGTACGATATGTTTGCTGTCTTATATTTGGATTTGATTGAATGACAGATGGTCTTTGAACATTGGGATTGGGTCTAGAAAATTGATTGTTATATGGACTAGGTTGTTTATTTTGGGTTTGAGAAGATGATTGATTTTGGGGATTAAAGTTGCTGAAAGATGGTCGAAAGTTTTGTTGATAATTTTGAAATGAAGGCTGTAATGATCTCTTTCTTGTAAGACAATCATGGATCATGTGACCTGGTCTTTTACAATATGAACATTGTGGAAGTTGGATAGGGTTTTTCATATTGTTCTGAGGTCTATTCTAAAATTTTTGATTCTCAAAATAAGATAGTTGAAGTTCCTTTTTAATTCTATTCAAAGCTGAAAGCATGTCGCTTGGATTACTAGCTCTAACTATTTGACCTAATTTCTGTTCAAGTCCAGTTAATGCCGTTGTCAGTACCATTGCGTCTGTTAATTTTGTTGATAGCAGAGTGAATTTTCGATTCATGCGTTTGCAAACAAGCTATGAAAGTTAATGGTGATTCATTTTGCAACAGTTTCATACGTTGAAGATCCTGAATTATTGAGGTTAAATCTCGTGAGTCTCCAAAGTGTGAATCTAAAAGATGTAAAATTTCTTCCCATGAATTTGGGTTTCGAGAATTGACAAGTTCGGCTGCTCGGCCTTTAAGTTTATTCTTAATGTGTAATGTAAGGAGAAGCTTTTGATCTCCGGTTGCCATGTTGAATGCCATGGAACATGCGTTTGTGAATGTGGTTAAAAATATCTGATTACCATCATAATCAGGGATAATAGAAAATATCTCTGAGAGTTTGTATTGCTCCACAGAAATTATTTGTTATTCGGGGTTGACGTCAGCGTTCGCGTCGGAACTAGCTTGACCTCTTGTAGTTGGCATTGTGTTTTCAGAGCGAAAACGTAAATATAGGTGATAAATTTTGGATAATTGTTAAAACAATACGATAACAGAAATGTTGTTCAATCGAACTAATGAAATACGATAATAATTATAATAATTGTAGGTAAATTGTTTAAAAAAATGTTTCAATAATTGGTAAAATTTTTAAACGAGATGATTATTTGCACTTACTTGACTAAAATCCTCATTCCTGGCAGAAGATGAAATCCTTTATTCTCCGCGAGCGTTGCTACGACAGGGTGAGCGTTCGCGTGTTCTATTGTCGCCGGAGAGACCGTCTTTGTTGCTGGTGATGTGGATTGATTCTTTCTTCTTTTAAGGTTTGGAAACCACCGTTGACACTTATAACAACGTTGAGGAATCCTACTGACTGCACCAATTTTATATTTGTAGTTTAAGACTTCACTTTTTAAAAAATAATAATATTTATTATAATTTATAAGTTACAAAAATAAAATAATAAAAATGAAGAAAAACAACGTGAACTGAGAGCTACTGCTTATTTGAACCAAGAACCCCGGGGAACCAGGTGTAATCGTATTTATAGTGATTTTATGCTGATTAAGCATCATGTGACTTGCGCTCGGTTATAAAAAGAACACTCGTGCAAGTATACGGCAGGTATACCGCAGGTAGCTCGCGCGAGTTATGTAGCCATACGACTCCACAACAGCTACTTATCATATCATATTACACTTAGTCAGCATACATGTATTCTATACTATAAAAAGCCTGTTCAACATCATGTAAGATTAGATATATTCTTGTCATCTTATTGTACGTTTCTATTGTTCATTAAATACTTTTTAAAAAGATATTTTCCAGTCTTTCGAATTTAACTGGCGCTGCGAACAGGATACCGTCGGTAAAGTCGTGTCGTTCCCTTCAGTGTGATAAACGGTTTACCTTTTTCTCTTAAGAAATTAAGACGGTCAATCAGAACTTATATAAACAAAAAACATTTTTTCGAGACTGTGAGTGAAAGGTGCAAAAGAAGATAGAAGTATCTCCGGCCTATCAGTTCGTCCCTCAGAGAAGAACAGGTCGTCATAAGGCTCCGTTTCATTCAAGTGAACACAAAGACAGAGAAGAAGCTTGCAGATGTTCCTTCAGTGTATCATCGTCCTGTAAGTCATTCTTTCCTTAATCTTAATTTATTGGCTAATTCTCACTTGTAGAACTTAGACAAATAGGCGTTCCTTCAGAGAACGGATATTTTATATAAGGTTGATTTAGATTTCAATTACAATTTTTCTTAATTTTTTTTCATTTTTTAATATTCAATTTAGCACTCAATTACCAAATAAACATTATCTGCTTTTATTCAAAGTGATTAATTTCTCCTCATTAAATTCCATAATTTATGAGTACACAATCTGGTAATAACCGTAGTCGATCTAGATCTCCGATACTACGAACCCACGAACTTTCTTCTACTTTTGACGTAATACAAGACACTCTAACAAACAAAATGACGAGTCCAACTCAGGTTCCGGTTTCCATCACCCAAATTGAAATGTCCATGGCAAACAACATTCTCCCAAAATATACAGGTGGCTCTAAAGATTTAGCTTATTTTAGAAGACAATCTGAGAAATACATACAGTTACTAAGGACTGATGCCAACCCTCTATTCAATTCTCTCATGCTAGAGCAAATTAAATCTAAACTCTCTGGCCCTGCTAGAGATGTTATCATAAATAGATCATTCGACGATTGGCTCAGCTTAAAGAAAGCCCTTACAGAACGCTTTGGTGATCCCCGATCCGAAGAACTGCTTGCTCATGATCTGAATACTTCCATCCAAATTTATCCTCAATCATTTTCCGAATTTTATGAAGAGATAACATCAAAACTACAAATTCTCAAAGAACATCTTGCAATTAATAGCGAAGATATAAACGTTCGTACCTCAAAAGAAGCCATGTACACAGAACAAGCTCTCGCCGTGTATAAAGCAAGCCTTTTGAATCCCTATCGTGATCACCTCCTTCACATATCAGTTCCAACCATCGAACATGCCCTATATGAATGCAAGAGACTTGATAACGAAAAATCTCAAATCGATTTCGCCAATTTCCTTAGATCACAAAAATCATCAAAAACTCGCCCTCTACCAAAACCACAGCCACCATTAGACAGTCAGTCCAAATTTCAAAAATCTTTGCAGTTGCCAAACTCACAATTTAGATATCAAATTCCAAGCCAACCATTTCCACACCAATTGCCACACCAGCAATTCAATAATCCACAATTTCCCCCAAAATTCCCGAACGTAAATAAACTAATTCCACCCAGACAGTTTCCGACAAATTCACAAGTTTTTGGTAAACAACAAAAACCGCAAGACCATTACAAACCTACCCCAATGAGTACAACGACTGCACACACTTTCAGACCACAAAATAAAGCTCCAAACCATTTCAAACAGACTGGTCCTCCAAGAGTTCATGTGGAAGAATTATTTAATGTTGAAAATGACAATTACGATGAACAATTCAACGAATATCAAGAAGAAAATCCAGATTATGATCAAACATATACAGACTATAAAGACTATCAATATACCGAAGATCAATTTCAGAATTTGCAAATCGAAGATCATGAGGAAACTCAAAATTTTTGATTACAAGCCTCGGTATAGACATCAATAACATAAATTCATCGCCGAAACTACCATTTATATTTATACCATCATTAGATTTGAAAATACTAATAGACCCAGGTGCGACAAATTCAATCATCAACCCAGAACCAGCTTTTAGATTATTTTACAACTATATCTACAAATCAAATTTTTCGGTGAAATCAATTAAAACAACATACAATGGTTCTTTAAGTTGCCATTACCCTATACTAAACGAATTTGGCATAAGACATGATTTTGACATGTTTATAGTCCCATGGCATGACCGATTTGACGCCCTCATTGGCAGTCAAGACTTTGACATCCTAAAAGCAGTAATTGACTATGACAAACATACTCTGAAAATCATGAATATAAAAATACCTTTCTATTTTGAGATGAACCCTAGCTTCTTCAAACCCTATACAGAACAACTCAAACCTGTATTAAAAATCCCAGTATCAATAAATAATGGTACTGTAATTCTTCCAGAAATTCATTTGAATAATATATCTATCCCAGAGTGCATAACAACAGCCTCCGATGGTTATGTCCAAATCCCCATAGAACAAAATTTACCATTTTCTCAGCTATCTATCAACTTTCACGAACCCATTTTAGTCCAACCATTGTCAAAATTTAATCAGTCAAACCCAGACTTTCAGTATGATAGTGATCCCGACATCAGTAATCTAATTCGCATAGAACACTTGAATTCAGAAGAGAAAAAACTGATCATTTCCCTCTGCAGATCGTACAAAGACGTTTTCTACAATGAAAATTCAGATCATTCATTTACACATGCCGTCAAACATCATATTAGAACCACTGATGAACAACCAATTTACCAGAAGTCATATCGATACCCTTATCATTTAAAAGAAGAAATACAGAATCAAATAAAGAAACTTCTTGACAATAAAATCATAAAACCAAGCATTTCCCCATACAGTTCACCAGTATGGATCGTTCCAAAGAAAATTGATTCCAGCGGAAAAAGAAAATTTCGCATGGTCATAGATTACCGAAAACTGAACGAACGCACCATTGAAGACAAATATCCCCTCCCTAGAATTGATGAGATTCTTGACAATCTCGGAAGATGTACTTATTTTTCAACACTAGATCTTGCACAAGGTTTTCACCAGATAGAAATCCACCCTGACTCCGCTGAAAAAACAGCATTTACAGTAGACAACGGCCACTACGAATATACTCGCATGCCATTCGGCCTTAAGAACGCTCCGGCTACCTTTCAAAGAGTCATGGATAATATATTGCGCCCTTACCTTTACAAATTTTGTTTTGTTTATATGGACGATATAGTCATTTTCTCCAGATCTCTTCAAGATCATATATTTCATCTTAAACAAATATTTATACAACTTCAAAAATACAATCTCAAAATCCAACTTGATAAATCCGAGTTCTTAAGAAAAGAGGTAACATTTTTAGGACACGTAATTACCCCCGAAGGTATAAAACCTAACCCAGAGAAAATAAAAGCAATAGAATCGTTTCCCTTGCCGAAAACCGAAAAGCAAATTCAATCATTCCTTGGTATGATGTCATATTATCGCAAATTTATCGAAAACTTTGCAAAAATATCCCATCCAATTAACAAGTACCTTAGAAAAGGCACTAAAGTCAATGTAAAAGATCCCGAATACATAGACGCCTTCGAGAAGTGCAAACGAATAATTTGCAACGCCCCAATCCTTGCCTACCCCGATTTCACTAAGACATTTACACTAACGACAGATGCCAGTAACACAGCCATTGGTAGTGTCCTTTCACAAAACTCTCATCCTATAGCATTCTATTCACGAACTCTAAATTCTGCTGAGCGAAATTACGGCACTATTGAAAAAGAACTTTTATCGATTGTTGATAGTTGCAAACATTTCCGGCCTTACCTATTTGGTAGAAAATTTATAATTGAGACTGATCACAAACCCTTAGTTTGGCTTCACTCCCTGAAAGAACCCAACCAAAGACTTATAAGATGGAAGCTTAAGTTAGAGGAATTCAATTTTAATATACGATACAAAAAGGGCAAAGAAAATTATGTAGCGGATGCTCTATCGAGAATAGAAATCAATGCCATAGATGAAAAAATCCCCAGCAGACGTGGCCGAAAAAACTTAGCACTTGCAAAAAAGCCCAAAATAAATATTATAAGCGATATTATTTTCGCCCCTCCAAGAAATACCGCAAGCAAAAACCTAGAATTATTGAAACAAGATTTAGATAAAAATTCCACCATTAAGAAAAATGAAGATATCGATTTACTATCTGTACTACCCACATTTGGTTCTGAATCCAACTTATCCATTACTTTTAGCGAAGCAGATGATATCTTGAACGCTAACCCGTTCTCACAACAATCTAGCGTCCAACCTGATAACGATAATGAGAGTAACGACTCTGGTGAAACCAGACACACGGCGCACGAAAACCCAGTTTTCAATTTTCCCATAGCCGACAAGCCACTAAATTCAACACATTATCAGATCGTGCTAAAATATGGTGATAAAAATGATTTAGAGTTCACTAAACCATTCGGAAAAAATAGATACCTACACACTTAGCTTCAGGAATGGAACTGATGAAAATATACTACGAAATATGTTCCATGAAATAGTAGATCCATCAAAAACATTCTACATATTTTCCAAGCAAGACGAATTAATACAAGTAGCATACAGAAAATGTTCAGAAATATTCGAGCCGAACGTAAAAATTATTAAAGTTAACAACTTTTTGAAAGACATCCTAGCAAAAGAAGAGCAAGTCCGAATAATTTCAGATTATCATTTACAAACTCACAACGGTATCACTGAAACTGTGAAACATCTCCAGTCATTGTATTATTTCCCCAAGATGCAAGACTTAGTTACAAGTCACATCAATAGATGCGAGTTATGCTTAACATCTAAATATGACCGAAATCCCAGAAAATTTCCATTCTCCGGACCTCTAATAGCAAAAAGACCATTCGAAATACTACATATAGACGTATTCTATGTAGAGAACAAAAGATTTTTAACCATTCTAGATCTGTTCACCAGATACCTACAAGCATACGAACTATCCGATACTAATTCGATAACAATATTGAGTAAACTACGACATTACTTTACACACCACAATTACCCATCACAAATAACCTGTGATAACGCTAAAGAATTTTTCGAGCGAAACTTTTAAAGAATTCATGTCAATGTTCCAAATTAATATCCACTACACTACCCCTCAATCTCATACTGGCAACTCACCGATCGAACGAGCTCACTCTACACTCGTAGAGAAGCTACGAATCCTTAGACAAAAATCTAAAGAGAGTACTATAGAATTGATCACTACAGCAATTTTAATTTATAATCAATCCGTTCATTCTGTTACTAACTTCACCCCATTTTCTCTCCTCTATGGCCCTTACGAGAAACTCAACCTTCATGAAATTGATCCGGAAAAACAAATTTTCCAAGATTACAATGAACATAGAAAGAAGGAAATCATACCATTTTATAAAGAACTCTACCAGAAAGAATTTAAGAAACGAACTGACCAGTTAGAAAAAATAAATTCCAAACGTACAGACGAACTCCCCAAAACCGACGTCGTTTACGTAAACTTAGAACCCAGAAATAAAATAAAACCCAAGTACAAAAGAATCATCCTAAACCCTAAAGACACGAACAATACAAAACTAACGACACAAAAAGGAAAGAGAATTAGTAAACATATGATCAAACGAACTAACTCTTTTCAGGTTGACAATGACGGGCCTCAACCAGGGACTTCAACTGAAACCAATTGACTCCCCTGGATATATTTTAGATTACTTAGGATTAGCTAAATATAAAGTCAATTACCATAAAATATATTTTACGATTAGTATAGAGAACTTAGAGACTACATATGCTAAATTATCATTAAATCAATTTCCTATCTTTAATAAAACTAATCATAACCAATTAAACTTAGCAAGCATTTACGAAAGAGATATTGATCTGCTTTCAGAAGATATAAATAAACTTAGAATTTACTCTCGCCCTGAAAAAGTAAGCAAAAGAGGACTAATTGATGGCTTAGGCTCAGTAGTAAGATATATATCTGGAAATCTCGATCAGACCGACTTAATCGAAATAGAAAGTAATTTCCAAAGAATCAATTTAAATGAAGAGAAATTATTGACTGAAATTTCTAAATTACACACTTTAGCAGGCCAAATAACACAAAGATGGCAAAGAGATTTACAAAAAATTCAATCATATGCAGAGGATGTTTACAAAGAATTGTCTGATTTAGAAGATAGACTGAATAGTGAAATCTTAATTCATATTCAATTAGAACAGATTAGGAATCTAAGGAGCTATATCCAAACCCTTTTAAGAACTATATCTTTTAGCAATCAAGGAATTTTAAATGTTGAATTGATAAAACAACAAGAATTACAAGAAATATTCAACTACCTTCATTCTATTCACTCTCATAATGAAATTGCTCCAGATATACCTACATTACTCGAAATCACAAAAGTTAATCTTATATTCACTCCAAAAACCATGCTTTGTACATTAAAAATACCACTGTTAGCCAATGAATTATATCATCTATCCAAAATTATCCCTATCCCTAGTAGCCATAATAATATCCTTATACCACCCCACGCCTTTGCCCTGAATTCCAAAGGATCAACTAAATGGACAAACGAAGACTGCAAGAAGACCTTCTCATTTTGGTATTGCCAAAATTCACCACATGAAGACCAGTGCAACCTTGATGACCTGTCAAGATGCAACTTCGCCACAGTTCATAATAATTTCTCTCTCTTCACCCAACTCACAAACGGACAGACCATCATCTGTACCAAGAATCCAGAAGATGTCAACGAGGATTGCTCCCAATCTTTCAAATCCTCAAAAATCACCAAATGTAATACAGTTTTGGGAAAAACCAATTGTATATATTCATTCCAAAAATATACTTGGATTGGTTCCAACAAAACATTTTCCCAAGAATGGCCCAACATTCAAGAACCAATAAAAACTGGATATAAGATAAACATCAAACCTCTACACCTTGACGATCCAACAAAGATGATACCCGAATACGAAGAGCCAACAATGATACCTGCTGAATTTCACAAGGGACATTTTGGTATTACCATGGCCCTAATCATAATTTTCATCATCGGTGCCACCTTGTATTTATTCAGAAACAAACTAAGATGCCTAACCAAAAGAATTCCAGGACCAACAGCCATCGTTGAAATCCCACTAGAGGAACACAAACTTCCACCATCCCTTCTGGCAACCAAGCACGAGGACGTGCAATACTCCAAAAGGGGAGGAGTTATGTAGCCATACGACTCCACAACAGCTACTTATCATATCATATTACACTTAGTCAGCATACATGTATTCCATACTATAAAAAGCCTGTTCAACATCATGTAAGATTAGATATATTCTTGTCATCTTATTGTACGTTTCTATTGTTCATTAAATACTTTTTAAAAAGATATTTTCCAGTCTTTCGAATTTAACTCGCGCTTGTCGTATACCGACCCCGCGCTCTAGTGATATAAAAAGGGGATTATTTTTAATGCCCTGTGTGCCTGACAAGGGAGACAGCTCCCTACCAGGCCTGGAGAAATAAAATATGAATCAAATATTAACTTAGAATTGTACTTATAGACTTTGCTCAATAAATGTTTTGAATTGAATTGAATAATGCCCTGCGCGCTAGTCGTACATAGCCGATTATATGTGAGATACTAGTACGAACCCATAAAATTATAGGGCACAGATTGTCCTATAGCTAAGGTAGATATTCCGTAAATTCGTTTTCGACAGATTTCTTTTAAATTTCAGTTTTATACGGTTTAGAATGCCTTCTTTCCTGTAGCGAAGTTTCAATATGATTCACCGTTTTGTAATCATAAAAAATATTTACTTATATATATTTTCCATTTTTTACATAGGTGAGACACAGCGAATGTATTATTTCACCACATTTTTTTTTGCAAAGATGTCAATGAAAAACTATTATGTTATAAAATAAATCTTGATAGAAATGGTATAAAAATTCAAAGCGATTTATCGCTCCGTTTTTTTAATATAAGTTTTTGAAGTGTAATATCTCCGAAAATTTCGTATTATATATTAATGACTTTGGTGATAAGTATTTGGCAATAGCGATAATCTTGACTAGATAGTAACACAGGGTGAATATGAACCGGAAAAAATAACACATTGATTCAAGTAAATTTTGTATTATGTGAAATTTACAAGAACAAACATTTTATCAATATACAATCGTAAGCAATAAAATTATTTATAGTAGCACAGACCTGTGACATCGCAAACGATTTTATTCACATTTATTGTACATCTACGAAGGTTTGATAATAAAAGACATATATAGATAACAATAGAATAAAATTGGAAAACTAAATATTGCGAATATCAGCGATTTTCCTGAAATATATTCTTCAGAGGAACGATGAATATTACTTACACATCTTCCGTTTTTGGTCGTTTTAGTATTGTTAAGTGACGTTTGCTCCGATAATAATTTCCAGGATTGTCATTTTTATAAGCTTCTTTTAAAAACCATTAAAATTGATAATAATGTTTTTCTTACTTCATTACTTATACAATCTTTCTTTTGGAAGACATTTTGATGATATTTCTTCTAATATTTGCACATCATATGGAAATTTTCTCTTTTATCTTGTATTACAGAATATAGATAGGTGCAGTATTACACAAATTACACTTACATTTTTTGCAAGAAACAAATATTTTCTATCAAATAATCATTTTCTGCTTGGATTTTCTTTTCTCGCCTTCGATAAATTAATATTTTGTAGCTTCTCTAGCATTCGATTTTTAATAAATCTACCTTTTGACAGCAATTGACTAGATATATTATTTAAACGCTCTAATGACAGCTCAGTAACTAACCTTGTTTGTCTCAGAAACTTGATAATTACGTTGCAAATTCCGTCTATAATGAAAAATATATCAACCTCTGTGAAAAATGAACTGTACATAGTGTATGTACATAGTAAAAAGTTTTTGACAGATGTTTTCTTTGAAAACATAAAAAGTAAGTAAGTACAAGAAATAAAACATTAAAAATACTGTCGAACTCTCTATTGAAGAAGTTCTTCTAAAATGAATAGATAAAAATTGACATATTTTCCAAAAATGTTGACACATAGAACCTCATACTTTTGTCACTGACTATCTCGCGATAACTACCTTAAATTTCTGGGTATAAACCTAGAGTTCCTCGGTTCGCATTCTGATCAGCTTTGAGTTTTTTTAACAAAACCCATTTTTTAAATAAAAGATGATGATATGAGTTTCTAATAATTTAATCAGAAATTTTCGATGAAAACTTCTACATAGGTATCTAATATATTGCGACCCTTAAGGTACAAATTAGCTATTTCAAGAAAGGGTTAACAGATTTTGGTAAAAATTAGCAAAAAGGGGTTTTCGGAGTCGGGAAATCCATTGACGATACTTTCATATTTAATGGATGTGACCCTCGAGGTCCACACTAGCTATATCGGAAATGGCTCCGCAGATAAAAAAATCGGTAGGTATGTAGGTATATTGTTTGGGGTTCGAGAAGTCGATTGGTGATACAGCTGAGTTATTTATGGCTGGTATATTTTGCATTCATATTACAAATTCATATTTATTTTAAAATCTATAGCTTGCGAATATGTGAACAATAAAAGCAGTATTTACCGATCGCAATACAGTTTAACCAGAAATATGCACATTTTTTAATAAGTTTAAATATCCTTAGTAACTCTTATAGACCCATCTTAAAACCTGTGTTACCAGAGCAAAGCCCGGTCCCCAGATACTATAGTATATACGAGCAATTGGTTAAAAGTTTAAAAGCATATTACTCTTTAGATACGAAATATGGTGACTCACCGAAATAAACAAAAGGATATTAGAGGCAATAGAAATGGATGCGATTATAAGGCAATGATAATTTCAAGGAAAGATCGGTGATGAATAAATACATTAAACGCCAGAAGGGGATTGAAAGTTCAATAATGAATGGTACTGAGCAAAAACCACGTCTAAGGAATGTAAAGCAAAAATATTCCAAAACATGTATTTCAATTTTGCAGTTACAGATAAATTTGTTAAACGTTAATTTATGACTTTTTAAATATTTCAAAATAATGCGGCTGCAAGTCGCACGTTCATAATGCTGTAACTGGAAGACAGGTGATTCTTTTTGAAAACTATCTGAACTAAATGTTCATCAAACCTGCAACATAAAAAATAATAAAAAATTTCTCCCTCCACAAAATCAAATTATATTTCTCCAAATCGTCTACGTTTGGCAAGTCGGTCAAAACAGGTAAAGGATTCTGGGTGACTTATTTAATAATTGAAAAACAAAGGCTTCCAGAACGAATGAATTATGCTACAGTTCAGTCCGAATCACGCCTCAAATGAATAATTTGAGTTATGAGCTCACGATTTCTTCTATAACATTCTTGGATTTACTATGCTTTGCCATAATATAAAGATACGAAACCCTTAGAGTACGACATTCAGTATCACTTGGCACAAATTTATATTTTTTAGAACAACGTAAAGATAAAATGACTTGAATGATTCTTTTTTAATGGATATAATAGTGTTGAAATTTGTTCATACTGAACAATGGTTAGTTAGAGCGTTTGAAAAAAATGTTGCTTTTATATCGTTAGATCACGGAATATTAATGATGTTGTGAAAAATTAACTTAAAGACATTATCTTCTTAAGATTAGTTTGGTTTCGGGCTCAGTGTGAAAAAAATGTTTTAATTAATGTTATTTATTCTCTCTCTACTATAATTATAAAAATAATTATAAAAACAAAACGTTTCCACCAATATGTGGTCTTTTTCAATTGTAGTTGAGGGTGGATAGAACTGTAGATAATAGTAAAAAAATGAAATATTAGTTTGTTTCTTTTGATATTGTGATTTGAATGACTTACTTTATTGCATAATTAAGTTTTTTATTCGACCCAATTTTTTGAATATTTTTAAAGTTTTCACCCATTATCTGTAATTGTTATGTTATATAAATCAATCACATTTTATTCTTATTACGCAGCCGAGGTATTAGGTAGCATTCACAAAATCTACTGTTATTCTAATTTATTGTAGCTTCAACAAATCCCATTTTACATTCAATAATAGATTTGAAAATTAATTGTCAGCTTGATCCATATATCAAATTTTAAGTAATATAATGTTCAATCAAATAAATATATAGTATGCAGGTAATATTGTGGAACGTACGTATTAAATAATTATTGCAAATTCCATTGCCTGCTACCATTTGAAATATAATAATTATAATAAATTTTCCAATCATCCCTGTGACAACTGCACAAATGGGCACCAATTTATTATATTTACCTTTGATACAACACAAATGTTGGTAAACATTACCCATCCGCTACATATTCGCGTTTTGATAAATTGTGAGGGCAAATACAGGGACAACGGTGTATTTTATAATTCCAAAATTACATTAACTTTGCCGTTTTTGGTACTTCAGTCCGATTTATTGCGATTGTCTCGCTTTTAAAATATTTACGGAAGGTTTTAAATGCCATCCAAAATTGTATCCTGTAACGTGTTTCCAATTACCTCGTATCTAAAGCGAATATATGAAAACGATTTATTTTAGAACATTATACTCGTTCTGGTTCTGTGCAATAAAGATTGTTGAAAGTTTAACTGGACATTCGAATTTATAATGCATATGTACCTAAATTATAACTATGTGTTCCTGGAAAAGACCATTTTACAATAAATCTTTCTACATAAATAATAAAAGACAAAAATATCAAAGACCGATTTACCTAATGACAGAGAATTAACAAATGCATAGGTAATAGCAGCGTTTATAGACCACGGGTACCTAATAGGTACATCTTTTCATTAATTGTAACATTCTTTTAAAAAAGCTATGATTGTATTTGGATTTTGCATGATAGCGCATCACCCTCACGGAGGTCATTTATAGTTTGAAAAGTCGAAGAGATAGGCCCTTTTCAACTTTAACGGCACAATAATTATTTTTAAGGGCCTTCTTGCAGATATTAATAAGTGTGTTGGGGATACCAATTGCCGTGATAAGATTAAATTAAAAATTTAAGAAACACTAGACACAAAAAAAAACAATCAATCAAAATTGGTTCATCCGTTTGATACGTTGCCTCAAACAGACAAACAGATGCAGAAGTAAACTTAATCAAAGTAAAAACGACCACCTCACCATTCAAGCAAACAGACTGGTGGATACACACGTTAAACTTAATAAGAAAAAATCTGGCTAAGAATATTCTTGGTCGTCACCGTTCGAAAACAAAACTAAATCACCTACGGTTCATACGTTTGGGATTAAGATGTCACAAACAGCTAAACATATAACACACATTCAACAAAATAAAAAAAATATACTGACTAAGAACACTTCGGCCAACTAATCTTTCTAACGAAAAAAAAAACTAAATCATAATTCGGTTCATCCGTTTTTGAGCTACGATGCCACCGACAGATACACACCTCAAACTTGTAACATCCCACCGGGGGTGAAAAAAGTTTGATAATTATTATCAGTAGTTAACTTTATGTCTATAAAAAAGGTAAAAACGCGACTTTATGAAGAATAAACTCAGTAAACGACTCCATAATATTGGGGCGTGTATTTTAAATGGAAATAGCTTTTATCAAGCTGAAGAAAAGTTTGTTTTGAAAAGGAAACCTGCTGTAAGTTATTGTTCAGGTTTACGCTCGGGGGAGGGGTGTGGGCCTCTGAAGATGGCAGAATTTGTTCTACCTATACTTCCTGCTTCAAAATATTATCTTGCAATGGTTAGCCTAAGTAAAAATTATAAATATTTTTAAATACATAATATTAGCAGGTAGCAAGAATATGTGTATACTTATACATATAACATATTTCTAAAATATTCATTCATATGGATTTTAGTGAAAACAGCAGAAATGGTCAATAATTGATAAAACTATGAGAATATCGAGTGACTGATAGAGATTCATAATATTTTGCGAAATGAAAAGACAACATTATTTTGTTGTGAAAGTGTCTCGTCCTTTACCTACAACTGAAAAAAAGTGAGAGGTGTCGTAGCACACCCGATAAGAGAGAAACTCCTCATTAGGTAAAGTAGGTTATTGCAAATGAGGAAGATTTCTTATTATGTCTTTGCTAGAGTTAGATGAGGATTAGTTGTCATGTCATAAACAATCAGTGTGTTTGGATGATCAACGGCAGTAATAATAATCACACATAAAAAATGCCTCTTATGTTAAAAGATCGTTTAATTTCTTATGAATTTAGCATAAAAGATTACTGCAATCTATAAATTTGTATATTGGTAATAATGTCATGCCCATGTCATTGCTGCATAATATTGATTGTTGTATGATATTTTCCATAAGAGACTGAAGATGTCGGAAGATGATTTGGATTCAATTCCAAGCTGAATATATTCATTTTTAAAAAGATTTTGTTAACATTTCCATGAACGTCTGAAAGATCAAATAATAGGTAGATTACCTGCTTTGATTGGAACTGTTAAAAAAATAATTGAAAAAGATTCAAACAAAATTCATCCAAGTTACAGAATATTTACACAAGCCTTGCTTGACTGTTTTTGGAACTTTTGAAACAATAATTACCATATGATCCGAATGAACTGAATCTGAGAAGTGATGAGCAGTGCGGAAATTATCAATTCACTTGTGACATTTACAAATCTTATTAAGATCTTCTAAGTAAAGTTAAAAAATATTCCCATTTAATATTTCTTATATTTTCATTACGTTAGGTCAAGTTAAATAAATCCTTGTCATAAAATTACCACAACAAATTTTTGAACCAAAATAAGGTTAGTTCTCTCACGACTTACCATGAAAAATCCTAACTGAGATTCAGAAATCATTCAGTGGTTTTTGTATGGTGAATTGATCTACATAGAATCATTTTTGAATCTTGCATCGAATTCTATGTATGTATGTTTCATGTACTATGTCCTCTGTCTTGAAATTGAGTGCAATTCCGGTATTCTTGAACGATGCCATTCTGGCACATATTTTCAGTATTTAATTTCATTTGTTATTCCTGATTTCTTGTTCAATAACTTGAGCTTAGGTATATGACAGGGTAGATGAAACATACTTTTGAATTTGAGGTGTAGCATTCAAAAGCATCTAATGAAATTATGTTCACTTGGGTTAACTCTTGCCGCGGGATCTCCTTATAAGAGTTTCGCTCTTAGAATATTGTTGCTAATTGAATGAATAGATGATAAAATATATATCTTTTCTTAAGATAAGAATAAGTAATTAGAAATAGGAAGTTTTATTTAAATTTCTAACACAAATAACTTTTGCAGAGCATTATGGTTCAAATTCACTATATTATTATCATTGTTATAAAAAAGATTAAAATTCGCAAACATTTACTGTGATATATTTTTATGACTACCCTATTTTCCGGCACCATTCTCTTATATAAACCTCACCATAAAAGTTTTTCCGAGTGTGCCGTTTTAGCTGTCTTCTCGCCATATTCTGGACACGTAAAGGGCTGTTATTTACACCGAGAGTGAGAAGTATTGCAGTTCATTTTGACAAACGAAAATATGTATGCTGTCAGGTGAAGGATTTTCAAACGGGCCTTGCTCGTGTCTTATTTATCGCAGGGTGAATAAATGGGCGAGCATTTACAAAAACGTTGCAACACACAACCCATGCCAGCCATAGTTGAGGGAGAATAGTTTTTTATCGAGAGAAACTCGAAGGCAACTCGCGTGTTTTTGAATTATTCAACTTCATTGCTATGTTGCTATGACTGAATATTGTTAGTAAGAAGTAATGCTGGTTGTAACTAAGTAACTTTGTTGATATATTGTCATTGATTAATATTGATCGTGTTTCTTGACTGAATTTATATAAAGAGGGGGGTACGATTTGCATCGTAAACTTGTTGTTGTTATGAATTTCAAATGAAGATAGCCAATTATTGTGGGTTACTACGAGAAAAACATCTCTGAAATATTAGTATTATTCAATACAAAATTATCAATTACACAAAGAAAATGAGGTGCGAGAAAACGAAATTATGTAGGTACGTACCAAGCAAAATAAAACAACCAACCAGTCTCTGATAATTATCGAATAAAAATGGCAGGTTCTATCACTGGCTTAGCACATGGAAGGAAAAGCAGTGGAAAAAGTATCATGTTATTATCTTTATCAATAATGTAACGGGAATTTATATTAAAACTGGGTTGGATTTATTTTCATTTATTTATTTATACCAATAAAGACACCCACACACACACAAATATCTGGAAGAACACTCTGGAGCCCCGGAAGCACCTCGATTACTCTCGAAGGAATATATTGGGAAATACATCTAGAACAATATATTAGACCGAACGAGAAGTTTCGAGATAGGAGGTTAAGTGGATATAAACACACGGATCACGGAAGTAGACAGTTAGTGATACATAGTCGGTCATAGATCATAGAAAGTAGAAAATAGTAAGAAGTATATAGTCCGAGAAATAAGTGTGAATATAAATGTGTATATAGTCGTGAAGTTATTGGTATAAATAAATAAGTGAAAATAAATCGAACCCTGTTTTAATATAAATTCCCGTTACAATAAATACATTGTTTTTTATATTTCATATTCAAATGAACTCTAACTTGCCTGAAAAAGTACACAAAGTACACAAGACACCCATTAAGCTGAAATATCATATTTCTTATATTTAAAAGGTCATATGCCCATACAAATATTTTTGAACTTTGGATACATTATAACATTTCTACATTAATGAAGTAAATTAATAATTTTCGGACTGTTCTTCAATACTCGGTTTCATTTCAATTCAATTCAAAACAACTTTTGAACCTGTACAGCCATTGCAACTATGACATGGGTACTTATGATAGAACAAATTATAAAATAATCACAATTATTTCCAATATATATATATTTATATAGTGCACTTATCTTTTTACTTCCCTCAATAAGGGAAGTATTGTATTCACGTAAAAAATCGACCTCGAGATTTTTGCTGATATTTACGTTTTGGGCTTCCTAGATCACGAAAATCATGGTATCTATATATATATATATATATATATATATATATATATATATATATATATATATAAATAAAAAGATGTTCTTGGGGATGCAGTCATATATTCAATAAAATTCTTTGACTGAAGCCGAGCTTTCGAGAATGTTTATTCTCTTCTTCAGGGCAAACTACAAATCGTTACAAAATTATTTCAACAACAAATTAATAGTATTATAAAAATACTTACAATCGTGAATTTATAATAAATTAACCAAAAACAGGAAAGATTTCATATTCATCAATTACAAATGTCATTATTTATATTTGTCATGGTAACACAATAAGTAAAAAAGTATCTAGATTTTGTTGATACAAATGAATATTACTGAATGATCTTTATATGTTTGTGGCTATTTGAACAAGGAGCACAATTAAATTAAAATTATTATTAAGGCAGATACAGGTTCAGTTTAAAAAAAAAAAATGTAATTTAAGAATATTGCATAATTACTTATATATATATACCCATACATAGACTAAATTACGTTTAATCTAGGCTTGAACTGACAGTTATAAGAAAAAGATACATAATATTATTTAAAACTTCTATATAAGTGTAATCATATTCTCTCACAATACGAAACATATAAACATGATTATTCTGAAAGTGCACTGATACTTATTCACTCAAAAAAGGCCGATTTCTCTCACTAATCAACCTCTAAATTTTTGGGTGAAATAGATGTTTTGAAATCCTAAAACACTTTTTAATGTTCTTTCAAATATTCATAAATATTCAAAATAATATATAAAATCTTATTCTCTCACAATACGACATAAGAATGAAAAATTTTGAAAATCATTCACTTTTCCAGAAAACAAGCTGATATCTCTCACTAATCAGCATGCATATTTTCGAAAACATTAAATGTTATGAAAATCTTTCATAAATAGATTATACATTTAATCTCAAATAAACATATAATGAATTTTAAGAGAATAATTATCTTTGATCAACTAAATTTCTCTCACTAATAAGTTGATCTAAATATTTCTATTGTTTATTGAAAACTACGATTCTAAAGTTAATTACTATAAAATCAGTTAAGACCAGTCCTTCGTCTATATATAAGTACATATATCCCATACACATTAATCAATTTATAACCAATATACATATATACACATACATACATAAATACATATATAAACAAAAAATAAATATTACATGTCAAGTATAGGTACATATTACATACCTAACTATACATAAATATTTATATATATTAATTTTGAGATACATCTGGAGAAAAATTATTATAATTATCATTATATAATTTTAGAATATAAGAATAAATGGAACTAAGTCCCTTTATATCTGATCGTATATTCATAGTGTTATTATGTTTCTTAATATTCACCATTTCTAAGAAACCACGTTTAAAATAATTTTTCTCAGAACATAGTGCAATAGTATTATCAAAATCAATACTATGTTTCTTACTGATAGCATGTTCTGTCAAGGCACAAGATTTTTTATTTCGTCTAATATCACTTTTATGAGATGTAATCCTTCCCGAAATATTTCTTGTGCCTTGACAGAACATGCTATCAGTAAGAAACATAGTATTGATTTTGATAATACTATTGCACTATGTTCTGAGAAAAATTATTTTAAACGTGGTTTCTTAGAAATGGTGAATATTAAGAAACATAATAACACTATGAATAAACGATCAGATATAAAGGGACTTAGTTCCATTTATTCTTATATTCTAAAATTATATAATGATAATTATAATAATTTTTCTCCAGATGTATCTCAAAATTAATATATATAAATATTTATGTATAGTTAGGTATGTAATATGTACCTATACTTGACATGTAATATTTATTTTTTGTTTATATATGTATTTATGTATGTATGTGTATATATGTATATTGGTTATAAATTGATTAATGTGTATGGGATATATGTACTTATATATAGACGAAGGACTGGTCTTAACTGATTTTATAGTAATTAACTTTAGAATCGTAGTTTTCAATAAACAATAGAAATATTTAGATCAACTTATTAGTGAGAGAAATTTAGTTGATCAAAGATAATTATTCTCTTAAAATTCATTATATGTTTATTTGAGATTAAATGTATAATCTATTTATGAAAGATTTTCATAACATTTAATGTTTTCGAAAATATGCATGCTGATTAGTGAGAGATATCAGCTTGTTTTCTGGAAAAGTGAATGATTTCCAAAATTTTTCATTCTTATGTCGTATTGTGAGAGAATAAGATTTTATATATTATTTTGAATATTTATGAATATTTGAAAGAACATTAAAAAGTGTTTTAGGATTTCAAAACATCTATTTCACCCAAAAATTTAGAGGTTGATTAGTGAGAGAAATCGGCCTTTTTTGAGTGAATAAGTATCAGTGCACTTTCAGAATAATCATGTTTATATGTTTCGTATTGTGAGAGAATATGATTACACTTATATAGAAGTTTTAAATAATATTATGTATCTTTTTCTTATAACTGTCAGTTCAAGCCTAGATTAAACGTAATTTAGTCTATGTATGGGTATATATATATAAGTAATTATGCAATATTCTTAAATTACATTTTTTTTTTTTAAACTGAACCTGTATCTGCCTTAATAATAATTTTAATTTAATTGTGCTCCTTGTTCAAATAGCCACAAACATATAAAGATCATTCAGTAATATTCATTTGTATCAACAAAATCTAGATACTTTTTTACTTATTGTGTTACCATGACAAATATAAATAATGACATTTGTAATTGATGAATATGAAATCTTTCCTGTTTTTGGTTAATTTATTATAAATTCACGATTGTAAGTATTTTTATAATACTATTAATTTGTTGTTGAAATAATTTTGTAACGATTTGTAGTTTGCCCTGAAGAAGAGAATAAACATTCTCGAAAGCTCGGCTTCAGTCAAAGAATTTTATTGAATATATGACTGCATCCCCAAGAACATCTTTTTATTTATTATAAATCCAGTCAAGAATACAAAATCAATATATATATATATATATATATATATATATATATATATATATATATATATATATATATATATATATATATATATATATATATTGTAACGGGAATTTATATTAAAACTGGGTTCGATTTATTTTCACTTATTCATTTACACCGATAACTACACGACTATATACACATTTATTTTCACAGCATTACTTAGTGCTAGTGCTCTATGAACACAATCATATCTCTAACTGTGACTGTCTATGACTAACTAACTACTTCCGTGGTCCATGTGTTTATATCCACTTAACCTCCCATCCTGAAGCTTCTCGTCCTTTCTAATATGTTGTTCTGGATGTATTTCCGAATATATTCCTTCGAGAATAGACCAAATCAGTATATTCTCCATGTTTCTGGATTCCCAGGATGTTTGTCATATTTGTGAATGTGTGTTGGTGTATTCAGGTAAGTTTTCAGGTTACACTGCCCCCTCTTTAGCATCTGATCGTCCCGTTCAGAATCATCCTTGGTAGTACCTTGCTGGATTTCTGTTCCATGGCAGAATCAGCTCTTGGTTCCTGCCAGGCAAATGCGCTTGTTGAAGAAGTAACAGTCTATCGTCTTTCCCAAGTATACTCCTTTTGGATTGAAGCAACACACGGTAATTTCCATGCCAGCGTCCTGGAAGATGTATTAGATCATGCTCCTTACAATCTTCCAATCTAGCCCGTCCAACCCGCTGCCTATTTTCGGAAGACCCAACTTCTTGATGTCATAATTCCTGACTTCATTCCTTAGGCTCTTCAGTGAATGCCAGATGTCCTTGTAAGTGGGTTTTCCTCTAGACAGCTTCTTCGTAACCAAATAGAAGAGGTTCCGATTACCATCTGCTAGTCGCAGAACTTTTCCCACTCTTGGTAGTTGGGCTGACAATTCATCCAATCTTTGAAGAGCAATTTCTCGGCCCATACGTAGATCCTCCGCTACACAGTGGGCAATAAAAACGTCGGCTGGCAGTTTGAAATATTTTGTTGAACCTCAACTGTCACACCGAGTCTGACCTTTTTCCAATCCGCGTAGTTGGATATGAATTCGTTGAAACTGAAATTTTGCTCTTCAACTTTCTTTTCTTGAAGAGCCTCTCGTGCTTCCTACTGGTTGTTCGATCCAGCGTATGATGCGGAATCGGTTTATGTTCACCACTCTAGATTTTTTCCTTGGTAACTTTCGGATACGATAGTTGACGTCATTTATCCTCTTCATAATTTCATATGGACCTTCCCATTGCCTTTGGAGTTTGGGACAAAGGCCTCGACGTCGTTGGGGATTATACAGCCAAAAAAGGTCCCCCACGTTGAAGACTCCATCAGCTGATCGAATATCGTAGTGGTGCTTCATTCGATCACTGGCAAGCTGGATGTTCTGTCGGGCTAACTCATGGATTATATCCATTATGGCTCTCAATTGGTCGACGTATCCTTCTCCTGCGATACTATCCTCTGTAGGTCTGCGGCCAAATTCCAGGTCACAGGGTAGGCGTATTTCACGCCCCAACATTAAACTAGCAGGAGTCTGTCCAGTTGTCTCATTCACAGCCGCCCGATAGGACATCAGGAACAAATGAATGTACTGATCTCAATCTCTCTGATGTTTTGAAACAACCTTGGAGAGGTGCTTGCCCATTGTTTGATTCATCCTCTCTACCATTCCGTCCGATTGAGGATGCAAAGGAGTCTTGCTCGCACCTATTAGTCTGCACACATCTTGGAACAGGACTGACTCGAAGTTTCTTCATTGGTTCGAATGAATTTCAAGAGGAACGCCAAAACGTGGAAAGAAATCCTTCACCAACACTTCGGCGACGATCGATGCTTCTTGGTTAGAGATTGCGTACGCCTTTGTCCACTTCGTGAAGAAATCCATGGCTACCAGGATATACTTATTCCCATTGTACATTTCAGGAAATGGCCCCGCAATATCCACAGCAACTCGCTCCATGGGACTCCCAACATTATACTGCCTCATAGGTGCCCGGTTTCTGCCAAGTGATCCATTGCTGGCTGCACACACTTCACACATACGGCACCACTATCTCACATCTTCTTTGAAATTCACCCAATAGAATCGCTCCCAAACCTTCTGCAGAGTCTTGGTGATTCCAAAATGCCCACCCGAGGCTCCATCATGTAGCTGACGTAGTACCTCCGGCACTTTGTTCCTTGGCACAACTAGTTGTAGTCCGAATTCAGTGCCATCTTCAGACTCAAAGGTTCTATACAGCAGATCATCTCTTAACACAAGAGAGTCCCATTGGCTCCAATATGCTTTCACTTCAGGGCTTCGAAAGCTTATATCCTGCCAAGACGGCCTCTCCTTACGGCGAATCCACTCCAAGACTACTCTCTAACATGACTCATTCTCTTGGGCCAGTTTCATTTGTTCGGGCTGCTATTCCTCATTTTCTATGGTTGTTCTTCGTATAGGGCAAAGCTTATCTTCCATCCTCGAGCAGTGGGTGCAGTTAGAGTTGCACGGTCTTCTGGATAAGGCATCTGCGTTCCCATGAATTTTGCCTGCCCTATGTTCGATGTCATAGTCATATTCCTGAAGACGTTCTAACCATGTTGCCACTTGTCCTCCAGGATTACGGAAGTGCAGAAGCCACTTCAACGCTGCATGGTCAGTTCTAACAAGAAAGCGGGGACCATACAAATACTTATGGAAGTGTTCGCAGGCTTTTACTATTCCCAACAGTTTCCTTCTGGTAACGCAATAATTCCTCTCCGATTTGGACAAAACCTTGCTGAAGTAGCCAATCACTTTCTCCTGCCCGTCTTGAATTTGAGAGAGGACAGCACCAATAGCTGTATTACTGGCATGTGTGTCCAACATGAATTTTCCGTCATGCCTAGGATAACCCAAGATTGGTGCGCTGATAAGAGCTTTTTGCAGTTGTTCGAAAGCTCTCTTACACTCGTCATTCCAGGAATATTCTTTGCCTTCTTCTGTTAACTTAGTTAAAGGTTTAGCTATGTTAGCAAAACCTTTCACGAACCGTCGGTAGTAGGTACACCATCCCATAAAACTTCTAATCTCATGCTTGTCCTTGGGAATAGGTCATTCCTTAATGGCTGTTATCTTTTCTGGATCTGCCGTGACGCCGTCCCCAGATACGATGTGACCCAGATATCCTACTTCACGGAACAGATAACATTTGTTAGGACTCAACTGCAGGTTGGCCTCACGTAATCGTTGGAAAACTTCTCTTAAATTCTTCGAGTGTTCCTCAAATGATTTTCCTACCACGACTACGTCTTCCAAATACACTAGGCAGGTTTGCCATGTCAGTCCTCTCAAAATTGTTTCCATGAGCCTCTCAAATGAAGTGGGAGCATTGCATTGTCCAAACGGCATCACAGTGAATTGCCAGAGCCCTGATCCTATCGAGAAAGCAGTTTTCTCTCGATCTGCGGAATCCATTCCAACTTGCCAGTATCCACTTTTCAGATCTAGTGTAGAAAACCATCGTGACCCAGAGATAGTATCAAGGGTGTCATCTATTCTGGGTAACGGATAACTATCCTTCTTGGTGACTGAATTCAGAAGTCGGTAATCTACACAGAATCTTATAGAACCATCCTTTTTCTTCACGAGCACTACTGGCGAAGTCCATGGACTATTTGATGGCTCAATTACTCCTTGTTTGCTCATTTCTTGAATCATTTTCATGGCTTCGTCTCTTTTGGCCAATGGAAGTCTTCTTGGCTGCTGTTTTATTGGCTGAGAGTTCCCCGTGTTTATCTTGTGAGTCACTATACTTGTTTTACCTTTGTATTCTTCTTCTATCGCAAATACGTCCTGGAATTCCACAAGCATATTTCTCACTTTTCGTAATTATTTCTCGTCTAAGCCCTGGACAGTCTTGATGACCACATCAATCAGCTCTTTCGAATATCTGGTCCTGGATGGTTTACTAGTCGTTCTTACAGAGCATATCGCTGATACAGGAACACAATTTCCAACCATACTTCCCTTGCTCAACTTGATGGGGCTCTG
Organism: Crioceris asparagi; assembly: GCA_958507055.1. Lineage (NCBI taxonomy): Eukaryota > Metazoa > Arthropoda > Insecta > Coleoptera > Chrysomelidae > Crioceris > Crioceris asparagi. Next base: position 44,168,114 of record OY293827.1, read on the forward strand.
CTTTAGATTCATTACTCTGACAGGAACGACATCTCCTACTCGAACAAGAGCTTCTGCTGTCAGAAATGCCTTATTATTCATTTCTTCTATCAGTCTCAGACTTTGTAGTATCCGTCCGTGTTGGTCATCAATATTTTTTCACTATAGCCGGGTATTATTACATCATTAGTCGTTATCAATCGGACATCTTCGTTATCCTCGTGAAAGGGCAGTTCATCATTGTCGACCTTCAAGACACCATTTTTGACATCCAACACAGCCCAAGCTTCTTCAAAAGGTCCATTCCCAAAATAAACTCATCAGATATGTCAGCGGTTAAAACTCTGTGCTTGATGGTGATTTTGCCAATGCTGATGGTCATGCTCGCTTCACCATCTGTTCTTATTGTCTCTCCAGTCGCTGTTCTGAGTTGGACCTTTGTAGGTAGTATCCGGGAATGATCTGTGATGAGCTGTGGCCTTGCTATTGTTCTTGTTGCACCGGTGTCTATTAGGAGTGTTCTGTCTTCTCCATTGATCCGACCATCGATGTATAAATTTAGGGCTCTGCCAGAAGATGACATGTTGATCGTAATTACTGGGGCTCTATTTCTGCAGGTCGACGATTGCCCCCTCATCTCGACCCATCCTAGTTTTCCGACTGTGCAACCTTCTTCTAACATCTGCGGCGTACGTGTCCTAGCTCACCACAGTTCCAACACCTTGGCTCTCTCTTCTTTGATTGCGCTCCCGTAACTAGCTGTCTTATCATTTCTAAGGGGGACTCTCTGTTGGACTGATCTTCTTCCTCGATTGCTCTTAAACGGTGCCCTCGGGAAGTTTGGCTTGCGGCTTCATGCTCCAAAGCAATAGCTAGTGCTTCTTCTAGCATTTTTGGTCTGGCCAGCTTCAGCGCCTTCTGCAGCTCGCTCTCCCTTAATCCATTTACAAATGTGTACACTGCAATTTCATCAAGGAAGCTATCGGCAGCTGTAGCATATGCTAGCCGCACAATACGAGCTATCTCCCCCTCAAATTCTTGCAGACTCTCATTTGCATGTTGCACCCGAAATCGTAATTGTGCTTTGTATACTTGCTGAAGATGACTGTCTCCATACGGATTCTCCAATTTAGAAAGCAATAGTTGGTAGTTTGCCTGGCCAGCTGGAATAGACCTAAGGATGTCTGCTGCATCATCTCGTAAAGCAGCAGTTAAGGAAACAGCTTTCTGCTCTTCGGTCCACTGGTGACCCATTGCCACAGCTTCAAATTGCTTCCGATAGGTTGACCAGGATCACTCTCCATTAAAGTTTGGCAGCTTAACTCTCATACTACCTGCGGCTAAGTCATTTTCGCCTTTGAGTGTCTGACTCCCACTGCAGTTACCATTCTTAACTGACATTTCCAGTGCCTTGATTTTTTGTTGCAGTAGCTCCATGTTCTTTTCTGTGTGGTGACAAAGTTTTCGTCAACTGTTCTTGAAATTTCTTCTAACCTCGCATCATTTTTTCTGGAAACATCTTGTATTTCGTCTTGAAGAGTTCTAGAAACTTCCTTAAACTTTTTCGAGACTTCATCGAATTTCACACCAAATGTCCTGGTTACTTCCTCGAATTTTTCATTATTATTTCTTGAAATTTCTACAAACTTTTTCGAGACTTAATCGAATTGCACACCAAATGTCCTGGTTACTTCCTCAGTATTATTTCTGGTTACTTCATCGAATCTTTCGTTATTATTTCTAGAAATTTCCTTGAATTTTTCATTATTATTTCTAGCAATTTCTTCAAACTTTTTCGAAAACAGTTCTTCCGGAGAGTGGAACTCGAACTTATCAGGATCTTCTCCATTATCAATCAGAGTGTCCCTTAACCGTTTCTGGAGGGTCGCTTTATTAGCGGAATCATCACAATTCCGCTCCACCAGTTATTCTTTGAGTTGTTTCACTGTTAACTGCACTAATTTCATTTTGAATTGTCTTTATTAACAAAGTCAATTAAACAATACAGTTTTCAAAGTCTTTAACATTAAAACGAACAAAAAGTCTTCACACGAAAACGAACAAAAAGTCTTCACACGAAAAACGAACTAAAGAGTCTTCAGACTTACACAAAAACCAACAAAAAGTCTTTATACCAAAACGAAAACGAACAAAAGAGTCTTAAACTTAAACTTAAATCTAATAAAAGTCTCGAAAACACTCAAATCTGCACAAAAACGCAGTCTCTTAAAGTCTGTCCAATTTATAATCACTCACTGATTCCACACTGACACCAATGTAACGGGAATTTATATTAAAACTGGGTTCGATTTATTTTCGCTTATTTAATCACATCAATAACTAAATTTTTTCACTATAATAATCTTCTTTATTTTTTCGTACTTGGAGAATGTGTATGTGCACCATGCACTATTTTAAATTAAAGCAATGGAAATACAATACCCTAGGGGTATATTTTCTTTAAATGTTTTATTCTCTATATATACAGCAGCATCTGAGAGGCAGAATGTTCAGATTTCTAAGACTTTCTATGTACCTACCTAAATGACCTACCTACTTAACGAAATGATCATTATTTTTATACGTTCGCATATCTAAGTAGGACACCCTATAAATCCGAGGCATATTATCTTTAGGTGATTTGGGTTAAATCTTCATATTTTTTTCAAATATCATTAACAAGCTGACCCGGCAAACTTTGTACCACCCAAGAGTCAATGAGTGCTGTATTCAAGTATTAAGTTTCAGCGAAACTTAATTTATTAACGTACATATTGTTCTTGGTAGCGCCACTTTTGAGGATTAGATGAAACTCATGATCCGATATGGTAGTGGTGTTTGACTTATCCGCAATAAATATGGCGGATGTTCAATCTTAATTTATATAAAAACTAATTAACTGTAGGTATATTTTTCAGTTAATTTTCTGATATTTAAAATCGGTCCAGCCAATCTTGAGTTATTAATGTTGTAATTAAAGCCACTCTGTTTTATATAAATATAGATGAATTACGCTGTATATATGAATTAAGTGGAACGTTGACATTTTTTGACATAAAATTATAATCTGACATATACTTTGTTAGTAGTTATCTGTTTTATGTAGATTTTTCTCCTTCCATGTTCTTACACAATGCCGTATAACAAAGGAAAATACTTGCATTTGAATCAATATTTTTCTTTACACACAAATAATATGAATTTTTTAAATAAACAAATGTCTTAGTCTACATAACATTATAGCGACATTGAATGTATCAGTTCCAGTTTTCAAGAAAAAGCTGATCACAGACAGGTCATTTTTAGCTTAACTTTCTGAACATGCTACCCGAAAAGGACGTTGATACGTCAAAAGAACAAAACCGGTCCATCGATTGGTGTGACCCTCGAGGTGGACACTAGCTTTTTCGAGAACTGCTGGGGGTCGAAAAATCTATTGGTAGTACTCCGAAAAAATAATTGTATACCTGGGCGACCGAGTGAAGCAGTTTGAAAAATCACCCCAGGCTATGATCCTTACAGGTGTTGGATATAAATGAATGCTATGTTGTAACAGTAATACAAAAAAAATGATTTGGACATTCATATTTGAAATAGACCACTCACATTCGAAATAAACTTCAAAACGTTCAGTTTTTTCTAATAATTGGCGAATGATAGCAACTGAATCTACTTGATTATTTAGACCGTCATGTAATTTTAGAGTAATTAAGCTTTTGGAAAAGTAATTAACTCACAAAACCATTCTACGCATAATTACATCTTTAGTATACCAACGGCATAAACTACCCCCAATCTGGGAGTGCACCTGCTTATTAAAACTTCTACTATTTGCATAAAGTAATCACGCTACTGTAATCTAAACGGAAGAGAACATTAAAGTGTATATAAATATACTGAGGTAACATTGTAGTTTGTTCTCTTACAAGGTGAGCATTGGATCAAATATTTTTTTGAAAGTTGAATTATAAAGAATTGAAGAATATACATTGTTTGCAATTAAACAATTATTTTCAAAGAGAGAGAGAGGGGGCTTTCAAATAAGCTATAAATTTTATTCTTGATGATTAATTCTTTTCATTTGAATCATGGCTGAAAAATTCTTTTTAGGTGACAGTTTAAGAAGAAATCATTTCCATAAAATTTCAAACTGTATGTTTAAACCAAAAGTAACTAAATTTATATATAAAAAAAAGAGTCAACTTGACTAAACATATCATGTTGATTATATTTGTCCTAGAGATACAAACTTAAGAATAGTAAGCAAGTGTTTATTAACTTTCCAACCATTATAAAATTGGATAAAGCAAGTCAACGTACAAGTAGGTTTATAACAGAAATAACATTAAAATAACAAACAAACAGAACATGAATGAAGTGTTTTACTCATAAAAATAGGAGAATTAATTCTATGGTTTTACTTATCTATAAGCGACTCAACGCTGTTTTACTATTGTATTGTATTGTACAGTTCGGCGCCAGCGTAGCAGGGGGACTTTTTATAATTAACGTGGTTATGTTTACATAAATATATTTTGTTAGCATTTCTAGTAGGGTAGTTGTGCAAATCGCAGTACTTTATGAATGTATATTGAATGGTTAAAATTCCTTCACTTTCGAATACACCACGGCTGCTATATTCTAAAACCTATAAGGAAAATAAGTCGAACGATTCGTTTTTGAGTTATAAATATTTTAGAACACTCTTTGGATTGACCCCATGAAACAATATTTGAATTTATTATCGAGTATACTTGTGCATAATATATCAGTGCAAGTACTGACAGATACCTTTTCAATGACAAAAAATGGCTTTATCCAATTCATTACAAATTTGGTCTACTTCGTCTACAAAATTTAAGCTGCTATCGATTAGTTCTAGTTGTCGTGGTTATTGCTATAATTTGGTTATCAATAAGGGGAGATTTAAAGGATTTCACTACTTTCTGAACTTTAACCGTCACAGATAATTTATATCAAGCAAAAAGAGTAGGGACATAAAATTCCTCCTTAAGGCTTTCCCAAGTTATGATGAAATATCGCATGATACTTCATGCCTTGCACAACTCCAAAACCCTAATAGTTTTTATATTGTAATGTGGGTAAATAGATTTTGTTTGGTTCATGGAATATTTTTGTTTTTGTATTTCTAGGTCCAATACATTTTCGCTATTTACCATTCGCATTAATAATGAAAACTGCCTTAGCTTCTCTAAAATGACACATATTTTTACAACAAACCTTATTTTATGGATAGGTTTCGTGATTTTTACTTCATTAAGTCGGCTACTTTTTACAATAGCAATTGACGTGATTCCTCATCAACATTATGAACGATTCTCATCTGAAATTATACTTGATCTATAATTTTCACATGCCCGAACTGAAAACATTTATAAACAAAATCTGAATTAGAGCTCTTATGAGGTTAGAACATTTGGAAGATTCTGGAATAACTCAAAAATGTGTGAAAAGTTGAGCCGACTTCATTATAGGAATTAATCCCGCCAAGAATGCCATCGAAATAGAAGAGTCCCTCCTGTTACATAGTTGTCGATATCGATAAACGATTTCTATGCATGGATCGTAAGAACGTACATCATTATGTGGCCAATAATTAGTGTAAATACTACCATTTCATGAAATTCGGGGTCATGATATATACGTATTTCGTAGCCTGATAGTAAAGTTACACATATCACGGCTGCGGATTTCATGAAAGAGTGACATTGCCCCAAGTTTCTTCAGAATATTCATTACCTAAATAAACAGGGCTGAGATTTCGGCGAATAAAGTTTTTTGCCTGGTGGTAATCTTGCCAATGCTAATGGACATGCTAGCTTCGCCATGGATCCTTATCAGGTAGCTGTTCTTAATAATTTCCGGAAAGAAGATTAAATGTTGCCTGTGATTACTGTTGTTCTTCAAGGTTCACGATTGAGTACTCATATCGACCTGCTCTAGTTTTTCGGCAGATGCATCTTTTTCTTCCTTTTGTGGCGAACGTGTCCAATCTTACCGTAGTTACAACACCTGGCTAGTCGCTTCTTGATTGTGCTTCCCGCATTAACCGATGGCTCTTACACGATGCTCTCGGGTAGTTTAACTAGCGGTTTCGTGCTCTCAAGCAAAGCATGTGCTTTATCCAACGATTTTGGCTTAGATAACCTAAATGCCTTCTGTAGTTGTTTCTCTTTTAGTCTATTTACGAATGTATCAACCGCATTTACACCCGGTCAGCTATCAGCAGCTGTAAAACAATAAAAGCAAAATTCGCCTCAAATTCCTGCTGCCCTTCATTTGCCCGGCTTTGTACCTGTGCTTTCTAAACTTACTATTACCATATCGATTCTCTAACCGATATAACAACATATGGTAATTCGTGCAACCTGTTGGAATTGATCTTAAAAGTCTATCAGGAAGCTCTTAAAGTCATATTCAGAAATGCACAAAAGTCTGTAATACCAACAAAAATAACATAATTCAACAAATTACGTTCTCAAAGTATTTTACACAGAAAAGAAGAGAAAGACTTCAAAACCAACACAAACAAAATTCTTAAAATATTTAACTAAAAAATAATGTCTCTAACACAAACACAATTATGTAAAGGTAACAAATAACGTTCAAGAATGTCTTTAACACTAACGAAAAACACAATATAATAAGGTGCAACGAACTCTATTGTTAAAGAATCCATAGAATCCATGGTTTATTGGATATTCGGTAACAACGCCGTCTGCAGCGCGAGCTCTCTGGTTTTGGGGAACTATCTATCTATCCCTCGTAAATGGTAGTGATATTGCACAAATACCTGAAATATATCATCAATATACGTTCTTAGTTGCCATAAGGCGTAGTGGTTCTGTATATAGACGTCTTGAAAAATTAATATTCGAATACCAAATGGACTCATCTCTAAAAAATGCCATCGTATCCAGCATTATCTGAAGTAGTTGTGCCGGTCAAAGTAAATAGGTAGAACATAGGTTATAGGTTAGGCAACTTTATCACTGACTCGACCAGGAAGGCTACGATTGGCGACAAATTCAAAATTAGAAGAAATTAATATTTGATTATTCCTTAGGTCATTTTATCATTCAATAAACTCATAGACATCTTAACAGAGACACATTCAATTTATTAGTAAAGAAATCTAAGAAATCGATAGATAACATAATGTAGGGAAGAACGAAAGTAAGGAATAATGGCAAACTAAAAGAATTTTGTCCACATTTATGGGTACATATATACACGTATATTTATAATCAGAAATAATACTTTGGAATGCTAGAAGATTCAAGTTAGGAACCCAATTATTTAAGAAAAAAATAGACATATTTAGCAACAATGTAAACTTGAAATTGGTAGAAATATAAATATAAATTATGATACTAGTACCTAGATATCTAAAATCTAAAATGAATGATAAAAGGTATAAATCAATTACATAATCTTTGCTTCATTCCAACAGGGATATGTCGTAAGGAAGTACCACTGCAAGCTTATAAAAAAAGGTCAGCGGTGGTCTACTGCTTTTCTGTTTAACATCAGCAGTTCCCTTGCTTCCTTTTGACATTGGCTTGGAATATATTCGTCTTGTTTATGTTTTTCCAAAATCCCCCCCTGTTTGTTTAGACCAGAGAATACTGTTTAGGCACTCCTAATATCATTCCTTGGTTTTGATTGTTGTCCGCCCCTCTTCTCACAAGTTCATCAGCTTTTTCGTTGCTTGCCGTATCCTGGTATGTAGATCAGTTTTACGTAATTCCGATCCTTCAGAGTTTTTAGTTCCGCCTTGCAAGTCCATACCAGTTGAGACGTCACCTCTTGGCTTTTTTTAAGACCTTAAGTGCCGCCTGACTATCCATTGTTATACAGATTTGCTTGTTTGCAGAGGCTCCTCTGTTTTTTGTAATATTTAACTTTTCTTTGAATTTCTTTTGACAACCCCGTGTGATTCCCTCTCTTTGCCAACCTGGCTTGTGCTCTTATTATTTTACGACGGTTTCCTTTCTCCGTAGCAGCAGAATCCATAACTTCTAATTTACGAATAAAACAAACTGATACTTTAAATTGAATATCGTGCTTGAATCTTTATTTAAATATAAATACATTCATGAAAGTTGAATAAAATTCAACGTGCCTTTTTTCAACTAATATCTTTAAAGTTCAAATCCTTCCTGAATTTTGTATCAAGAACTGTGGCTGTTGGATAATTCTGACAACGAAGCGTAGATACGTTCATAAGCATTAAAATTTATCGGCACTAATTGGCAAACGAAATTATTGGAAACAATATTTCATCTAATCTCCGCTAATATACTAGGGCATTAAAAATTGCTTTTTGAAAATTAATATATTTATATGAATGTTATTATTGGACTATCTATAAGGTAATGAATAATCCGTACTATTAACTTCTTGTTAATTTGTTCATGACAACCAATTACCAAATAATTAATTCGGTCCTGCAGTAGTAGATAGTCATTGCAAGTCGGGAACTACTATTTTTTGCAGACATGGTGATATCCATCGTTTCCATGGAGATTTTCAAGCATCTATAAAACCTCCATTGAAAATTGTGATCGTTGATTGTTAGAGTTAGAAACCAATAGAAATACCATACCTTTATAATTAGTTACTATATAAAATTATTTAAGAAATGTGTTACCTTTCAGGTTGTTGATTTTATTGCTAAAAGTGGATCTGTTTTCGAAAAATATCATATGCATAATAGCTTCTTCTGACAATTTTCGTTGTTGGCACTTCAATAAAATTTTTGCCCCTTTTTGACCGACTTCCAAAAAAGGACGAGATATACGATTCGGTAGTATGTTTGTTTTGTTTAAGCAGTGTTGAGAAATGGTCCCATATTTAGAAAAACTAAAATCCGAAACCACCCTCCATCTTAAAATCGCCCCCGAAGGGGGTGGATTTTGCAATTTTTCTCGAAAACCTGAGACTCCATTATTGAAAATAGGACCTTATCCGGAAACGTTTAAATTGAGCATTTTTTTAAAAGAGTTACGCTTTTCGAGTTACAGCAAAGGTAACGACTCGAATACCTATGTGTATTTTCGCTACGTGGATTGGCAATTTTTGTGCGAAAATTGAAAATATATGACGGCCAAATTAAATAGAAGATTATATGTAGCAATATTTAAATTGGACATTTTTCAAAAGAAGTTACGGTTTTCGAGTTGTAGAAATGGTAAAGTTTGAAACATGTGTATTTCCGCCGCGATGTTTTGAGATCTCTGAATAGTAATAGTAAAGTACAAACAATTACAATTACATGGGCAATAGGATAAGTACTATATTCTTTGATATAAGTGAACGTTCAATGATTTTCATTACTAATGTTACACTCAAATGTGTGAAATAAATATTTTTTACCAAAAATTGAACGACTTCATCAATTTGAGCAATGAAAAATACAAAATAATATTATCTGTATTTGTGCGAGTACTTTTGAAGTTGGTGCCAAAAGTCTTTTATCTAACTTAAATGCACAACTTCAAAAGTACCAACACCAATCGAATTAATATTATTTTGTATTTTCCAGTGTAGGAAGTAATAGGTGGTCCAATTTTTATTAAATAATACTTATTATTATTTATTGTTTCAATCACAACTCATCACAACGACCCACACCCAACTCTAGAAAGCTTTTTGGCTCGACGGGCTAGATTCTTCGCGCTAGTCAAGTAAATAAAATCAACATTTGCCTTGTTTCAATGCAAATTTTACATTTCGTCTTAGCGAAAAAGCCGTCACAAAGTCTCCAGCATCATAATACTTCACAGTCTTTAAAATTCAGTCAAAATTTTCCAGTTACTTGCACTTTTAAAACCACAATTCGATTTATATACAATAGATTTACACAATATATACAATAGATTTATTTTCACACTGTTTACAGAGATTTATATGAGCAACTACGTTAGAGTTGCACTCATTCGTGTGCATAGTAATAATGACGCCTCAATAGCCTCTCATTTAATTTATATGCATGCCTAATTGATTGGGAACAATCTGGAATATATTAAACTTATCATTTTGTAATAAAATATTAAAATTGTAGAACAACACGCGGTCAGTCCATAAATTCACGGGCTTTACCAGCGTTCTAATAATGTAATAGACAAGATGCGTCGTCGTCGCTAGACACACCGAATATTTCCAGTGGTACCCTAAGAAATGTCAACTAAATGTAATTTCACATGTGCTGCCATCCATTTGGAGCTAAGCCTAATAGAATCAAAGATAACTATTAGCGTTTTAATAATAATATCTGGGCGAACGAACTTTGCTCGGGTAACACAGGATTTAGAGTGGGTTTATAAGGACGTTTAATCTTATGAATAATAGTTCAAATATGTGCATATGTCTAGTTAAAATGTATTACGATCGGTAGCGGTAAATATTGCTTTTATCGTTCACATAGCTCATAATTTACAGGTCTCCAAATAAATATGAATGTGAAACATAGCAGAACTCAGCTGTATCACCAAAAGCCTTCTCGACCCCAAACCCCGTAGGTACTGAAATTTTTACAGCAATCTGCGGAGCCATTCCCGAAATAGCTAGTGTGGACCTCGAGGAAACCTTTAAATAATGAAAGTATCGCCAATCGATTTCTCTTCTCTTAAAACCCTTATTGCAATATTTTTTCCAAATCTGCCGAAACCATACAAGAAAAAGTTTAGGGATCTCGAGGGTTACACCTCTCGTTTTGTCAGGAAAGCATCTTATAAAGATAATCAGAGAAGATAAAATTTGTATATATACAAGAACTGCTTGCATTAATAAATTACATAAGAACACATTTTCATTGAAAATTTTCTAAAAAAATTTAAGAAACTCATACCTTTTAATAAAATAATAAAGTAAACGGTTATTGTGCTCATATCCCTCTAATACATATAATCTGTATGAGTCGTAAAATAGGAATATTAATTGCTGAAAACGATTTATTATGTGAATGTGAATACAAACATTGTTTAATATAATTACATAATATAAAACTATATACCTGTTGTTTTAAGCCGATCAGATGCCTTGATTTTGACAGGTTGTTATGGCGACAACCTGAATTTTCCGGAAAAAAAAAATTGGTCTCGAAATCAATAACTTTCCCTCAGCTTAAATCTTGTATGGAAACTACATTAATGACATGTACTTTATGAGATAATTAATCAGGCCATGACAGTATATATTATCATACCTAGAGGATTAAGAAATGGCTATAAATATGATCAACGATAAATATTTTATAATTAAAACTTAAGAAATTCAACCATCTGAATCCATATAATCTGTAAAATAAATCTAATATCTACACTTTCAACAAATTTAATATATAGTTACCTGTACCTACTATCAGTTTCTAAGAGATAAAATAAATACTATAAAAGTTCTTAGAACACCACCAATAACCTCGGCATTCTATAAGCGTCTCTACTTCAAAAAATTCTAGACGAGTAATTACGATTTCAAGCACCATCATTTACCGAGCAACTCCCCTAATTACTCCACTAAATAAATACTTGAAACGGTGGAGAAAGCTGGTTACATCTCTCTGAACTTCACGACTAACCTTGTTGCGATCAAATTTTCTTTCTTTTGGAAATTGATTAGTTTCGGCCCGAAAGAGAGTCCAGTAACAACGACTCCTTGTGCTCTCCTTCTAATGGTTTGTGTAGAGAATATTTGATGGGCCTTAGCTTTTATCTGTGAGCTCGAGTGCTTGTTACCGGCCCTAATTGGAACTGGAAAAAAGTATCATATCGAGTTTTTTTGTTTCTTAACCTTGTTGAAGAATAACAAAGCATTTTGAGTGGAATACCTAAGAACATGAACGGGGGGTTAAGCTTAGTTTCAGCTTGGGATGAGTAGATAATAACTTTTTATGTGAGACGATCGGTCGGTTCTAAGTTTTATTATGAAATTTTAACAATAATTGGTTTCATTATGAATATATGACCGAGACCACAGAAAGGTAATTCAACTCTCTCTGTCACTCGTACCTATAGGTAGTTTCTGAGATACCTACGAAAAACTTAAAGCAAACACTATGAAAAGTTGATAAATTTTGGTTGGAAATGAGCTAACCATTAACTAACAGATTTTTTGGAGTGTTCAGAATCAGATTCAAGAATTATAACAAAGGACTCCACAAATTGTATAAAGTGGTTAACACTAAGTTTTACAATAAATCTAAAATTTGTTACACATTTGAAACTAAATATGCAATAAACGGACAGACTGCAATTGCGCGCAGCGGTCAGGGTTCTCAAGCGGCTGTCCTAATCCCATCACATCAAGCGATTGCGCGCACGTCCTCAAAAAGAAGAAGGTATACAATTCGGTTGTAAGATTGCTTTTTTTTATTTTTTTATGACTGTTCGCGCGTTTCGCATAGTAAACGTACTTCGATTTAGACGATTTCTGTTTCATTTGAAAGAGGAGAGTTGAGAAATGGTCCCATATTGAGGAAAATCAAATCCAAAACCTCCTTCCCTCCAAAAACCGCCCCCAAAGGGGGTGGAGGGGGCAATTTTTCTAGAAAATTGAAAATCCGAGACGACAGAATTAACGAAAATTCCATATCCGGAATTTAAATTGGACATTTTTGAAAATAATCATACGTTTCCGCGCTACAGTCTGAAATATGTGTTTCAGCTATGTGGAAGGGGCAAATTTTTCTGAAAATCGAAAATTCGAAATTGGAAAATTAGAGAGGGGACCATATCCGGAAACATTTAAATTGAACATTTTTTCAAAAGAGTTACGGTTTCCGAGTTTCGCAATAGTAAAGTCTGAAATATGTGATATGCGTATTTTCGCTAGTACAAGCTAAACCTACCTATAACTTTTTGGGTATTAGTGAACGTTCAACAATTTTCATGACTAATTTTACACTCAAAAATGTGAAATAAATATTTTTTACAAAACATTGGACCGACTTTATCAGTTGTTGCACTGAAAAATACGAAATAATATTAATTCTATTGGTGCTGGTTCTTTTGGAGTGGGTGCCTACAACAACAAACTACAACGGCACAACATCAAAAGAACCAGCACCAATAGAATTATTATTATTTTGTATTTTTCTGTGCAACAACTGATAAAGTCGGTCCAATTTTTAAAAAAAAATATTTATAAAAGATATACTGTGATTGCGCGCAAAGTTATGATAAAAAAGTAAATATTGTTTACTTATTATTTCAATTCATATTTATTGTATTATATAATGTACATAAATATATTTAATTTGAACATAACTTATAACATATAGTTTTGACAAAATCTATTCTGGATATTTCTTTATTTTTAAATTTACCTATCAAATTTGTAACATATTTTAATTTTCTTTCATAATTGATATTTTTAATTTTTTTTTTGTAAATGTAAGCTATTCAATTGCTCATAAGTTCCTATTTGAACATTTTTCAATTCTTTTAAAAATACAAAAAATATTAGGATGCGGTGTATAAAATGTTTTATTAAAATGGCTATGAAAAGGTAGGCGTTGGTGGTCCGTTCTCGGCTTGGGCTACATGAAGCCCACATCTCTGGAGAAAAGCTCGCAGATTCAGAAATGTAATTGTCCGTTAAAAAATCACAGGACATACGCGCATCGTTGGAGGCTTCTGCAGTCAATTTTTTAACGAAGCATTCCGAAACATCAGCACTGTCTATATATATGAGGCCAAAGGACCAGCGTAACCATTTTCTCAACTCATTGTCCTTGTCAGAATACTCTCTTTTGAGTCCAATATTCTGTATTTTCCTCAGCCAAGCTTGGCTGATGTGGAATCTGCAGCCAGTTATCTTTAGCTGAGGCCAAACGTGTCAGCTTGCTTTGTGAATCACTTCTTCGAAATCACACACAATTTCACTTGGATTAAAAGTTAGATTTTGGCTATAACAATCAGATATTAAAGATCTGAACACTTGCTCATTAGCTTCTGCCTTTTTATTTTGCAAAAACTAACAGCACATAATGTCCATTACAAACCGCGTGAATCACTGCCTGAAGAATTTTGTTCAGTAGTTGAAGGTCTCATCACAGAAAAACTTTGTTTCACTACACAAAAAAAAATTCACAGCTCAATATAACTATACCCATCTAATGAAAGCAGGAAGTTTTCATTTCTAGAAGTTTTCATTTCAATTGTAGCCAAAGCGTCGAAAAAATCATCCAAATTTTTGGGAAGCGGTGGAAGCAATTTTCTTCGAAGTCGGTAAATGCTATTCTTTAATCCTTCCGTTGCGCGCAATCACAACATCCATCTTAAGGGCAAATTTCAGTACTCCAGGAGGTATTTGACCGCTGCGCGCAATCACAATATACCGCAATAAAATATAGAAAATATTGTCAGTTCTAGGTATATATGTAATCGAAAACTAGTAGGTTTTTTGTTCAATAGCTGATAATCTCTATGAGATTATATATTCATTTTGGTAACAATACGAAAGTATTATTATTTGGTATTAACGGATGTGTTTTTTTTGGTATACTGTTAAATACGAGCCAAACTTAAATTTCCGAAATATTGACCAATAAAAAGACTATCAAATAAACGGACAAAATTCTGACGCTACTATTAGTACTTATGAATAACAATACTAAACATGCGTTTCAATTACACCCTCTGTCGTATAATCGTAGTATCGTTCATTGGCATCGGATATTAGCTTGGATTGTATAACAATAATAGGCTGGTTCTCGACATCGATCGATTGTGAGCAAACGATAAGTACCTACAAACAGTCTGAAGATTTGGTGACATGCTACAGTTACCGGGGGACATACGTCTAAACTATTTTCATGTTAATCGCATTTCCTTATTCATTACCTTTTATATTACCACATTTTTAGGTTTCTGGTACAATTTAAAAAACATTTTGTGTATAATGCCGTATAGGTACCTAAGTCTAACTGTTCTTGAAATATTTCACATTTCAAGTCAAAAATTAAATTTGCAGTCTAAAACATAATTTTTATTTATTTTTTTCAAATGGAAAACCCCGTTTCTTACTATTTTATTGTATTAATCATCAAAAGGGGGGTACTTTGTATAAGGTCACTTATACCCAAACTTACTCTGGAATTGAAGACAAAAATTTTTCAAATGAAATGCTAAGATATTCATAAATTATGAGCAACCATTACCATTATGTGCGATAATTTAAGAAAAATTCTACAGTCAATTTCAATTTATCTAAAGTAGCTATTTTCATAAAATAACAAGTGAAATTAAAAAAAAAAAAAAAATAGTTTTTATTGGGCATTTAAGATTTAAACCGAACCGATGAGTACCTACTATTGCTATCCTTTTCTCGATTTTAACTATACTTATGTATATGTGTTTACCAGCAACAGCAATTCCATAACAAATTACTGTTTGTCTTGTGTTGTGGTAACACAAAATTAAACTTTAAATTAACAATAACGTCTGACGTCTGACAATTGCGACATAACCATAGACGATCTTCCAGAAAGTACCTATATACCAGAGAACGAGACGTATACGCTCCATGCTCGTGCGTAATTCCAGTGACGGATCCTATTGTCGTTCCATGTCGACAAAAAAATGATCTTGGTTGAATGAGATAGAATGAGATAATTATAATTACCAATATTGGATCACACTTGGAGCTTAACAGGCGGCGAGGTGTCTGCGATCTAAGTACGAATTCGAAATTTCAAGTCTCTAGACCGTATGGGGCCTGAGAAATCGCTGCGGAGTCCATTGATACAAGAACCGAAAGTAATAAAAACTATTTAAAAATGGAATAAATAATTCCTTTTTAACCAATTTTCAATAAATTAAAAAAAAAATTTATTCAGAGAAAAAAAATAATCAGACTTGGCCCAATTTTTACTCTCCTACCGCTAACATAGTAACTTATGTAAGGAAAGTATGGTATTCGCATAAAATTTTCGGTGTCGAGATTTCAACAAATGTTGACATTTCTGAGGTCGTTATTTTCGTTTCTGCTCGCCGGTGGCACTGAGTGAGTATCCTGATCGCAATCATTGCTTCGCAATAGCCGAAAACCTTGTTTTGCTCAAACGGCTCAAAGGATATTGATTAAACTGATCGTCCTTGACCACCCCGTCATAATGCCATCTCTCAGAATAAAACAGAAAAATGTTATGCTTAATTAAAATTTCATATTTTCTACCTGTTTATTCATATTCTGGCTAAACGGTTCTGCCTGGGTTATCCTTTCAACAATAACAACAACCGCAAATGCACTTCTGAGAAAGGATAGAGCACCAAACTCTAATTTTTCACAAAGTCTGCTAAAATTTTTTTAGGAATAAATATTTTTAAATTTATTGAAAATTGGTTCAAAAAGAATTATTTATTTCATTTTTATTTTATGAAAATACTTATTTTAGATAAATGGAAATTGGTTATAATTTTTTTCTAAATTATCACACAGAATGGTTATGGTTACTCATAATTTATGAATATCATCGCATTTCATTTGATTTCAAAAAATTTTGTCTTCAATTCCAGAGTATCTCAAAATATGTATTTGGCGCAAAGTTTCACCGACATCCAGATATGTCGGTTTTAGTGGTATTTCAATTATTTTTGTGGCTTTATTTTTAAATATATTATATTTTTATAGAAAAGTTATTTTATTTGTTATGTACATATTATATTATAAGGGTTATATTTCGATATAGTATTATTATCATTACTGTTATTAACATTAAACCAAAACACTACGATTTATTAATAAAAGATGAAACAATACCTATTTGTGAGCAATTTTGATTAGAATATATCAAAGTTTTGAATCAATATTGTGGCCTCCTCTAAACTTTCTAGCCAGGCCAATCCTAACATGTAATTAATGATTTATTAGAAATTTTGTAATTTTCGGTTATTGAATTTGTTTCATGTTTACACAATCAAAATAGTTATAAATTTGTCATTTTCCACTTTCTTTAGTACCTACCTTTCTCATAAAGCTGCATATTTTAATTTTGAGGCAGCGTTAGTGGCAGTCATCGTAGTGGTCGAGGACAATACATCATCAACCAATACTTTTATTAAATACTTTTATTAAATAATAGATAACAATAAAAATAATTATTTCCATAGTTCTTTATTTGGTTCTATACATGCAAGTTATTTTTTAAAACCCTGTTTAATCAAAATCAACAAAATATACTTATATCTATTTTAATTCTATGAATATCGATTTGATTTCGAAATCCTTCTTTTTCAAATTTGTCAATATAAATTTAATATCATAGAGCTATATAACAAATGTCACCAGTCAATGTCATATTTCTATATTGAGTCCGCATATCTATCAAATTTCCACAGCCAATTTAAGCCAAGCCAGGCTAATGTTTTGTATTTAGTAACAGGCTGCTGATATAGTATCCCTTCACATAAATATTCCTACAGATTTAGCTCTGAAAATTATCGAAAATAATGGAATGATATAAAACAACGAACGAACATCTCTAAAACAGAATTTAAAGAAACTATAAAACGGACACTTAGCACAACATACTTTAAGTACAAGGAAGAATTCTATCAACAAATCTGTGGTTGCGCCGTGGGTTCTTCCATCTCATACCATATTGCACAACTAGTCCTCGAAGACTCAGAGGATGAAATTTTAACGAAAAGAGGTACCCAATACAATTTTTCTTTAGATACGTTGACGATGGTTTAACAACCATTCCCAAAGATAAAGAAACTTTTATACTAGATCTTTTCCACACATCGCAATGAAATAAAGTTTACAATATAAACTGAACAAAACAATACAATTATTTTTTTAGATTTAACATTAATACACAATCAAAGAATATACGCACAAAATAGTACACTAAAGATACTTGGTCAGGGAGATATTTGCATTTTAACTCGGAGCACCCATTATTGCAAAAATCAGTAATCAATAATCTTGCAGATAGATCAATCAATTTTACAGATCCAGAATATCGCAAAGAAAATAATTAAAGCAAAATCAATTCTAACAAAAGACAACTATCCGATTAAACTTATTCACTCAATTTTTAACGCAAAATACAAACAACATACAATACACACAAACTCTCAAGACAAAAAGAATAAGATTACACAGAGTGTACCTATGTTCTTCTTTTTTCACAGCCTCATCTCGTTCACTGTTGGACATAGGCCTCTCTTAACCTTTTCCAATTTGTACGGTTTTGGGCAACCTGAATCCAATTTCAGAGCGTATATTATTATGAAATACCATGCAATAGCGCATATGTGGAACAAACTAACCAATACCTCATAAATCGTATCACAGATCATAAATATGACAAAAAAATGAAACCGCATTAACTAATCATGAAGAGGAAAAAACATACTTTAAATTATGATGAAACAAAAATTTTATCTACTGCACAAAATACATATAAACGCGTAATTCTTGAAACGATCTATATGAAGAAGAAACAAAACACAGTAAACTATAAAAGCAATAAAAATTGACTAAATATTATCTACAACAATATTTTATAAAATATATAAAACAAAATGTCATAAATGTTTCGTCAAAAATTTATCCTAGCCTAATTTAAAAGCCTTCCGGTAACTAATATTCTCCATCCATTGTAAAAGACACCATGAAAGACATCTCAATAATTTTACTTTAAAAAGTATAATATGAAAACTATGAAAAAGAAGGAAAAAATTACCAAGACTATGATACAATAAGGACCAATATTTTTTTAACAAGAATATTTTTTTTGTTTCAATTTCAAATATCAATGTTTTAGGCCAGTGGTTAATTTTATTCTTTTTCCCATAATTGTAGAATATAATTAATTTTCCCGTTTTCATCTCTATAGTTTATTCAATTAAAAAAGATTTACGTATGTTAAAAAGTCTAAACGTTTTGATGTAACCCCGAAAACTTTATACCTACCACTTGTATGGACTTCAATCATTAATAAATGGCAGATCCTAAAACCCAAGAAACCTATATTTTATATATATATAACCACTTTGTAGATATCTGAATTTTCATGTTGGCGTTATCCTTCCTTCGTAGAAGATGGAGACTTTTCATCTGATGATTCTGATGAATAGCTGCTTGATTTCTTCTAAAGTTAGAGATCTCGGCACATAAGCTACAAACAAATAATAATTAATTGTCGATCCTAGTATTATAAAATAAATAATAAATAAACAAATAAAATAAACCCTCTATTTCTAATAATTCGATATTTGGAGTAACAGTTATTGAGTTTAGATAAGAGAGTTTTCTTTTATGGAGGAAGGAGGTAATTGAAGTCAGCAATTGATACTTGAATATATTTTGATGCAATTACTATATTAAAAAAAAGTTTCTGTAAAATTTAAACACCCTGTTCCATCTGTACATAAAATTTGCTAAATATCTGTATTTTGATGGGTACCATTCTCTGATATCAATTATGCTGGCTTATTAGGCTCTTTCATAACATAGAATATCATAACCAAGGACAGATTCTTATCTACGTTTATTCTTTGGCAGAATATATCAATCTGAGACTGATTGAACCTACGAAAGTATAATTTACACAAATTATTTTCAAAATCTAATATTAAATCCGTATGTACTCACATGACATTTTCAATACTTACACCTAAATTGCGTAGCGATTTCCAAAGGTCCACCTGCAAAGTACTTATATAGTTATTCAAAATTAATAAAACATTACAAAACTCACCAGTAACATACTTATTTTACATATTTTCACAATATAATTATATAGCTATTGAATGCTATTTCTGTTATAGAAAACTGATAAATATTGTAGAATCTAGTCGTGGAATCAATCAATTTCGAATTTCCATGATGTCACTTGTCATTTGTCATTTTGTCTACAACATAAAACACATGCTCTTTAATCTTTGGAGGTGTTCTCTGTTCAAACAAAACTCAATCGAAAGGTAGTGTTCTCTGATCGAGTATGTCCTCAAAAGAAATATTTTTTTAAAAAAGTTCGGAAAGCAAAACTACTTTTGCTAATGACTTTATTGTTATAAGATAAAAAAGATTCGTTTGTACTTCAAATAAAATCTTTTGTACAACTTCAGGGATGATTCAAAGCCTATATTTTTTATATGCTACAGTTTTCTCTAAATCGAGCTTTTTAACTGCTTTCCCCTCACGCCTCACCCAATAATTTCTATATAAATTCTTACCATCGTTTATCAAGTCTCGTGCAGATCGTATACAGGGCGGTCTAAATCAAAAAGGAGACTGGTCTAAACTAAAAAGGAGACTTGGCGCAAGTTAACGATCGTAACTATTGATTATGGAGAATGTGATAAAGTTTTTTCAAGAACATGTAATACAATCGCTATGCGATATCCACAGAAACAGAAACCAACAGCAAACTCTGTTGAGAAATTATCATTTTTCTATGTAAAAATTTATTCCAATAAATGTTCAAAATCACGCCCTTGAATTTCTGGAAATTTCTCGCACTTAAGCCGGAACTGTTCATGGATATCTCTTCTTAGAAATCTTCAAGAACATTGGAACTATAAAGCTTAGAGAAAGAAACCAATTGTTGGGGTGAGTTCATTTGCGTAATACTCAAAATTCGCAGATTGCTTTCAATGGTTTATTTCCAAACACTCTGTACACGACCTTCTGTTGTAGTACAACTGTCACCACTTGTCACCTTGACAAACTATACTGTCACTGTCTTCAACGACAGAACTATTATTAACATCTGATTCCACAGACTGACTGTTATCAATTGTCTTTATAAGACTGACTGACTCTGTCCCGTGATCGACACGGCTTTATATACCTGAATAATGACATGACAATCATCGAGAATGTTCTATGATTATCTAGACGCACATTATAATGTTCTAGAGCAATAGTATGACAAATTGTACCTCAGGTATAGTTTCTGGCAGGATCGAGAATAAATACAAGCAACAACTATTGTAAACAAGGTAGTAGAATAAATAGCTAAAAAACGAATAATAACCGTAAGTATTATTGTGCCATAAGAAACGAAGGCATCGTGGCCCTTGAGTTCTATCAACATAATCTCAATGGTAAGTTAGCTATTTTTGAAGCTTTCTAGATAATAAATATGTTTCTTAAGGTGAGCGCTATCTCAATATCTTGAGAAGTTTTGAAGTGAACCATATGGACAACTTGCCGCTGGCTGAATATAAGCATCTATTTTATCAATGTTATGGGGCACCTCCACATAATGGTCATTTAGTCAACAACCATCTGCAAAGGTTGTTTCACTATCAATGGATAGCCAACAATAGGTCACATCTTTGACCACCGCGTTCCACCGACCTATCAGTACTCAATTTTTTGTTTGGGATAAAGTTTATAACAACGTTTCAAACTTGGATGGAAACTGCATGCGACGAGTCAGAACAGCATTTGAAGATCTTAATTCGCAATCAATATGAAAAGCCACCTATGAACAGTTCTTGCTTAGGTGCAAGAAATATCTGGAAGTTCGAGAGCGTCATTTTGAATATTTATTAGAAGGGATTTTTAAATTTTTTAATAGAACAATGATAATGTGGCAATTATTTAGAAGACGACGATTTCAATATTTTAATTTTTAACAATTGGTCTATTTCTTTGTACTGTAGCCTTAATTGTTCCAATGTTCTTGAGGTTTATAATGGGGTAAATGGCTATTCCATTAAAAATAACAAAATTGGCATCTACTTCCGGTATAATCGGAAATGCAACTAACATGAAAATATTTTAGACTTATATCTCCACAGTGACTTTATTATGTCTCAAAATTTTCAAACTGTTTGTAGTTATCGTTATTACCGTTTTAACTCTTCGGGTTGATTAGTATTTCTTTATATTGACGCGTGAAGAGACTTTCTTGGATCCCATTTTAAAAATAATATGTTCACAGTGGTATGAGATTTTGCATAGTTAATGTTTATACGACGAAAGAGTACACCATGCTAAAATTGGTGATACAAATACATTAAATTTAAAAGAAAAATACTTTGACCAGCTATTCCTGTTTATCGATAGGATCATGCAAATTAAAATTCGATGGTGCAGTGGTAATGTACCCGCCTTTCGTACTTCAGCTGAACCAGGTTTGATTTTTTCCAGCACATTTTTTATTATTTTTTTTTTAACAAAATATAAGAAATCATATACAATAATTATATATGAATACTCGTTGACGGAAGACGTTCGGAAGTGTTCATGATTTTGTAACACAAGTAACGTCTAGGTACTGTGCACAACAAATTTATTCCTAATGCAAAATTTACGGTCATAAAGTTTATCTCTTCCTAAGAAAATAATATTTAGTAGAAACTCGCGCTTATTTTATTCTCTGGATCCTGCTGTGATACCATTTTCCTAGTTTGGCAAAGATAATCCGTTTCTACATTTCACTTGAGCTGCATTACTGAATGACGAGGATAGATTCACAGAAAAATCTCTAACCTCGCATCGTTGTCACGTGTAGTCGACACTAAGAAGCTATTCACCTCTAAATTTTATTTGTACTGTTGACAGGAAGCCGTACGTGCTCCAACATTGGCCTTTTCTCACAAAAAAAGATGTTAAGCATTCTGTACAATCTAATATTAATTATTTTTGTATATGAATTTTATAAATTGATTCTAACCTTTCCCAAAAACTTTCAGTGATCTCTCACAATCAAAAGAAATAGATCCGATAAACCCAATGTAGCCTTACATTATTTCTACCATAAGGGAGAAGTCTGAAATATTCAGAAACCACTTTTTTAAAAAGTTTTTATTACTTTCGGTTCTTGTATCAATGGACTCCGCAACGATTTCTCAGGCCCCATACGATCTAGAGACTTGAAATTTCGAATTTGAACTTAGATCGCGGACATCTCGCCGCCTGTTAAGGTCCAAGTGTGACCCAATATTTATTAATTTTAATTATCTCATTCAAGCAAGATCACTTTTTCTTCGACATGGAACAACAATGTCTGACAATGGGATCCGTCACAAGAATTACGCACGAGCATGGAGCGTATATATACGTCTCTATTCTCTGGTATATAGGTCCTCTCTGGTAGATCGTCGTCTCGTATATATTACTCTTTGGTTGTGTGTGTTGTGGTAGACAAACAGACAAACAGTAATTTGTTATGGAGTTGCTGTTGCTGGCAAACAGATATACATAAGTATAGTTCAAATCGAGAGAAGGAGAGCAATAGTAGGTACTCATCGGTACGGTTCAAATCTGAGATGCCTAATAAAAACTATTTTTAATTTTTTTTCAAAAATTTCACTTGTTTTAATTGGAAAACATCAAATTGATCTCAATAACAATTTTATTCGAAATCACATCATAATAAGATTTTCGTAGCTGCTGAGATTATTCTCAAAGGGTTTATTTGAAAGCATAAACTGATTCTGCAATATGGTTTCTGATAAAACTTCCACTTCGTGGTTGGTGCAGGTAGATAATATTATATTCATAAAATATAGTAATTATATTCCCTGGGGGCACTTTCAAGTAGAATGTGAACCTTATCAGCTTACTCAACTCCAGGAGGAAGAAAAGTGTCATCAATTTCCACTAAACAATGGAATTGTATAAGTGAATGACGATGGCTGATGGACCAAATCAGTACAGAACACAGTGGTGACTCGTGAAAAAGATTTTGCAAGCTAGAGCTGTTTCAGCTTGTTTTGCATATGAAATAGGGTTGGGACGAGTTAAAATATATAGTCATTATAAAATGGAAGATGTGAATAGTCACAAAAATTAGAGAGAGGTGATCAAACTCTGAAATTCTGTTTGCATATCTTTCGAAAGATAAGTCATTGCGCAGGTAGAAATGCGCAACAAGCTACTCTCGCTTAAATTATACAGCAGATTATTGTTAACAGTGAACCCCTAAGATGTGATCTCATCAGAGAAAACCATGGGACGGTCAACTAGATAGGCAAATTGTGTTCGTCTCACACGATCAATACTGCTGTAAGTGCATCCTTCTTATTCAATGCTTATTTACAAGTATTTAACTGTCCTTGTCCCACAATCTGAATCTCGAGTAGTAGAGGGCGCTGAAGGCAAATATTTTCTGAGAATGCGAACTATACCGATTGTAGACGAGTTTTGACAAAATTGCTCAAAATGACAAGTTTTAAAAGTCGGCGACGCCATTGTTTAATTGATTGTTGATGTAAGCAATTTGTTATTAGATCACAGTTTTTATAAAAAAATTATAATAGTGTATTCCAGTTTTTGTGGTTCGGGTGAACATAAGGTTTACGGAATGCATACATTTCAGTGACTACAGGCATAAAAATATGTTGCTTATTATTGTGAGGTTATAAAAATTACTTTGAATATATATTTGAATGCATATGATGGAATAAAATTTAGCTTCAAGTAAACAACACTCTAGACGATGGAAACTGCAAGTATTTCAATTACAATTATGCAATTATGAAATTGTACGCCTACCCTGGCAGAATCTGCATCTACAATCTACCGACACACTTATTAGATACTTATTAACACCTTAACTGAAGTAGGTGCCACTTAGGGATTGGAGATAAACATCTCAATAACTATATACTACTTGTTTCTAGTAGAACTTAAGAAGAACAGAACATCGCGCCAGCCTTTCCAACAACTGTGATTCCATCCAAAGCCTTTAGAAGTAGATGTATAGGTAAAAATGCAACTGTACCACTTAAAAGAGACCAGCAGAAGTATCGAAATTCTCAGAATAAGATTTCATGATAACAAAATCGGCCAACCGAAATTCTGAATCTTTATCCTTATAAAGAAGCCTTTCGAATAGACAAACATACACCTTTATGGCTGTGAAACATGAGACATGGTCAAGGAAGATGAAATGTTTCTTGGTCTGCTCAAATTTTATGTATTTTGTTGACAACGTTAGCATTAGAATCACAAATAATATGTTTTCGACATATGATTTTCAGATTTGTCAACTTCACAATTGTAGTACAGTTTGAAATAAAGATTATTATTATTATTGAAAATCTAACATTAGAAAAATAAAGTCATGTTGATTTCACATATCTTAATCCCCTCCTCGTTGATGGAAGTTCCTGTAGTTCATAAAAAATATAAATACTATATAAAATATGATTGTATGAATCCGAAGTTTGTAGATAATTATAAATATTTTATCAATTGATTAAATTTATTTTATTATGGCATCAATATAGGAGAGAGGTTAGTAGATAATAATAAATTCTGGTTTTGTAATTATTAATTATAGATATTATAATGTCTTCTGAATTTATATAGTAGCAGAATAGAGCACAATATTTATATTGATAAACAACTATATTCTTTGTAGATAATTTTTATTTTATGAATTTGATGTTTTTCGCATTTTTTTTTTGTAATTTGCATTTATTATACCAATAAAATTTTCATTATTCTAATTATAGTTTTATTCAACGCAAAAATTTATGAGAATGTCATTTCCAGTCATCAGTATTCTTAAATGACACGATATTTTGAATATTGCCGCCAACTTCACATCCTTGATGTGAGCGCCATCTAAGAGCGGTCGCTAGAATATGTAGACCAGTAAATTCTTGGGGATCAAAAATTTGTTATTGAGTTGACCATCTCATGGTTGTCTCTGATCTCATTTGGCTACGTGAATAAGTATAGACAGTGTACCATGTCATATCTTATGACATATTGTATTTGTATATAAGATTAACCAAAAAATACTAATAAATTCTTCACTTCACTGAACAAGTATGACGTAAATGCATGAGCCTGCAAGCGATCATCACAACTACAAATGATTATTAATTATCTCGTTGCTTGAATACTTATACTACTGCTACTAAATTATCTCTTTTAACGTTTTGGAGATGATGATGCTACATTAAATGCATTTGTTCTATCGTATGCTTTAATATATATCCCTAGATTGTTCGATTGAAATATCAGAAATTTCCAACATTGTCGAATCGAAACTGATTGAAAAAGCTGACTAAATGTTTAGTGGGTCATAAAAATATTCTTTCGAATTTCAAAATATTTGACAAACAAAAATAACGATCATTCTGTACGAATCACACCAAACGTTTATTCTAAAATGGATTATACCAACTTGTTAGGGACACTTTCTTATACCAAATTTCGAAAATATCAAGACTTATATATTCCTAAATTTTCTACTCCATATTGACGGCAGAGAAACATACAGTTTTGCCAGACATATGTTTCTAATATTTGCATATTACAGCCTACATTTCTACCTAGCCTACCTGGGATCTTTTTCTATAATATTTACTACACTTCTGTTGGCTAGGCTTATGTTTTGGGGCCATTTTCATCCAATTAATATTTACTACACTTTTATTGGCTAGCTTTATGTTTTATCGCATCTTCACTTAGTTAATATTTATTACACTATTGTTTGCTAGGTATTTGTATCACAAGAAAGCGAAAATTGGGGTCGCTAAATACCTAGATAAACATGCTCAAATCTGAGTTATTTAAAGAAAACATTGATATTTAGTTGTTGGCAAAGTTCAAATTTTGTGTAAGGTCTCTCTGTCTAACATACTTACTATATTGTAGTTTGCTATAGAAATTTGACAATACATTTAATACACATTTCTTCACATTCACAAATTTTTGACCATCAGGCAACATAGCATCAAATGTTGCTACTTGCCTCATGTAACTGCTACGCGGTAAATTTTAATAGCAGCTTGATTTTTAGGTATATTGTTCCAACGAGTTTTTTAGAGAATGTCTTTTTAAGTTTTATTCATGGTTAACTATTACCAATATCACTCATATATTTCCTTTATATACCTATATTTTTATATTATATTTTTATATTCTCCCACCCCACACCCCTATTGGCTCCACCCTCCCGTAAGCTTGTTAGCAGTGTTCGAAAAATTATTCTACTTGGATTGTGTTCCTAATGACTATTGAGATATATGTGTCCAAAAATTTTAAATTCTTTATCTATTCATTGCCATAAAACAAAAATTGTATAAGTATTAAGAGGACCTTACTTATGTCCATAAGAGCTTTATTCTCTATTTGAATGATTCTGAAGAATACTGCAAACGATCTCTATTTTCGCAAACTATTCGACCGTTTCGTTGGAAACTCGAAATGAACAATTGATAGTTTGAGTTTCTCATCCTCAAACAGACCAAGAACTGAAACTGCGTGGAAGAATTTCCTCTACACCACTGGGAAAAGACCACCTAACTTGATAACAACGTAATTTTAAGTTCCATGCAAGAGACTGCATAACACCAAGGGGGACAATAGCGCCTTCTGTGGTCGGGAATTGAATCAGAGCGCGCCCGCCGGTTCTTTGATTAAAAACTTCCTCCAACTTTTAGAAGTTCATTGCATAGTCGAGATTTAATTGCATCACATCTCGACTTGATTTATTATGCATTTGCCGGGATTCCAAAAACAAATGTAGGTGCTATCGGTGCTGGTTGGGACTTTGGGGCGCAGGACATTTTAATTGAAAAAAGTCATCCATCCCTCTTCCGATTTTCGAAAAAACTTTTCGATTTGGCAAGAAATTACTTTGTAGCGAAAGCAGGCCGCTCCTCTCTACTGAAATGTTTTTTGAATGATTAATTTGAAATCGAATTAGGTGAAAATAGTTTTTTTACCATAAATATTAGGTATATGTATACTTCCTTGTATGGTGTCCTCAGGGGAATTATTAATAACAATGAAATAATTCTAAAAAATTCCCATTACTTAAACTATTTTAGGGTAAAATTCTTCAAACAAAAGTTCTAGGGATAAATCATATCTTTAACTCAAAAATAAAGTTTGATTGCAACTGCTTGTCCGATAATGCCTTTTAATGAACTCGATCGTGATATTTGTACAACCGATTTTTACAGCAAATTAAAATTTGATACTATACCTCTATAAAGCGACCTCTATCGTGCTTACAAGTTTCGTATTGTCAGCTTTAATAGAAATATTGATGTCGTTTATATTTGGATAATACAGTAATTCAATTCAAACATTGTACATATATTACTGATAAATAATAAGAACGTTATCCATTACAACGGTCACCAAAGAAATACAACAATGATACGATTCATTCGATTGTCTTATCCACGAATCTAAAGTATAACTGAATGGATAAGCACTTCTGTATAAGAAAATTAAGAATATTTGGGATGAAGGCACATGCGCCTTGGTTACATATCAAGCAGAGCCGTATCCTAAGGATTAAGGGACTTTACATCATTCAACATAATACCCGTTACTGATAATCAATAATAATAATTCATTATCTTGGTGCTGTTACTTTTGAAGTTGTGCAGTTGCAGTTAGATTGATAGCTTTTGGCAACAACTTCACAAGTACCAGTACCAATAGAATTAATATTATTTTCTATTTATCAGTTGACCAACTAATAACGTCGGTCCAATTTTTTGTAAAAAATATTTATTTCACACTTTTAAGTGTAACATTAGTCACGGAAATTGCAGAAACTTCAGTAATACCAATGAAGATAGTACTTATCCTATTATCCACGTATATTCTTTGCTATAGTTGCTGTTACTTAGATCTCAAATAATTGCTGCGGAAATACGCATAAGTATATTAGATGTTACTATTTTACCACCGATGTAACTCGAAAACCGTAAGTCTAAGGAAAAAATGTTCAATATAATTGTTGCTACAAATAATTAGGTTTTTCATGTAGTATCCACAGATTTTTATTTCGGATTTGTGTTTTTATTAATATGGGACCATTTCTCAAGATCCCTCTTTCAAATAAATCAAAAATAACCAAAGTCAGAGTAAGATTTCTATATAAAATGCGCGAACGAACTAAAAAAAATCGAATTGTATACCTCCTCCGTTCGGGATTCGTCGCTCAAAAATGGCGCAATGGTGCACATAGGCATTTTCAATCTGAGAATGTTCAGTTTCGCGTATTTTTACTTAGAACGAAACTAGGTACTGCCCATCTAGTTAGATATATTTTATATCTGTGGTCTTATCAAATGTCTAATGTCACTCGTCATTCTCATTGCGCCAACGGGTTGCGGATATGGGGGGAAGCTAAGATTCAACATGTCAAAGATTCTAGAAAAATACAAGCAAGTTTTCCAAATAAATCTAAAAATCAGCAGATGAGATTTGTTTGTCTAGTTACTCACCATTTAAAGCTTATATGTAAAACAGCAACAGATGTTTAATATGAAGTACCTGCCAACACAGGCTTCAGCACGACAATGTACTATTCAAATCACAATAGGATCTTATTTGATTTTTCAGTCGCTTGAAAGAGGTAATTCTTCACACGGAATTCACTGGCTCACTATATACTATTGGTTTCATATCACTGCAAAGGAAAAAGTCATATGGATTTAAATCCGGAGATATAGTTGTCCAGGTTACAAGTCGGTTCCGTCCAATAGTGTGGTTAGGGTAATTTCCATCCAGAAATCGTGTAAGTTCCCTCGTGGGATGTGGTGGTGCTCCATCATGTAGATACCACATTTGTCTCATAGTAGCCAATAGTATTGCATCTTATATCATATCAGACGAAACTTTACCTGAGAAAATATATGAAAATATGAATAAATTCTAAGTGAACAGTAGAGAATGTGTAATACTATTATCGTGTTTACCAACGATAACAACAACTACTCGGTGAGCTAATACTCCATCCCGCATTGGATTACATGATCGTTGATAGGTGCAATATGATTGAATACTATTCAATATAAACCTATAGGAATATATTGTGCTTATTGTAGGTTTCTCCTCTACTAGCTCTAAGACTCTAACTTCACTATTTAATATTTTTTGTGATCTAGCTCATCCTTTGTTCTAGTTGAGGTGTTTAAGAATACCTTAAATCAAGTCATCGCTAAAGTGTCGATGTAAATGTATTAAAATCTCTGCATTCACGGTATCACTTAAGTTCACAATTTGTTAGAGCCATTGCCTCTGAAATTAATTTTATAAAAGTGAACTTGGAACCTTTTAGCACCGATGGACTAGGTACTAGCAACTTCTTCGACTCACATGTGGATGGAGAATCGAGGATTCTTAACTTGTCAAATACCTGAAAACCAATCGCAATAAATATAAAGGCTATTTATTTTTTTATTCATAAAATTCAACTGGCTAAAGTATTCGCAAGTATTTCAAATTTACCCTGTAAATATATATAATTATTTTTTGATAGTTATGGAATATTTCCTGTTTTTAATTAGGTATTTTTAATGAAATTCACGACTTTTGCTCTGACGAAAAGAATAAACATTCTCGAAAGCTCGGCCTGATTCAAAGAATTTTATTCATTAAATGACTGCATCCCCAAGAATAATCTCTCTATTGAATAATAAATTAGTCAAGATTATAAAATCAAAAAACAAACGAAATTCGGAACGGCGAAGATTGCAATGGGATCATTTCTATACGAAATTTACTTAATAGAAATAATTTAATTTAAACTACTGAAGTCCAGCAACAGCTTAAAAGATATTTATGTATCTTGTTTATGGACTTTTATTTCTTACTTATAGCATCTATTGGTTTAGAAGTCTAGCAAAATTCTATTACGTCATCCACCCAAGACAGCATCACAACTGTTTTCACGCAAACTCATCTGAGAAGGTGAAAGTGGAGGTTTTTTCACACATGGTCTCATGTGGCTTGTACTTGTCTAGACCTGTTACCATCAAGGTCAGTTTTTATGGAGTTTGGGACATACACTTACTGTAACTTTGAGCTACATACGTCAGATTCTATTTATATAAGCAAGCAGCAGCAAGTAGGATTGTCCAACGTGATAAAAAAATGAGACCTTAGACAAAATTGATTTTAACGAAGAATTATTTCGATTTAACAACAATGGGATATCCAATGTTCCGATGTTATGTTTAGGTAGGAAATTTTAACTTTAAATATATCGAAATTGAAGACTTTTTAAAAACAACTAGAAGAATTAGATTATAATTGAGTGACCAAGACGCGTTATTAAGAGTAGCTTCTTTTGGAACAAGTAGGTACGTCATCAAGGTATAATTAATGCGATATGATGCTGACAATTAGTTTTTAGTTATTGATTGTTATGAGTAGCCTTATGCAATGTACAAATACTGAAAAGCTAGTCTACAAACAATTAATTTTCGGCTTTAATACATTAGCAGTAAACGGCATTGTTGATTTGGCCATCATAAAGCCCTTTATTAGTAATTACGTGATGAAAAGTTTCCGAGGTTCATCCTTCCTCGATGATATATAGCTTTGTGATTTCATCAGCTCAAAGGTCATATTTTCAGCTATTGGTCTGTCTGTTTACTTGACTATATAAGCTAAAACGGATACACCGTTTTCATAGCTTTCTTTATTGTTTTGAACGGTTCTGATTAACACGCACATTAACACCTTAATGATTTAGCAAATGATTTTCCATTTTAAGAAGGCAGTAAAAATAATTTTTACTGAAAACTTGAAACCAGTCACAGTCATTAATGACTAAGAATCGAGTGACCGAACATTTTTGTTATTTTTATCGTGTCCATTTGTCTGACGATAATTGAGCTAGATTTTCCGAGAGCGCTTCAAATACCCTTAGCATGGACACTGGCGTTGTAAAATGCACCAAAAAGCAAGTGGTCGAACCAGGGAGACAAATTAACCATAATAAAACGTAAAAG
Organism: Crioceris asparagi; assembly: GCA_958507055.1. NCBI lineage: Eukaryota > Metazoa > Arthropoda > Insecta > Coleoptera > Chrysomelidae > Crioceris > Crioceris asparagi. The sequence continues at coordinate 44,199,808 of OY293827.1, forward strand.
TGACATTTGTAATATTGTTTTATTAATCCAAAAACAATCGCAATATCTATCTACTGCACAATAGCCTAAAACAATTTCTTAAGGTGGTCGCTTCATTCCCTACTCAGCACTATTTTTTCCCGCCACAACGTGCATGTACGAAGATTAATTTAAAACAAAATGTGATGCAGGATTTGAATAAAACAACTGTAATTAAGTTATGTCTTCTTAATTTTGATTAGTGAAGTGACGAAGAGGACACTGGAGTAGCGTTTATGGCTTACTTTCATATTCGTCGACTTCGATTTAAGATTATGCGATTCTTCTGAAAGGAACACCCTGTATCTTAGTTTGTTTTCGCATTCTACCTCAAATTACCTATCTGTATTCCTAACAGTTATACAAGACATATGTTTAAAGGTCTACCCTGTTCAATTAATTTTTTCAATCTCTCCCTGAACTTTGCTCTCACTCTGCTCAAATGAAAAGGCATAATTCGTTGAAATGACTCATGAACTCTTATTTCCATGTCCTCCCGTGTATTAGCGGCAGTACGATAAGCCTCCGATTTTATTTTTCCTCAACTATAAAAATCCATTTATGTTAGGTCTGAAGACCTCGGCGGCCAAGAAGTAGATCCTTGTCGTCCCACTCACTTATTAGGAGACATTATATCTAACTTCTCTCGTACTCCTCCATAAAAATGAGCTGGTGCCACATCTAGCTGAAACCACATTTCATTTTTGATGTCATTAGTAGGCGTTTGATCAACCTATGAAAATTTTCTTTGAGAAATTGAAGAAATTCGTGTCGAATTAATTTTTCTTCAAAAAATATGGACTGACAACGTAATTATCCACAATACCACCACATATATAAATGCTCGATTTATATTGATAATTGTTAACATGAAAAATATGCGGATCTTTTGTATATACAAATAAAGATTATCAAAACGAAGAACACTTATTATAAACAATTTATTTCGTCGCAATGAAACTCAACTATTACAACGATTGTCAATAGTTAAATGGTTACCAATTCAAGTGTGTATCAGTATATATCGGCAATTATTTTAATATTTAACATGATACTTACGGGATGTCATACATAGTTACAAGTAATAAATAAAAGAGATTTGGAAAGTGCTGACGTGTGGAAGTGTTGTACACTTATATTGTGATATAACAGACATTAACTAATGAGCATATTGTTATAATTTATATGGCTGAGTTACGATTTGGGAATATAATTCCTCCCCCGTTAGGACAAAACGTCCTCGGTTTGTTTTAGACCCTCATTCAAATGAACAGGAACTGCAGTTTTTGGCAAAGGTGTTAAATTAATTTCGACACTGGACAATGTTTTTTGTCTCTCTACTCATTTTGAACGAATTGATTGATAAAACTTAATTACCATAAATACCTATGCAGAGTCCAATCATTAATACAATACTTAAATTGATTCCTGATGGTTCAAGCGTTTGTGTCAAATGATTAACTTTAGTAGATTTTAAATGTTTCATTGAAAGCTTCAAGTTTTAAAGGTTTGCCAAATGAATGTTATTAAAATGCAAAGTAGTTTTAGGTATTATATAATAATTTGTCTCAAAAGTGAAAGATCTAAAAAATATAATATTACTCGCATCGGCTGCCGAATAAGTATGAACCCTTGAGCTGTAATTTCTGAATAATATTTTGACATTTTTCAATGATGGTAACATTTGATTTCGATGAAAATAGTAAATGGCGGTTCATATCTAGTGAATTATACACCAAGTAGTTGTTAGATGCTTCATAAAAATACAATTTTTATAATTATGTTTGAATGAGCATACAAAATTGTCCTGGACATTTTTACAAATGAAGTAGTTCGAATTTCTAATGAATTTTTCATCAGTCCAAATCTCTTTCCCGTTAGTATACTGAAAATATTTATATGGAGGTTCAAGTAATACATTTTTATCAATGGGTAAAGGTTAAATATGATGTAGTTGATAAGTAAGGTAATTGAGGATAAGAATTTTAAGAATGCATACTTATGCTCTTATCAGTAATAACTAAAAGAGTTTTACTTAATTAAAAAAATTGAATAGGATGATTCTCTTGTAGCGTTACTAGGTTTTTGTTGCCGTGAATAGCAAATAAATGTTTTTCTATAATTATTGTTACCAATATTGCTATTAGTTCTGCTGTCATTATTGGGATTGGAATTCATATCACCAGAATCAAAATATCAACTTCTAGGGTGAAAGTTTGGCTTAAGTCCTGGCATTAACAGGAAAATAAAATTATTACAAGATAATTCTAGTGAAAACTCGTTGAACAAAGTTAAGTTCAATTCACAAGTGTATATGAAAAGTTAAAGTTATCAAAATCGGAGTTTAATAAAATGTACTATGTAAAAGCCACCAAAAATATTCTTAATTCAAGAAAGAACCATAATTTTTATGTATGCACTTTAAGAGTTAGGATATGGAAAGTGAGAGGACTTGCAAAAACATATTTCTTCGATAGATTGATAATCTAGATGAAGTCTTCTGTTTTTCTCTTTCTTTGGACTGGTCAGATGAACTGCAAATTCCTCGGTGAGCTCGCTAGCGGGCAGGTGGCGGTCACTTGATGTGGCTGTTACACTGCTCTTAGAATGTTGATAATATGGTCTCGGACCCAAAACGAAACAAGTGTCTTAAGCTGTTCCTCTTCTATTTCTTATCAAAGCGGGTGACAATGAACGTCTTCGCCTCTGGTTCTCCAACGATAATAACCCAAACGCTGGATTCGATTTATTGATGTTCGGATCTCTTTCAAATTTCTGAGACGACCACTGTTATTGATTATTGTTTGTTATTACAATAGAAAGCGTTGAGGGATCCCGGTTGAGCCCCCAATTAAGATTATCAAAACGAAGAACACTTTTTAAAAACAATTTATATCGTCGCAAAGGGAGCTGACTATTACAACGACTGTCAATAGCTAAATGGTTACCTACCGATTCAAGTGTGTATCAGTATATATAGGCAATTATTATAATATTTAACATGATACTCACAGGATGTCATACATATTTACAAATAATAAAAGAGATTTGGAAAGTGCTGGGGTGTGGTAGTGTTGAACTCTTGTCAACGGTTCGGACAGGAAACAATATATTGTAATTATGTAACAGAAATTGAGTAATGATCATAGTGTTATTATTTATATGGCTGAGTTACGATTTGGGAATATAATTTATATAAATAATGGTAGTTGTAAGATTTTAAACTCCTGGCAACTGAAGATTTCGATATCTCTATATCTCTGCTTATTTATCTAAAACTCAACTCAGGATTTACTACCACTGCAAGAGTAATAGCTAAATGGTTCTCATGAGGTGATTTTTTTTAGCATGAACCTTTTTTCAATGTTTCAAAACTTTTCATTTGCAGATGCCTTCTTTTAGAATATTTTGTAGCATACGCCCAAAGCAAAAGCATACACCATTCTAATAAACTTTTCCTTTGTATAATTCATAATGAATAAACAAGCACATCTCGCAACAGATTGTTAAAAAATGTCACAGTTTATTATTTCATTTCGTCTTTGGCTATATTTAAAATCATAAAAAAACTTGTTTTTTTACTATTTGGTAAGTAATAAAAGAGAATAGCAGAAAATTATCTCTTATATAGTTCAGGTCAGAAAATGTATTAAATAGATTAGAATGCATTTAAAAGCGATTATTGTAGTTGTTTTTATTTTAAGTATTGAAAATTAGGTAAATATATTTTTTAATTTGTAAATACATCTTAGAAAACACGACTAATCGAAGAACTGTTAGGAATAGCCATAACATATAACATGATCGTATCCTCAGATAGGTAATTTGAGGTAGAATGTGAAAACAAACTAATATACAATGTACCGGTTGTTCCATTTAAACATAAACTTAAATGGAATTGGACGAATATGAAAGTAACATCAGAAGCACCCTTTAGAGCTTACTTTGGTGTTCTCTATATGACTTCACCAAATAAAATTCGGATCTTTGACGAAATATCTCAACATTTTTTCTCAGTGCGTGCATCACTCCAATTTTTTTGAAATATGTCTTTTTGAATAATAATTGAATTTTTGCTGAGCAGGGAATGAAGGGTCCCTTCAAAATGACAAAAAGTTGAACTAATTCTTCTTTTCAAATTTTTGTTTATTGCTATTATGGAAAATGCAACACGGTCTGCATCTGGAACTATTTTCAAAACGTAGCCTCTCTGGTTCCTTATAACTTTTTCGTATATATCTGCATTATTGATATATCGATCATACACACTGTTTTGACATCTAGTATAATAATAATACAAAGATGTATTTTTAGAAAGATTGCTCCCTAATTTACTCTAAGAAACAGACATATAAATATCTCATTCGATTAAATAGTCATAACCTATAGAGTTGGTACAATACGAAGGCCGTTTGAACAACAAAAAAATTAAATATACTAATATTTACCTAATATAAACATGTATTATAAATAACCTAGCTTGATATCTACTTCAACAAAATACTTACAGTATCAGAACTCTTTATAAGAACAGTTAATTAAACCAAACTTTCATGTGTACCATTTAGCGTTAATCAATCACGAATGAATGATCTGGGTAGATTTATAAGGGAACAACATGTGAACGTCGAGGAAGTTGGCAGTGGGAGAAGCAGTAAGTGAAAAAGTGCGGCCATAAGCTGCCATCTGCTTTGACGCGTATTAGCTATAATCACTCTCGTTTAAAGAGGGTAAATACTCTCCAAATTAATGACCGTCTAATGAAATTTCGTTTCCCAAGTTCAACCGACGTGATGCTACTCTCTGGACATATGGCAGTTCTCTCGGTTCTCTTCAGTAATGCATCCTCCAAATGAGTTTCCAAGTCCCATCAAGCCTGGAGAAGATGAGCGAAGATTTTCTGGCGCTACCAAGAAATGACAATATATTCGAAATGATTATGAATAGTTATTTGAATTCTAATATTCCAGAATCGTCGACATATGTCATACGTTATAATAATGCGCTGGTCTCATATATATTATGTATGGACTCTTGAATCAACAAAAAATGCATTTAATATTTAGGTACAGATGGTAGATAGAAATTTGAAAAGAAATTATCATCAAAAATTCCATCAACTCTTTTTTCCATTGAAATATCCCTTGAATAACCTCTACCATCTGTTGCCACTCCAGTTTAAAACTCATTCTCCAGAAGCAGTCGATACTAAATAGTGGCATTAGAATTCAAATTAGTATCCACCCTCGGTATTTCAGCAGAATAAAGCTTCATTAACAGACCAGCCCAAAGGGAGCAGCCCTCAATATTATGTTTTTTGGTCAGTTTTCTCATTGGTGGAAGTGGAATATCACTTCGCTAAAGTGATGGGGCGACCCACGTCCTATAAATATATTGATTTAATTCCATTCTCTTTTGTAATGAATGAGAGAATCTTTATATACTTACATGCTTTTCGAATTACCACCAGCTGTTTTATGTCTGACCTGATTTATCAAAAAGCACTATTTTCATTTTTATTTCTATTAGCGTTTTCAAATATTTTATGCCTAATCACAATGTGTTTATTTTAAATCACCTCGGTCACACTTCGAAGAGGACGAGATATTTGTAATTCATTAGAATTTGTGTTCAAGTGACTCAAATAATTAGGTAAGTAATATGAAAATCATATTGTATTTGTTCAGTTTTTTCTTTGGCCGTATTTTAGTGGTTTTTCTGGACTTGAGATTCTTTGGTGTAGATCTTCTGTAATTTAATTACGATAATGCATATATTTCAAAACTTAACTAACTATAAGAATATTGGTCACATTTTCTCAAGTCACCGATTGTCAGCAGGAACAATTAAATATTCTAGTTACAGGTTTGTGTTTATTATTACTATAATACTAAATTTCACAAATAGGTGGATAGGTAAAGATAATAAAAAAAACAAACTCTATCCATATCCATCGTGTGCACATCGCCGTTGACTTAATGTCAATGTTGAAAATATGTATAATTTTTACTTATCTCTCAGCCAGGTGCGTCAGCAACGGTCGATATTTCAACATTCAGTATTGCTACTGTTTCATTTTGTATTAGGCCGCAAGCGATCTTAATCATTTCCGAGATAATAAAAACATATTAGGTTTTCTTGGTGAAGAGAAGAAATAAATTTCTACTGTGATATACGTAGCCATAAGGAATTTTGTCTGAAAACTTTTTCCAAGTGTTAGAGCTAACTCTTATAACTGGTCTTCACTAAACACACGCATAGGTTTTGTTAATGTCATATTTTGTTTTATGGATAAATGTGACAGCCGGTATATTAACCAAATATGACAGGTAAGGAGCGGATTCTAACAAATTTCCCTTTTAAATGATATGTTAATGATTTTTTTGTCTCTTCTTCTATTTTCAATGAATTTTTGCCAGTATTCTTCCTAAACTGAAATATGTACCCAACCAATGCTCAATTTCCTTGGCAGATTTTTCCAATTGTTTGAAGCAGAAATCCCTACTGATTGAAGCTGCATGGTAATATATTTTCCACGTTTACCGCCACCAAAACAATTAACAAGCCAATTACGATGGGAAATATTAAAACCAGAAATCAAAGCGGTCTATGTGGTCATTGTGATTAAGATAATGATATTACAGAAGCCTGTACTCATCAGGCGCGCGTAGCCCATCTATTAGCGTCCTTTGTATAGCAGAAGTATGTTAAAGCGTGACCACGTTTGTTATTTCTCATATTGTGTGATGCTCAACAGATTCAACAGAGGCGTACAACGTCTACATCGAGTTAAAGTGTAAATTTTTGAGAATATAAAATGTTGCTCAGCAACACAACATAATTTTGATCTGCTTGAATCTAGTGCGCGCTAATTCATCTGGTCTTTCATAACACCACATTTTCGAAATTGGATATTTTCTCAAAATGTTTGTTATGCCACATTTTTCAAATCATTCGAAAATTTGTAACATCTTCGTTCAACAAGATTGTATTCTGTAAGCAGAACTAACGGAGCAATCATCCTGAAATAATGCCTAAACGGCAGTCCCAGGATTGGTTCCTCTGTCGAAAGGATCCCTTGCAACTCAATTTTTAGCACTGGATTCGGTAAAAAAAGATAAAATTCAGCTAGACTGATCTACCAAGGCCACTCAGAGTACAACTGACCAGCGATAGTTATTCTATGACGTGGTTGATCTTGTAAAGAGCATCCAGCGTCACTGAGGGAAAATCACCTGAGTCTGCGATAGCTATGCTATTTCAAGGATAATTTCAATGCTTTCGAAGAAGAATCGGATATTAAAATAAAATGTCATATTATTGAAGAATTGACTTACATGTGTGTATGACTTCATATAATTATTGGAATATTAGAATTCTACACAACAATAATTAATGAATTTTCGAAAATGCGATTTAAATGTAGTACCTAACCAGATATTAGGATCTTTCAAATAGACGTACGCTACCTTGTGGCAAAATATGTTACTTATGATACGGCAGAAATGGATAGGTACGATTGACAAAGTTATGTGTTATTGATTTCGAGCATACAATCTTCTCTATTTCAGAGAAACAAATAACAACTGGTGCTGTGTTTTTAAAAAACAATAGAAATGAGACAAACATTCAAACACACCAATCATGTATCTGAAATTTGACATTAGGTCAATACAACGATTTTTTTCATTTCAAAATCACCATATGCCTTTTATCACGTTTGTAGGTCATAGGTAAATCATATTTGTTTTTGATGTTAACGTTATTTCCAAGCCAATCAAAATACAAGTTCCTAATATTATTTTATTTATGTCAATACTTTGTGAATACAAGCAATCCACTGATTCTAATTATAAAAAATAGATATCAAATGATATCTTATTTCTGAATATTTTCCTTAAGTCCATCATGTTTTTAAGGCTCCTTCCATCTGACAAATTGATGGGATAGTAAAAATTTGTATATGAGAAGAATCTAATTAAAGTTCTAGTACCAAAGCTGACTAAAAATCTCTTTTCATGTCAATAAAGGAGTAACGATATTCAAACAGTCGATAAATGCTATTTTATCGAATAAGAAGATCTTTCTCATTCTTCCAACTAAAACCAAAGCTTTTAATTCAATGAACACTACAAAAGCCTCTTTTATATGGATGCAAATTTAACGACGCTTACCAAATAGCTTTGATCTTTTGAACAAGTTCCTAATATTATTTTATTTATGTCAATACTTTGTGAATACAAGCAATCCACTGATTCTAATTATAAAAAAAAGATATCAAATGATATCTTATTTCTGAATATTTTCCTTAAGTCCATCATGTTTTTAAGGCTCCTTCCATCTGACAAATTGATGGGATAGTAAAAATTTGTATATGAGAAGAATCTAATTAAAGTTCTAGTACCAAAGCTGACTAAAAATCTCTTTTCATGTCAATAAAGGAGTAACGATATTCAAACAGTCGATAAATGCTATTTTATCGAATAAGAAGATCTTTCTCATTCTTCCAACTAAAACCAAAGCTTTTAATTCAATGAACACTACAAAAGCCTCTTTTATATGGATGCAAATTTAACGACGCTTACCAAATAGCTTTGATCTTTTGAATATTATGTTATAGTGTGATATAAACATCAATTCTTAAGTCTTGTATTCGACAGAAGGTAAATAGTATCGCCGCACTACCCGCCGCTGGTGGGGTATCCCACAAAAGCTTTAAGGGATAGCTAAATGCAGAAGGGTTGTGCCTTTACACTGTGAGATCAAAGCTGCATTGTACTCAGCTTTACCAGTATGGAAGCTTTTATGTTGCAAATTCAATATGTATTAATATTTTGTTTCGTAACGAGATTATCAGGTTGGTTAAGTTTCGGCAAAATTCTCCTATACCTAAAGCATTCTGCGTAGGTAATCTCTGTATTTGTTGTTTATATTTGCATTTTGAGACTACCAGATATTTTAATGGGAATAATTCTCAATGTTCAAGGGGTACCATACTAGCCTAATAAATGTGAAGATGAAGTTTGTTTTGTGTTGAATTTTGAACTGCACTAACAGTTGAGATTTGCTTTCGAGGAATTTACTGCGATTTATCTAGAGTAGACAATAGATTGTTTGGAGTTGTGAGTTTTGACTTGCTTCTATTCAAGGCTTTTGATTCTGATTAACATTTTAAGCTCAAGAATATTGTTATTTGCTAACTATGCTTTGCTCGAGTGGAAAGATGGTATTTTTTATTTTAGCCTAACAGATGTCATTGTGTCCAAAACCCAGTAAATTAATAATGATTATTATAAAGTGAAAATGAGAACACACGGGGAAAAATACAAAAGTAAAAACAAAAGTTTCCTCCAGATCTTTTTTCCATTTTTTTATTATTGAAAGGGCTTAATTAAGTTATTTCCTCCCCGGAAATTAGGATCGACTTTATTATATAAGGTGCTAGAGTCTTAAAAATAATACTTATTTTGTTGGCACCAGTACTTTTCAAGTTGCGCAAGTGCCAGGGATGAAGTATCATTTTTAGTTGGCCAGACTCTTTGCACCTACTTTAAAAGTACCAGTGCGACATCTTAAAAAGCTGGTCCTTTTTTTGTAGACACTTATTTATTCCATATTTTCGGTTGTCAGTGTTGTCACCAGAATATCACGTAACTTATAGTGAACATTTAAGTACATATTCATCAAAATTATCTTCAATTTTTTCGGGAAGTCGCCATTCCAATGGTTCTAACTCTCAAACCGCTAAAGTTTTTGAAAAAAAAAAAACAGTATTAACGGAAATGACCCCATCTTTAATTTTACTGTCTCAGATTTTCGATTTATAAAAAATATTGCCCCTTCTTTCTTCTTTATTACCCCTGCCCCTGCTCCCAGGACCTACCTTCTTTTAAATCTTTAGAGGAATCAAATATTTCTTTAAAAATCACATACTTTTTGATGTTTGATTTTTTTAAAGGGCCATTCGGTTTGTAGAAAAAACATACCTAAATACAATTACAAAAAAGTAGGGTAGATTTGATTGCCTACGATTTGCAAAAAATGACTGCCTCTAACACTATATTTTTAGAGATAGAGAAATGGTGATTAACAAAAAAGACTCGAATATATCTCATGAAATTTTGAGAAACATAACTTTTTTAATTCAAGATAGTGATTATGCCCCCAAGTGGTCATCCAAGAAACCTGAAAATAACATCCATCTATTTTTCACCGCACGTCTCCAGTAATTTTCGAGATACCGTACTTTGCAAGGATATTTGGCCATCCTGTGGTTGCATATTTATAAAAAAGTTTTATGTGATTATTTCTACAATCGAAATTTATAAGAATTTTTTTTTAAACCAATGGCCTCTTTTTTGGGGGGAGGCATTGACTGAGAAATGAAAAGTGTGTATGTAAAATGTATTCTTTTGGTAATGAAATTTCTGAATCAATTGCAGTGATTCTTCATAAAATCTATTAACTTCAGAATTATTAGTAAGACTATAAATATTTTTTACAAAAAATTGGACCGACGTTATTAGTTGGTGCACTGAAAAATATAAAATAATATTAATTTTATTGGTGATGTTACTTTTGAAATTGTACAGTTGGAGTTAGATTGATAACTTTTGGCACCTACTTCACAAGTACCAGCAACAATAGAATTAATATTATTTTATATTTTTCAGGGCACCAACTAATAACGTCGGTCCATTTTTTTATATAAAACATTTAGTTCACACTCGAGTGTAACATTAGTCACCAAACCCGTTGAATACACCAATGATGATAGTACTTATCCTATATTACCCACATATATTCTTTGCTTGTAGTTGTTATTACTGAGATCTCAAACATCGCTGCAGAAATACGCATAAGTATTTTAGATGTTACCATTTTAACATCGCTTTAACTCGAAAACCGTAACTCTAAGGAAAAAATGTTCATTATAAATGTTGCTACAAATAATTAGGTCTTTCATGATGTACCCACTGATTTTCAATTTTCGAAGTAAATCGCCCTCTCCACATAGCAAAAATACATATATTTGATTATTTAACATGCCTCTAGCTCGAAAGCCGTAACTCTTAAGAAAAAAACAATTTAGACGTGTCCGGATATGGTCCTATCTTTAATCATATCTACCACCTCATATTTTCAAAAAAAATTGCCCCCTCCACCCCCTCGGGGGCGGTTTGCGGAGGAAAGGAGATCTCGGATCCGCGTTTTTATGAATATGGGTCCATTTCTCAAGCCTCCTCTTTCAAATGAATCAAAAATCATGCACACGAACCAAAAAAAGCAGACAGTCGAATTGTATACCTCCTCCGTTCGGGGTTCGAACAAAAAGAATAAATATTATTATATTATCTTCAATTTTTCACTCCCTCATCTAATAGTGTAGCTCTAAGTTTTTGTATGAAGTATTTTTTTTTTATTTATGTAGATTACGATATGATATTTTCTAGAATTGTATTTGCTCAACAGAAATTCTTTTCAGTATCGTTTCTAAATAAAAGCCATTGTTTCAGGCTGTCCTTTACAAAAAAAAATACTTCAAAGTTTTTTGGTCGTTGAAAAAGCTACCGAGAAAAAACAACTTTCCGCCTTGCTCGTGTCGGCCCTAATAAATATTTCACAGGCAGTACGAGAGCCACGACGGGAGTGGCGGACAAAGCGACGTCTATCCGCGTTGCGACGCGCTTGAATAATGAACCAGTAACCGCTAATTAAGAGTGGCCTTTCGGGGCCCCTCCGACACCTGCCAATGACCGGGCCACGATTTATGTCAATCCCAAACAAGAACACCAACCAAACAATATATTTGCCTCTCTCGACCGGCTTGCTGACATCTTTGTACCAGATATAGGTACATGCAGGTTGATAAATAAATGCTACAGCATATCAAGTTTTGGTTGATGGATGCTTAGTAGTTTAGAAAGTTTAGTATGCAACTGCAAGGTTCGTACAGTGCTTTCAGAAATAACAGTAATTCATACGACCACATTTTGAAGTTATCGCTTTGATTTTTTATTTTATGCTGGTGTTTTTAATTGAAGAGCACTAACCCACTTAGTTAAGATCGAGTGTGTGAATCTTCCATTATAAGACAGTTTTCTGCGTATTTGCATTAAAATGAAAACAATTTAGGGTTTCGTACATACGTTAAAAACTGGTAACGTTACAGAAACATATCTAGTTTCTGTTTGTCTGTCTGTTATAGCATACTATAAGTTATATTGTCATATAGTTTAAATCAATTATTTCCCATAGCGAGAGTTGTATAATGTTGTATAAGTAAATACAAAATGAAAAGAAACATTTTCTTCAAGCACAGGTGACATTAAATATAAGGGCTCTTCATGAGTATCTAATCAAGATACTTAAACATTCTGTTTTTCATTATCCTAAAAGGAAAGGTTTAGAATATATTAACAGAAATAAAGGAAAATTCACTCGGACATTTCTGATGGTAGAATTTTGAAGAACATACAATGTTTACAGGGAAAAGTATACGATTAAATATTTTTTTACAAGACATTGGACCAACGTTATTAGTTAGTGTACTGAAAACTACAAAATAATAGTAATTCTATTGGTGTTGTTACTTTTACAGTTGTGCAGTTGCAGTTAGATTGATAACTTTTGGCACCACCTTCACAAGTACCAGCACCAAAAGAGTTAATATTATATTGTATTTTTCAGTGCACCAACATAATAAAGTCGGTAAAATTTTTGCATATGCAAATTGCATTGCAAATGCATAATTTTATAAAATATGAGACATGTTAAGAATTTAATTCTATATCATAGTTTTTCAGAATCAGTTCCAAGCAGACCGAGTTATAGACATATTCGAAATAACAATTCTTAAAAGTACACAGTGGTATATTGCAGATTAATTTTATGACTGATCAAACTATCTATGCCCTATTTACATAGATACATAGACAAATCTATATTTCACCCCTTCAAGTTCTACTTTGACGAAAAAAGTTAGTCTATGTCATTCTGCAAAGTCCAATCTATTCTATACAAAACTTCATCAAATATGGCTCAGAAGTTAAAGCGTTAAAATGTAACAAACAGACATACTTTTGCATTTATTATATTTATATAGGTATATATCTTAGACTATAGACTAGTAAATTCCTCGTCCAATATGTGTATATAAACAAATAAAAAAAAAAGATGCTCCATTTGCATGTAATGTACGGATTAATCAACCGTAGTTAACATCTCGTGTGATATGTGAAACTCTTTCAAAAGCTCTTGATGTGTCAGGGCAATAATGTATAGCTAAAAATAATCCTGTTAAAATTTGAATTATTAAACAAGTACCTAATAAAGACCCAAAATTTCATATAGTAGTAATATTAGAAGGTCTTGGTAGGTCGATTAAAGATGCATTAAAAATTTTAAATAATCTATGATTTTTACGAATTATATTTTTCATTAGTTTTTTTGTCGTAAAGGGCCTGATTCAATTTTAGTAATTTTTGTTACTATGATTATTGTAATAAATAAATAAAAAAATATAGTGTATATAATTAAATTATTTGGGTAATTTATATATTTGTTTAAGGCGTGATTAAAATTATTAGAAATTGTAGCTTGATAGGATTCTTCTATATCTATTAATTGGTAGATTTGTTGAAAATCTTTTATTCAAATTATTAATGATAAAATTATGATGATAATACTTATAACTAAAATTTTATTAGAAAATTTGAATTTTTCATTTGAAGCAACTCTAGTCATGTATATAAATAGAATTAATATTCCACCAATTATAATAATAAAAATAATATATGAAAATCAAAAGGTTATATTTATTATTCCTGTTATTAAAGCAATTATAATAGTTTGTATAAGTAGTATTATACCTATAGATAGGGGGTGTTTTATTGTTATAAATATGGCTGAAATTAAGATTATTCTAGTAATTATTAGATAAATGTCAGAGGATAGTTTATAAAAAATTTTAATTTTGGAGATTAAAGATAAAGAGTTTCTTTTCCTTTGATGTTTTAAAAGTTTCCTTATTTTTGGTTTACAAGACCAATATTTTAATTAAATTATTAAAACTATTAATGTTAATATATTTAAATATTTTTATTTTTACTTCAGCTTTAACTGTTTTTTTTTATAAACGAGAACATTTATTATTAATATTGTTAAGATTAGAAATATTAGTTATTTCTTTATATTTATTTATGTATATTTATTTTAGGTTGTTAGGTTTTGAGTGATTTTTTTCTATAATTTTTTTGACAATAAGAGTTTGTGAGGGTGCTTTAGGACTTTCTATTTTAGTTTCTATAGTACGAGTTCATGGTAATGATTATATTATAACTTTTTCTTTATTATGATAAAATTTATTGTAAGATTAATTTTTTTGACTCCTTTATGTTTTAATAAAAATTATTGATTAATACAGTGGGTATTTTTAATTCTTAGTTTTTTGTTTATTTTTGAGTATACAATAAATTTAGGTGTACTAAATTTATCTTATATTTTTGGATGTGATTATTTATCTTATTATTTAGTTTTATTGAGATTTTGAATTTGTGCTTTAATATTAATAGCAAGGGAAAAGTTATTTAAAGAGTCAAATTATTATAAGATATTTTTATTTATAATTATTTTTTTAATAATTAGTTTATTTTTTACTTTTGTTTCCTTGAATTTTTTTGTTTTTTATTTGTTTTTTGAGGTTAGACTTATCCCAGTATTATTTTTAATTATTGGTTGGGGGTATCAACCAGAACGATTAGAAGCTGGCTTATATCTATTATTTTATACATTATTGATATCATTACCTATAATAATTGCTATTTTTTATTATTATAATAGAAATTATAGTTTAATTTTTTATTTAATAACAGGAGATATAAATTTATATATATATTTATGTATTAATATGGTTTTTTTTTGTAAAATTCCTATATTTTTTATTCATTTATGACTTCCTAAAGCACATGTCGAGGCTCCGGTGGCCGGTTCTATGATTTTAGCTGGTGTTATGTTGAAACTAGGCGGTTATGGTTTAATACGATTATTGCCTTTATTTATGTCTTTAACTTTAAATATTGGATTTATTTTTATTGTTATTAGATTAGTAGGTGGAATATTTGTTTCCTTAATTTGTTTACGTCAAAGAGATATTAAATCTTTAATTGCTTATTCTTCAGTGGCACATATAGGATTAGTAGTTGCAGGTCTTATAACAATAAGACTATGGGGATACTATGGGTCTTTAATAATGATAATTGCTCATGGTTTATGTTCTTCAGGATTATTTTGTTTAGCTAATATTGTTTATGAACGTCTATTAACTCGAAGGCTTTATTTAAGAAAAGGATTATTAAATATTTTTCCTTCTTTATCTTTTTGGTGATTTATATTATTAATTGGTAATATAGCAGCTCCTGTTACTTTAAATTTATTTAGTGAAATTATATTAATTAACAGATTAGTTTTTTTTAATTCTTTAACAATTATTTTTTTATCCTTATTATCTTTTTTTAGGGCGGTTTATTCTTTATATTTATACTCTTTTTCTCAACATGGTACTTTTAATAAGGGTATTTATTCAATTTATCAAGGATTTTATCGAGAATATTTATTATTATTTATGCATTGATTACCCCTAAATTTATTATTTTTAAAAAGTGCTTTGATTATATTAATTTATCTAAATAGTTTATAAAAAATACTGATTTGTGATATCAGAGAAATAATGTTTATTTTAGATAATTAAAATTTGTACTAAAATTTCCGTCCTTTTTATATTTTTTTCATTGTTAACTTATTTTTTATCTTTAAATTTTTTAATTAAGGAATATAGACTATTACTAGAATTAGAAGTTTTTAGATTCAATTCAACTATAATTATAATAGTTGTATTATTAGATTGGATATCTTTAATATTCATAAGATTTGTATTGTTAATTTCTTCTTTAGTAATTTATTATAGGGAAGAATATATGCATGGTGATTTGACATTAACTCGTTTTATTTTATTAGTAGCTATATTTGTTTTATCTATAATATTACTTATTATTAGTCCTAATTTAATTTCTATTTTGTTGGGTTGAGACGGATTAGGATTAGTTTCTTATTGTTTAGTTATTTATTATCAAAATATTCGTTCTTTTAATGCAGGGATGTTAACAGCTTTATCTAATCGAATTGGTGATGTAGCTTTATTAATTGCTATTGCTTGGATAATAAATTTTGGTAGTTGAAATTATATTTTTTATTTAGAATTAATAAAAACAGACTTATTAATAGAATTATTATCTTATTTAGTTGTTTTAGCTGCTATAACTAAATCTGCTCAAATTCCATTCAGATCTTGACTTCCTGCTGCTATAGCAGCTCCAACCCCAGTATCTTCTTTAGTTCATTCTTCTACTTTAGTAACTGCGGGTGTATATTTATTGATTCGTTTTAATTTTTGTTTATCTGAAAATTTAATAATATTATTGTTATTTATTTCAATATTTACTATATTTATATCAGGATTAGGGGCAAATTTTGAATTTGATTTAAAAAAAATTATTGCTCTATCAACTTTAAGTCAGTTAGGGTTTATACTTGCAATTTTATCTTTAGGCGGCTATATTTTAGCTTTTATACATTTATTAACTCATGCATTGTTTAAGGCTTTATTATTTATATGTGCTGGAGCCATTATTCATAATTTAAATAATTGTCAAGATATTCGTTTTATAGGAAGTTTAATTAATCATATGCCTTTAACATGTTCATATTTTAATATTTGTAATTTTGCTTTATGTGGACTTCCTTTTATATCTGGGTTTTATTCCAAAGATTTAATTGTAGAATTTATGTCAATAAATTATTTAAATATATTTGTTTATGTTATTTTTTATTTATCAATTGGATTAACTGTTTCTTATAGGGCACGCTTATTATATTATTCATTAGTAGGTAATCAGAATTTTCTTTCATTAAATATAATTAATGACCAAAGATCTATTATATTACGAGGAATGGGGGGTTTAATTTTTTTTGTTATTTTTATGGGTTCTGTGTTAAATTGATTAATTTTTGTTGATCCTATTTTAATTTGTTTAGATGGTCTTATAAAAATAATAACTTTATTAATGATTTCATTAGGGTTTATCTTAGGGTATGAATTAGCAAAATTTAAATTAAATTATAAGATTAAATCTTCAATAGTATTATCATTGAGTTTATTTTTATCTTCTATATGAAATATACCTATTTTATCAACTTTAGGGGTAAATTTTTATCCTATTTATTTAGGTAATTTATATTATCAAATTATTGATCAAGGTTGATTAGAGTATTATGGTGCTAAAAATTTGTCATTTTCCCTTAGATTAATTTCTGAAATTTTACAATTATTATCTAAAAATCATTTAAAGATTTATTTAATATTAATAATTTTATTAGTATTTTTATTTAATATTTTTTATTCAAATAGCTTAAGTTAAGAGCATAGCTTTGAAGCAGCTAAGGTAATTTTTAATTTTTGAATATAATTTATAAGAATTTTTCTAATTTTACAGTGAAAATGTAATGTTTTTTTTAAACTATATAAATAGAAGTATAAACGAAATTTCATCGCTAAAAAATTAAGTTAGAAGCTTATTTTTGACTACCATACTTCCTTAATTGGAAATTTTTTCAATTTTATCATTAACAGTGATATACCTCTATTTTGGTTTCAATTAAAAATAAGGCTTAAAAAGCAATTTTTTAGGTCGAAACTAAATGTAAAATTTTACTTCTTATTTTTATTAAGATAAATTGAATATACAATATTTTTTAAGTGCAAATTAAATGTTAATTTAACTATTATCCTAATTAAATAGCTCAGTTTAAAGCCCCTTGCCTTCATTCATGGTAAAGTCCGATTAGTAAGATAATAATAAATCTTATTAATAAAATTGAATAACTAATTATATTACTAATTTTAAGTGTTGAGATTATTGGAATTAACAAAGTAATTTCTACATCGAAAATTAAAAAAATAATAGCGATTAAAAAAAAGTGTAAAGAAAAGGGAAGTCGGGCAGAAGATTTAGGGTCAAACCCACATTCAAAAGGTCTGTTTTTTTCTCGGTCAGAAAAAGTTTTTTTAGAAATTAAATTTAATAAGAGGATTATAATTACTGTGATTGAACATATAATGATGAAAAGCCTAGTTAATAGTTGAATTATTTATACTAAATTTTAGATTTTTTGATTGGAAGTCAAATATAATATTTTATATTATATAAATATCTACCTCATCAGTAAATAGAAATATACAAGAATAATCAAACTACATCAACAAAATGTCAATATCAGGCAGCAGCTTCAAATCCAAAATGATGTTTAGAAGAGAAATGTCCTAAAAAGTGTCGAATTAAACAAATTAATAAAAAAGTTGTACCGATTATTACATGGAGTCCATGAAACCCTGTAGCCATAAAAAATGATGCTCCGTAAATAGAATCAGCAATAGTAAAAGGTGCTTCTATATACTCATATCCTTGAAGAATTGTGAAATAAATTCCTAGTAGAACAGTTATAGCTAATCCTTGAATAGTTTGTGAATAGTTATTTTCTATAAGCCTATGATGGGCTCATGTGACTGTTAATCCAGACGTTAGAAGAATTAATGTATTTAAAAGAGGAATTTCTATAGGATTAAAAGTTATAATTTCATTTGGGGGTCAAGTTACACCTAATTCAATTCTAGGGGCTAATGAACTATGAAAAAATCCTCAGAAAAATCTAATAAAAAAAAAGATTTCTGATACAATAAATAAAATTATTCCTCATCGCAATCCTAAAGTTACTTTAAAAGTGTGAAATCCTAAAAATGTTCCTTCTCGAGTAATATCTCGTCATCATAAATATATAATTAATATTATAGAAAAAATTCTAATTAAAAAAAGATTAATTTCATATAAATGAAATCATTTAATTAATCCTATTATAATAGCTAAAGCATTAAAAGACCTTAATAAAGGTCAAGGTCTTTGGTCGACTAAGTGAAAGGGGTGGTTTTGGTGTATTGACATTAATTTACTTCTCTAGAATATAATGTTCTTAAAATAGTAAAAACATATGATTGAATAATAGCTACAGCTCTTTCTAAAATTAATAATAAAATTTGTCTAAAAATTAAAATCGAGATTAATGTTGATGTTATTATAGGACCAGTATTTCCTATCAAAGTTATTAATAAATGGCCAGCAATTATATTTGCGGACAATCGTACAGATAAAGTTAAAGGACGAATAATATTTCTGATTGTTTCAATACATACTATAAAAGGTATAAGAACGTTAGGAGTTCCTTGAGGAACTAAGTGGGCGAATATGTGAGTAGTATTATTAATTCATCCATATAATATAAATCTTAATCATAATGGAAAAGCTAAAGTTAAAGATATAATAATATGTCTTGTTCTAGTAAAAATATAAGGAAATAACCCTAAAAAATTATTTATTAAAATAAGTCTGAATAATGAGATAAAGATTAATGTTCTTCCTAAAGATTTAGGGTTATTAATTAATACTTTTATTTCATTGTGTAAAGTTATTATAATTTTGAATCTAAGCATAGAGATTCGTGAAGGGATTAACCAATATATTGGTGGGATGATGATTAATCCAATTATTGTTCTAAGTCAATTAATTGATATATTAAAATTAGTAGAAGGATCAAAGGATGAAAATAAATTTATTATCATTTTCAGTTAATTTTTTTGGTGTATACTTTTGTGTCTATTTTATTTGGTTGATATAGGTGGGTAAAATAAATTCTTACGTTAAAAATAAGAAAAATTAAAATAAAGTATACAAATAATCTGACTCAATTTAAAGGGGCTATTTGTGGGATTAAAAATTATTTATTTTAAAATAATTTTAGTTTGACAAACTAATGTTATATATTTAACTAAATTTTTCATAAGGAGTAAAATTTTACTATAATTTGGTTTAAAATTCCAATGCTTTAAATCAGCCACCTAATGAAATTTGAGTTATTTTCATAATTCATTTAATAAAATATTTAGGAGAAATTCTTTCAATTACAATAGGTATAAATCTATGATTGGCTCCACAAATTTCAGAACATTGACCAAAAAATAATCCCGTTCGGTTAATTGTGAAACTAATTTGGTTTAATCGTCCTGGGGTCCCATCAATTTTTACTCCCAATGAAGGAATAGTTCAAGAGTGAAGAACATCCGCAGCTGTGACTAGTATTCGAATTTGAGATTCATAAGGAAGAATTACTCGATTGTCTACATCTAAAAGACGAAAATTAAAAGATTTTAATTCATTAATTGGAAGTATGTAAGAATCAAATTCGATATCTTTAAAATCTGAATATTCATAAGATCAATATCATTGGTGTCCAATGGTTTTAATTGAAATTATAGGGTTATTAATTTCATCTAAAATATAAAGTAATCGTAAAGAAGGTACAGCGATAAAAATTAATGTTAATGCAGGTAAAATAGTTCAAATTACTTCAATAGTTTGGCCTTCTAGTAAAAATCGATGTTGGAATTTGTTAAAAAAAATTGTTATTAATAATTGTCCAACTAAAATAGTAATAATAGTTAAAATTAATAGGGCATGATCATGGAAGAATATTAATTGTTCTATTCTAGGAGAAGCCCTGTCTTGTAATAATAGAGTTTTTCATGTTGCAATTTCTAAAAAAAGGGTAATCTTTATATTTGGGGCTTAAATCCAGTGCACTATTCTGCCATATTAGAAGTTAGATAAAATAGGTAACTCAGAGTAACCATGTTCAGCAGGGGGAAGATATTGTATTCATTCAATAGATGATCTTAAGTTAAAGGCTGAAAGTCTTTTTCGTTGTGAAGAAAGTCTTTCTCAAACGATAAAGATAAAAAAAATGATTGCTATTAAAGAAATTAAAGAACCTACAGAAGAAACAACATTTCATATTGTAAAAGCATCTGGGTAATCCGAATATCGACGAGGTATTCCTCTTAACCCTAAAAAATGTTGTGGGAAAAAGGTTAAATTTACTCCGATAAATATAATAACAAATTGAATTTTTAAATAGTAATTATTTAAAGTTACCCCAGTAAAAAGAGGGAATCATTGGACTACTCCTGCTATAATTGCAAACACTGCCCCTATTGAAAGAACATAGTGAAAATGGGCAACTACATAGTAGGTATCATGTAAAATAATGTCAATTGAAGAATTAGCTAAAATTACTCCTGTTAAACCACCAACTGTGAATAAAAATACAAATCCTAAACTTCATAGAGTTGCAGGTCTGTATAAAATTTGTGTTCCATGTAATGTTGCCATTCATCTAAAAATTTTAATTCCGGTTGGAACTGCAATAATTATAGTGGCTGATGTAAAATAAGCTCGGGTATCAACATCCATACCAACTGTGAATATATGATGAGCCCAAACAACAAATCCTAATAATCCAATTGCTATCATAGCGTAAATTATTCCTAAAGTTCCGAAAGCTTCTTTTTTACCTCTTTCTTGTCTAATAATATGGGAAATTAATCCAAATCCTGGTAAAATTAAAATGTAAACTTCTGGATGTCCAAAAAATCAAAATAAATGTTGGTAGAGGATAGGGTCACCTCCTCTTGCAGGGTCAAAAAATGATGTATTTAGATTTCGATCAGTAAGTAGTATTGTGATTGCTCCAGCTAATACAGGTAAACTAAGGAGTAATAAAATTGCAGTAATTATAACAGCTCAAACAAATAAAGGTGTTCGGTCTAATCTTATACCTTCAGGCCGCATATTTATGATTGTGGTAATAAAATTCACAGCTCCTAAAATGGATGAAATTCCTGCTAAGTGAAGTCTGAAAATAGCTAAATCGACTGAAGCTCCACTATGAGTGATATTCGCAGATAGCGGTGGATAGACAGTTCATCCTGTCCCAGCTCCATTTTCAACAATTCTACTTATTAAAAGTAGTGAAAGTGACGGTGGTAAAAGTCAAAATCTTATATTGTTTATTCGAGGGAAAGCCATATCTGGAGCACCCAATATTAGAGGCACTAGTCAATTTCCAAATCCACCAATTATAATAGGTATAACTATAAAAAAAATTATGACAAAAGCATGTGCTGTAACAATCACGTTATAAATTTGATCGTTTCCAATTAAAGATCCAGGGTTTCCTAATTCTGTACGAATTAAAATTCTGAGCGAGGTTCCTACAGTTCCTGCTCATGCACCGAAAATAAAGTATAAAGTTCCAATATCCTTATGATTTGTGGAAAACAGCCATTTGTTCGGTGAAATGGCTGATAAAAGTAATAAACTGTAAATTTATGCATGAATTAAAATTCTTTCACCAATTTTAAGCCTTATAGTCAAAAATGATTTTAAATTGCAAATTTAAAGGTAAGGTAAATCTTTAAGGCTTAGACTTTCAACCTATTTTTAACTTTGAAGGTTAATAGTTTTCTTAACTTAAATCCTTAATAGAAATAAGTTAACCTAATAATTGGGAGTCTTGCTAGCACAATGAAATTCCTGGTTAGCAGCAAAAAATTACTTTGAGTTTTAGTGATTGATTCACTTTTAGTTAGAAGGAATGCTGTGAGGGTTAATCGCAAGTAAAAAAATAAAACAATGAGAGCAAAGAAAATTAGTAGAATTCTAATTAGGAATAACCCTATTTTCGATAACCCTATAATTGTAAACCACTTAGGCAAAAATCCTAAAAAAGGGGGGATTCCTCCTAAGGAGAGAAAATTTAAAGCAATTAATCAGTTGAAATACTTGTTTTGGCCATAAATTTTGAGGAGCTGATTGAGAAAGTAAATATTGAAATTTTTGAAAATCAATACAATATTGATGGTCGTAACTCTGTAAACTAAGAAATATGGTAATCAAATAGTTTTAACTGATACTATAGTTCTAATTATCCATGCTATATGATTAATTGAGGAATAAGCTAAAATTTTTCGAAGGCTAATTTGGTTTAATCCAAGGATTCTCCCTACTACAGCTGATGAAACAATAACTCTTAGGAGGAAAAGTCTGTTTTTACAGTAAAATAGTATAACAATTATGGGAGCAATTTTTTGTCAAGTTAACATAATCAAAGCGTTAATTCAATTTAGCCCTTCCAAAATTTCTGGGAATCAGATATGAAAGGGGGCTGCCCCTATTTTAATCAACAGGGCAGAAAAAAAGGTTAAATTTACAATATGATGAGGGAGATCATCTTGTCCTGTAAAGTTAAATTCTATAAGATTAAGGTTAAAAACTATGGAAAATAGAAGTAAGGCTGAGGCTACTACTTGTGTAACGAAGTATTTTAAAGCTGCCTCTGATGGATAGGAGTTTTTCCTATCTACTATCAACGGGAGAATTGACAATAGATTGATTTCTAATCCTATCCAAATTCTTAATCACGAGTAAGAGGAAATCGCAATTAAGGTGCCTAAAATCAGTGTAGAGTAAAATAAAAGCTTAAAAAAGTTCAAAATTAAAAAGAAAAGGGTTAAAACCTTTATATCTGGGGTATGAACCCAATAGCTTAATTAGCTTATCTTATTACATTTTAGTATAAGAAGTACGGAGGTTTTTGAAGCCTTAAGCGGGGGTTTAACTCCCTCAGATGTATTGTGACGGTGGTGGGGGCACATGTCCTATTCTATCAAAATAGTCCTTTAGTCAGGCACATCACATTAAACTTTATTAATACAAAAAAAATGATAAACTTATTTTTTTAAAAAAATTAATAAAATAGATAGTTAAATAATTGTTGTACTTTTAAGGTATGATAAAATAAGGTATAAAAAATTCAAGTAAATTAGGTTATTAGAGAATTTCAAGTAAAATCATATTTTAAGTAAAAAAATTAAAATTTTCGATTTTTTGGCGGTTTTTTTACTTTACTATTTTTTTGTAACTAACTTATATTTCCATGAGGATTAAAAAAAAAAATTTTTTTTTTTGCAAAAATGCACGATTTTTTGCGATTTTTTAAAATTTTTGAAATTTCGAAAAATGTACTAAAAATTTTAGTTTATTAGTAAATCTCAAGAAAAGCTTATTTTTGACCTAAAAAATTATGGTATGTTTTTTTTTTATATTAAAGTTTAATAAATATATATTAATAGAAATTAAATAATCATATTAAATATTTATAAATATATAAATAGCGTAATTTAGGTAATCTAATATATATTAATAATTTAATAAAACAAAAAATTTATAACACCATTATTTCTAACCTATTAAAGTATTATCCTTTAGATATGATTAATAATCGGTCTTATAATGATTAGAGAAGTATATCTCTGAAAGTAAATATAAGTAATCATTATTTCTAAATGGAAATATTAAATCCTGTATACATATATATATAATTTAATATATGTTATTCTATAAATATTTTATATATAGATAAAAAAAGAACGAAAAAAAAAAAAAATTTCTAGCTTAACATATTCATATAAAATTATACAAAAAATTAATTATAAATTCAAAATTTTTTATTTAATATTATTCTAATTAAATTTTTTTACTTAAATTTTTTATACTTAAATAATTATATGTTTGCGTTAATATTTAACAATTATAAAATAATAAAAAAGTTGAAAATATTTATAGATAAGAGGCATAAATATTTTTATGATGTGAAAGTGATAAATTTAGTATAATAAAGTAAGGGAGAGACTTATATACTGGATTTGGATCTTAAAGGGTTAATTCGGGAGAAATTTAACTTAACGTACTTAAACGGGGATTTTCATTAGGTGGCTGTTTTTGGTACAAATTTTTCGGGAGGGAGCCCATTTCAGGTTTACGGTGTTAATTTCTATAAAAAAAAGTTTTATTTTAGCTTAAAAAATTAGGTTTTATTTTTAATTATATGAAAATTTTAGTGTGATTTTAAATTAAGTTTTGAAAATTTAATTTTTTATTAATTCTCAGTAATTAGTATTATATTATCAAGTAAATTTGGATATAGAAATAATTTTAAATATTAACTAAATTTGTGCCAGCAGTTGCGGTTAGACAAATAATATAATTTAATTTTTTTTAGTTACAATTAATTGTTATTATTAATTTTACAATAATTTTTATTAAGTGAAATTTTAAAAATTTAAAATATTAATTTTTGTTAATGAATTTGGTAAATTTTGTTTAGAGACTAGGATTAGATACCCTATTATTCAAAAAGTAATTTTTATGCTAAATTAGTATTAGTTAAGATCTTGAAAATTAAAAAATTTGGCGGTATTTTAGTCTATTCAGAGGAACTTGTCCTGTAATTGATAGTCCACGATTTATGCTACTTTTTTTTTTAATTTATATATCGTCGTAATTAGAAAATTTTATAAAGATTATTAATTTTCAAGATTTTAAATTAAAAATTAAATCAGATCAAGATGTAGTTAATAAAAAAGAAGAGATGAGTTACATTTAATTTATTTAAGGATAGTTATTAGAATAATAATTTGAATTTGGATTTGAAAGTAATTTTAACTAATTAGTTAATTTGATTTAAGCTCTAAAATATGCACATATCGCCCGTCGCTTTCATTATAAAATGAAATAAGTCGTAACAAAGTAGGCTTATTGGAAAATGAGCCTAGAAATCAAATTATAGCTTAAATTAAGCATTTTATTTACATTAAAAAGTTAATTGTGGAATTCAATTTAATTTGAAATAATTAAATTATTATATATTTTTTTTCTTATTTTTTTATATTAAATAAATTATTGTTTTATTTTATCTTTAGAAAAAATTTTTATTATTATAGTTTATTAGTATTGTGAAAGAATTTTTTACTTATTAAAAAGAAAAATTAATTTTTTGTACCTTGTGTATCAGGGTTGATTAAAATATTTTAATTATTTAATTATCTCGAATTTAAAAGGGCTAATAAGTTATTTTTTTAATTGTTTCATAAATTTTATAAATTATTTATTAGTAATGAAATGTTATTCGTTTTTAAATATATCTAGTTTTTTAAGAAAAAAATTTAATTTTTTTAATAAAATTATTATTAATCTATTTTGTTAGTTTAATATTTTTATTATTAAATATTATTAGGGATAAGCTTAGTAATATATTTTTAAAAATTTATTTGAATAAATAAATATATAGGATTGTAAATTTTCATTGGTATTAGTTTGTTATAATTATTTTATTATAAATTTTATTTATATAAATTTTAAATTATTTATTAAAATGTTAATATAAATTATTATTATTAATTAATAATGATTAAATTAGTATAATTTTATTTATTAATAAATTTATTATTAAGATTAATTTAAGGAATTCGGCAAAAATTTTTCCGCCTGTTTATTAAAAACATGTCTTTTTGATTTTAATTTAAAGTCTTACCTGCCCCCTGAGTAATTAAATGGCCGCGGTATCTTGACCGTGCTAAGGTAGCATAATCATTAGTTTTTTAATTGAAAGCTGGAATGAAGGGTTTGACGAGAAAAAAGCTGTCTCAATTTAATAATTTGAATTTTATTTTTAAGTTAAAAAGCTTAAATTTATTTAAAAGACGAGAAGACCCTATAGAGTTTGATAAATAAAGTATTTACATTAATATAGAATTAATTAATTAAATACTAAAATTTATTTGATTGGGGTGATTTAAAAATTAAGTTAACTTTTTATATTTTTTTTCATTGATTTATGTTCAATTGATCCATTATTAACGATTAAAAGATGAAATTACCTTAGGGATAACAGCGTAATTTTTTTTGAGAGTTCTTATTGAAAAAAAAGATTGCGACCTCGATGTTGGATTAAAATTAATTTTTGGTGCAGAAGCTAAAAATATTAGGTCTGTTCGACCTTTAAAATTTTACATGATCTGAGTTTAAACCGGTGTGAGCCAGGTTGGTTTCTATCTTTAAATATCATTAATAGTTTAGTACGAAAGGATCAATTATTAGATTAATAATTTAAAATTTTGAATATTATTGTTATTTTGGCAGAATATTGTGTTAAATTTAGAATTTAATTATGTAATTTATATTACAGATAACACTTGGTTTTAAATGATTTATTATTAATTTTTATTTCTAATTTGATTTTAGTAGTTTGTGTTTTAATTAGAGTTGCATTTATTACTTTATTAGAACGAAAAGTTTTAGGCTATATTCAATTTCGTAAAGGTCCTAATAAGGTCGGTTTTATAGGTATTTTACAACCTTTTAGTGATGCTATTAAATTATTTACTAAAGAACAAGTTTTTCCTTATATATCAAATTTTAATTTGTATTATATTTGTCCTTTAATAAATTTAGGATTGGCTTTATTTATTTGAATGTCTTTACCTTTTTTAAGAATAAATATTAATTTTAATTTTTCAATTTTATTTATTTTATGTATTTCTAGTGTCAGGGTTTATACTGTAATATTAGCTGGTTGATCTTCTAATTCAATTTATTCTTTATTAGGTAGATTACGAGTAGTTGCTCAAGTTATTTCATATGAAGTTTCTTTATTTTTAATTTTATTATCTTTTTTAATTATAATTTTAAGATTAAATTTATTAGATATAATTAAGTACCAAGAGAATATTTGATTTTTATTTTTGATACCTATATTATGTTATATATGGTTAGTTTCTTCTTTAGCTGAAACTAATCGAACACCTTTTGATTTTGCTGAAGGAGAAACTGAGTTAGTTTCAGGATTTAATGTAGAATATTCTAGAGGGACTTTTGCTATAATTTTTTTAGCTGAGTATAGTAATATTCTTTTTATGAGAGTATTAACTAGTCTTTTATTTTTAGGGGGTAATTTATTAAGATTAACATTTTTTTTAAAAATTTTAATATTAGTTTTTTTTTGAATTTGAGTACGAGGAACTTTACCTCGATTTCGTTATGATAAATTAATATATTTAGCTTGAAAGTGTTATTTACCTGTTTCTTTAAATTTATTGATTTTTTTTTTTAGGATAAAAAAATTTATTTTTATCCTGTTTATTTAGTTAATAAAATTTAGTACAAACTAATAGAAGATTTTCTTCTTTTTTATGCTTTCAAGGCATACACTTATACCAAGTTCATTAGTTAGAAAATTAATTTATCTCAGTATTTGGCTAATATTGGGTTAATAATATAATATAAGAAGTAAAGAATTGTTAGAATTTGTCCAGTAATAATATATGGCTCTTCCACAGGTCGCGCTCCAATTCATGTTAATAAAACAATAATTCTAAATAATCTTCAAAATATAATTTTATTTAAAGGGTAAAATTGGGTTCTAGAAAATTTTTTTTTATTGATAAAAGGTATAATATATAAAATTGCAATTGATATAACTAAAGCAATTACTCCTCCTAGTTTATTAGGAATTGATCGTAAAATAGCATAAGCGAATAAAAAATATCATTCGGGTTTAATATGAACAGGGGTAACAAGAGGGTTAGCAGGTGTAAAATTATCAGGGTCTCCTAAATAATATGGTTCATGTAAAGTTAAATAGGTTAGCATAAAAATTATAATAATTATTCCTGCTAAATCTTTAATAGAATAAAATGGATGGAAAGGGATTTTATCTGTATCTCTCTTTACTCCTAATGGGTTACTTGATCCAGTTTGATGCAAAAATAGTAAGTGAATAATTACTAGTCCTAATACAATAAAGGGGAGTAGAAAGTGAAAAGTAAAAAATCGAGTTAATGTAGCATTTCTAACTGCGAATCCCCCTCAAATTCATTGAACAATTATTGTTCCCAAATAAGGGATTGCGGAAATTAAATTAGTAATAACTGTAGCTCCTCAAAAGGATATTTGACCTCATGGTAGTACATATCCTAAGAAAGCAGTAGCTATTACTAAAAAAAATAAGGTTGTTCCTGTTATTCAAGTTTCTTTTAAATTGTAAGATCTATAGTAAATTCCTCGTCCAATATGTGTATATAAACAAATAAAAAAAAAAGATGCTCCATTTGCATGTAATGTACGGATTAATCAACCGTAGTTAACATCTCGTGTGATATGTGAAACTCTTTCAAAAGCTCTTGATGTGTCAGGGCAATAATGTATAGCTAAAAATAATCCTGTTAAAATTTGAATTATTAAACAAGTACCTAATAAAGACCCAAAATTTCATATAGTAGTAATATTAGAAGGTCTTGGTAGGTCGATTAAAGATGCATTAAAAATTTTAAATAATCTATGATTTTTACGAATTATATTTTTCATTAGTTTTTTTGTCGTAAAGGGCCTGATTCAATTTTAGTAATTTTTGTTACTATGATTATTGTAATAAATAAATAAAAAAATATAGTGTATATAATTAAATTATTTGGGTAATTTATATATTTGTTTAAGGCGTGATTAAAATTATTAGAAATTGTAGCTTGATAGGATTCTTCTATATCTATTAATTGGTAGATTTGTTGAAAATCTTTTATTCAAATTATTAATGATAAAATTATGATGATAATACTTATAACTAAAATTTTATTAGAAAATTTGAATTTTTCATTTGAAGCAACTCTAGTCATGTATATAAATAGAATTAATATTCCACCAATTATAATAATAAAAATAATATATGAAAATCAAAAGGTTATATTTATTATTCCTGTTATTAAAGCAATTATAATAGTTTGTATAAGTAGTATTATACCTATAGATAGGGGGTGTTTTATTGTTATAAATATGGCTGAAATTAAGATTATTCTAGTAATTATTAGATAAATGTCAGAGGATAGTTTATAAAAAATTTTAATTTTGGAGATTAAAGATAAAGAGTTTCTTTTCCTTTGATGTTTTAAAAGTTTCCTTATTTTTGGTTTACAAGACCAATATTTTAATTAAATTATTAAAACTATTAATGTTAATATATTTAAATATTTTTATTTTTACTTCAGCTTTAACTGTTTTTTTTTATAAACGAGAACATTTATTATTAATATTGTTAAGATTAGAAATATTAGTTATTTCTTTATATTTATTTATGTATATTTATTTTAGGTTGTTAGGTTTTGAGTGATTTTTTTCTATAATTTTTTTGACAATAAGAGTTTGTGAGGGTGCTTTAGGACTTTCTATTTTAGTTTCTATAGTACGAGTTCATGGTAATGATTATATTATAACTTTTTCTTTATTATGATAAAATTTATTGTAAGATTAATTTTTTTGACTCCTTTATGTTTTAATAAAAATTATTGATTAATACAGTGGGTATTTTTAATTCTTAGTTTTTTGTTTATTTTTGAGTATACAATAAATTTAGGTGTACTAAATTTATCTTATATTTTTGGATGTGATTATTTATCTTATTATTTAGTTTTATTGAGATTTTGAATTTGTGCTTTAATATTAATAGCAAGGGAAAAGTTATTTAAAGAGTCAAATTATTATAAGATATTTTTATTTATAATTATTTTTTTAATAATTAGTTTATTTTTTACTTTTGTTTCCTTGAATTTTTTTGTTTTTTATTTGTTTTTTGAGGTTAGACTTATCCCAGTATTATTTTTAATTATTGGTTGGGGGTATCAACCAGAACGATTAGAAGCTGGCTTATATCTATTATTTTATACATTATTGATATCATTACCTATAATAATTGCTATTTTTTATTATTATAATAGAAATTATAGTTTAATTTTTTATTTAATAACAGGAGATATAAATTTATATATATATTTATGTATTAATATGGTTTTTTTTTGTAAAATTCCTATATTTTTTATTCATTTATGACTTCCTAAAGCACATGTCGAGGCTCCGGTGGCCGGTTCTATGATTTTAGCTGGTGTTATGTTGAAACTAGGCGGTTATGGTTTAATACGATTATTGCCTTTATTTATGTCTTTAACTTTAAATATTGGATTTATTTTTATTGTTATTAGATTAGTAGGTGGAATATTTGTTTCCTTAATTTGTTTACGTCAAAGAGATATTAAATCTTTAATTGCTTATTCTTCAGTGGCACATATAGGATTAGTAGTTGCAGGTCTTATAACAATAAGACTATGGGGATACTATGGGTCTTTAATAATGATAATTGCTCATGGTTTATGTTCTTCAGGATTATTTTGTTTAGCTAATATTGTTTATGAACGTCTATTAACTCGAAGGCTTTATTTAAGAAAAGGATTATTAAATATTTTTCCTTCTTTATCTTTTTGGTGATTTATATTATTAATTGGTAATATAGCAGCTCCTGTTACTTTAAATTTATTTAGTGAAATTATATTAATTAACAGATTAGTTTTTTTTAATTCTTTAACAATTATTTTTTTATCCTTATTATCTTTTTTTAGGGCGGTTTATTCTTTATATTTATACTCTTTTTCTCAACATGGTACTTTTAATAAGGGTATTTATTCAATTTATCAAGGATTTTATCGAGAATATTTATTATTATTTATGCATTGATTACCCCTAAATTTATTATTTTTAAAAAGTGCTTTGATTATATTAATTTATCTAAATAGTTTATAAAAAATACTGATTTGTGATATCAGAGAAATAATGTTTATTTTAGATAATTAAAATTTGTACTAAAATTTCCGTCCTTTTTATATTTTTTTCATTGTTAACTTATTTTTTATCTTTAAATTTTTTAATTAAGGAATATAGACTATTACTAGAATTAGAAGTTTTTAGATTCAATTCAACTATAATTATAATAGTTGTATTATTAGATTGGATATCTTTAATATTCATAAGATTTGTATTGTTAATTTCTTCTTTAGTAATTTATTATAGGGAAGAATATATGCATGGTGATTTGACATTAACTCGTTTTATTTTATTAGTAGCTATATTTGTTTTATCTATAATATTACTTATTATTAGTCCTAATTTAATTTCTATTTTGTTGGGTTGAGACGGATTAGGATTAGTTTCTTATTGTTTAGTTATTTATTATCAAAATATTCGTTCTTTTAATGCAGGGATGTTAACAGCTTTATCTAATCGAATTGGTGATGTAGCTTTATTAATTGCTATTGCTTGGATAATAAATTTTGGTAGTTGAAATTATATTTTTTATTTAGAATTAATAAAAACAGACTTATTAATAGAATTATTATCTTATTTAGTTGTTTTAGCTGCTATAACTAAATCTGCTCAAATTCCATTCAGATCTTGACTTCCTGCTGCTATAGCAGCTCCAACCCCAGTATCTTCTTTAGTTCATTCTTCTACTTTAGTAACTGCGGGTGTATATTTATTGATTCGTTTTAATTTTTGTTTATCTGAAAATTTAATAATATTATTGTTATTTATTTCAATATTTACTATATTTATATCAGGATTAGGGGCAAATTTTGAATTTGATTTAAAAAAAATTATTGCTCTATCAACTTTAAGTCAGTTAGGGTTTATACTTGCAATTTTATCTTTAGGCGGCTATATTTTAGCTTTTATACATTTATTAACTCATGCATTGTTTAAGGCTTTATTATTTATATGTGCTGGAGCCATTATTCATAATTTAAATAATTGTCAAGATATTCGTTTTATAGGAAGTTTAATTAATCATATGCCTTTAACATGTTCATATTTTAATATTTGTAATTTTGCTTTATGTGGACTTCCTTTTATATCTGGGTTTTATTCCAAAGATTTAATTGTAGAATTTATGTCAATAAATTATTTAAATATATTTGTTTATGTTATTTTTTATTTATCAATTGGATTAACTGTTTCTTATAGGGCACGCTTATTATATTATTCATTAGTAGGTAATCAGAATTTTCTTTCATTAAATATAATTAATGACCAAAGATCTATTATATTACGAGGAATGGGGGGTTTAATTTTTTTTGTTATTTTTATGGGTTCTGTGTTAAATTGATTAATTTTTGTTGATCCTATTTTAATTTGTTTAGATGGTCTTATAAAAATAATAACTTTATTAATGATTTCATTAGGGTTTATCTTAGGGTATGAATTAGCAAAATTTAAATTAAATTATAAGATTAAATCTTCAATAGTATTATCATTGAGTTTATTTTTATCTTCTATATGAAATATACCTATTTTATCAACTTTAGGGGTAAATTTTTATCCTATTTATTTAGGTAATTTATATTATCAAATTATTGATCAAGGTTGATTAGAGTATTATGGTGCTAAAAATTTGTCATTTTCCCTTAGATTAATTTCTGAAATTTTACAATTATTATCTAAAAATCATTTAAAGATTTATTTAATATTAATAATTTTATTAGTATTTTTATTTAATATTTTTTATTCAAATAGCTTAAGTTAAGAGCATAGCTTTGAAGCAGCTAAGGTAATTTTTAATTTTTGAATATAATTTATAAGAATTTTTCTAATTTTACAGTGAAAATGTAATGTTTTTTTTAAACTATATAAATAGAAGTATAAACGAAATTTCATCGCTAAAAAATTAAGTTAGAAGCTTATTTTTGACTACCATACTTCCTTAATTGGAAATTTTTTCAATTTTATCATTAACAGTGATATACCTCTATTTTGGTTTCAATTAAAAATAAGGCTTAAAAAGCAATTTTTTAGGTCGAAACTAAATGTAAAATTTTACTTCTTATTTTTATTAAGATAAATTGAATATACAATATTTTTTAAGTGCAAATTAAATGTTAATTTAACTATTATCCTAATTAAATAGCTCAGTTTAAAGCCCCTTGCCTTCATTCATGGTAAAGTCCGATTAGTAAGATAATAATAAATCTTATTAATAAAATTGAATAACTAATTATATTACTAATTTTAAGTGTTGAGATTATTGGAATTAACAAAGTAATTTCTACATCGAAAATTAAAAAAATAATAGCGATTAAAAAAAAGTGTAAAGAAAAGGGAAGTCGGGCAGAAGATTTAGGGTCAAACCCACATTCAAAAGGTCTGTTTTTTTCTCGGTCAGAAAAAGTTTTTTTAGAAATTAAATTTAATAAGAGGATTATAATTACTGTGATTGAACATATAATGATGAAAAGCCTAGTTAATAGTTGAATTATTTATACTAAATTTTAGATTTTTTGATTGGAAGTCAAATATAATATTTTATATTATATAAATATCTACCTCATCAGTAAATAGAAATATACAAGAATAATCAAACTACATCAACAAAATGTCAATATCAGGCAGCAGCTTCAAATCCAAAATGATGTTTAGAAGAGAAATGTCCTAAAAAGTGTCGAATTAAACAAATTAATAAAAAAGTTGTACCGATTATTACATGGAGTCCATGAAACCCTGTAGCCATAAAAAATGATGCTCCGTAAATAGAATCAGCAATAGTAAAAGGTGCTTCTATATACTCATATCCTTGAAGAATTGTGAAATAAATTCCTAGTAGAACAGTTATAGCTAATCCTTGAATAGTTTGTGAATAGTTATTTTCTATAAGCCTATGATGGGCTCATGTGACTGTTAATCCAGACGTTAGAAGAATTAATGTATTTAAAAGAGGAATTTCTATAGGATTAAAAGTTATAATTTCATTTGGGGGTCAAGTTACACCTAATTCAATTCTAGGGGCTAATGAACTATGAAAAAATCCTCAGAAAAATCTAATAAAAAAAAAGATTTCTGATACAATAAATAAAATTATTCCTCATCGCAATCCTAAAGTTACTTTAAAAGTGTGAAATCCTAAAAATGTTCCTTCTCGAGTAATATCTCGTCATCATAAATATATAATTAATATTATAGAAAAAATTCTAATTAAAAAAAGATTAATTTCATATAAATGAAATCATTTAATTAATCCTATTATAATAGCTAAAGCATTAAAAGACCTTAATAAAGGTCAAGGTCTTTGGTCGACTAAGTGAAAGGGGTGGTTTTGGTGTATTGACATTAATTTACTTCTCTAGAATATAATGTTCTTAAAATAGTAAAAACATATGATTGAATAATAGCTACAGCTCTTTCTAAAATTAATAATAAAATTTGTCTAAAAATTAAAATCGAGATTAATGTTGATGTTATTATAGGACCAGTATTTCCTATCAAAGTTATTAATAAATGGCCAGCAATTATATTTGCGGACAATCGTACAGATAAAGTTAAAGGACGAATAATATTTCTGATTGTTTCAATACATACTATAAAAGGTATAAGAACGTTAGGAGTTCCTTGAGGAACTAAGTGGGCGAATATGTGAGTAGTATTATTAATTCATCCATATAATATAAATCTTAATCATAATGGAAAAGCTAAAGTTAAAGATATAATAATATGTCTTGTTCTAGTAAAAATATAAGGAAATAACCCTAAAAAATTATTTATTAAAATAAGTCTGAATAATGAGATAAAGATTAATGTTCTTCCTAAAGATTTAGGGTTATTAATTAATACTTTTATTTCATTGTGTAAAGTTATTATAATTTTGAATCTAAGCATAGAGATTCGTGAAGGGATTAACCAATATATTGGTGGGATGATGATTAATCCAATTATTGTTCTAAGTCAATTAATTGATATATTAAAATTAGTAGAAGGATCAAAGGATGAAAATAAATTTATTATCATTTTCAGTTAATTTTTTTGGTGTATACTTTTGTGTCTATTTTATTTGGTTGATATAGGTGGGTAAAATAAATTCTTACGTTAAAAATAAGAAAAATTAAAATAAAGTATACAAATAATCTGACTCAATTTAAAGGGGCTATTTGTGGGATTAAAAATTATTTATTTTAAAATAATTTTAGTTTGACAAACTAATGTTATATATTTAACTAAATTTTTCATAAGGAGTAAAATTTTACTATAATTTGGTTTAAAATTCCAATGCTTTAAATCAGCCACCTAATGAAATTTGAGTTATTTTCATAATTCATTTAATAAAATATTTAGGAGAAATTCTTTCAATTACAATAGGTATAAATCTATGATTGGCTCCACAAATTTCAGAACATTGACCAAAAAATAATCCCGTTCGGTTAATTGTGAAACTAATTTGGTTTAATCGTCCTGGGGTCCCATCAATTTTTACTCCCAATGAAGGAATAGTTCAAGAGTGAAGAACATCCGCAGCTGTGACTAGTATTCGAATTTGAGATTCATAAGGAAGAATTACTCGATTGTCTACATCTAAAAGACGAAAATTAAAAGATTTTAATTCATTAATTGGAAGTATGTAAGAATCAAATTCGATATCTTTAAAATCTGAATATTCATAAGATCAATATCATTGGTGTCCAATGGTTTTAATTGAAATTATAGGGTTATTAATTTCATCTAAAATATAAAGTAATCGTAAAGAAGGTACAGCGATAAAAATTAATGTTAATGCAGGTAAAATAGTTCAAATTACTTCAATAGTTTGGCCTTCTAGTAAAAATCGATGTTGGAATTTGTTAAAAAAAATTGTTATTAATAATTGTCCAACTAAAATAGTAATAATAGTTAAAATTAATAGGGCATGATCATGGAAGAATATTAATTGTTCTATTCTAGGAGAAGCCCTGTCTTGTAATAATAGAGTTTTTCATGTTGCAATTTCTAAAAAAAGGGTAATCTTTATATTTGGGGCTTAAATCCAGTGCACTATTCTGCCATATTAGAAGTTAGATAAAATAGGTAACTCAGAGTAACCATGTTCAGCAGGGGGAAGATATTGTATTCATTCAATAGATGATCTTAAGTTAAAGGCTGAAAGTCTTTTTCGTTGTGAAGAAAGTCTTTCTCAAACGATAAAGATAAAAAAAATGATTGCTATTAAAGAAATTAAAGAACCTACAGAAGAAACAACATTTCATATTGTAAAAGCATCTGGGTAATCCGAATATCGACGAGGTATTCCTCTTAACCCTAAAAAATGTTGTGGGAAAAAGGTTAAATTTACTCCGATAAATATAATAACAAATTGAATTTTTAAATAGTAATTATTTAAAGTTACCCCAGTAAAAAGAGGGAATCATTGGACTACTCCTGCTATAATTGCAAACACTGCCCCTATTGAAAGAACATAGTGAAAATGGGCAACTACATAGTAGGTATCATGTAAAATAATGTCAATTGAAGAATTAGCTAAAATTACTCCTGTTAAACCACCAACTGTGAATAAAAATACAAATCCTAAACTTCATAGAGTTGCAGGTCTGTATAAAATTTGTGTTCCATGTAATGTTGCCATTCATCTAAAAATTTTAATTCCGGTTGGAACTGCAATAATTATAGTGGCTGATGTAAAATAAGCTCGGGTATCAACATCCATACCAACTGTGAATATATGATGAGCCCAAACAACAAATCCTAATAATCCAATTGCTATCATAGCGTAAATTATTCCTAAAGTTCCGAAAGCTTCTTTTTTACCTCTTTCTTGTCTAATAATATGGGAAATTAATCCAAATCCTGGTAAAATTAAAATGTAAACTTCTGGATGTCCAAAAAATCAAAATAAATGTTGGTAGAGGATAGGGTCACCTCCTCTTGCAGGGTCAAAAAATGATGTATTTAGATTTCGATCAGTAAGTAGTATTGTGATTGCTCCAGCTAATACAGGTAAACTAAGGAGTAATAAAATTGCAGTAATTATAACAGCTCAAACAAATAAAGGTGTTCGGTCTAATCTTATACCTTCAGGCCGCATATTTATGATTGTGGTAATAAAATTCACAGCTCCTAAAATGGATGAAATTCCTGCTAAGTGAAGTCTGAAAATAGCTAAATCGACTGAAGCTCCACTATGAGTGATATTCGCAGATAGCGGTGGATAGACAGTTCATCCTGTCCCAGCTCCATTTTCAACAATTCTACTTATTAAAAGTAGTGAAAGTGACGGTGGTAAAAGTCAAAATCTTATATTGTTTATTCGAGGGAAAGCCATATCTGGAGCACCCAATATTAGAGGCACTAGTCAATTTCCAAATCCACCAATTATAATAGGTATAACTATAAAAAAAATTATGACAAAAGCATGTGCTGTAACAATCACGTTATAAATTTGATCGTTTCCAATTAAAGATCCAGGGTTTCCTAATTCTGTACGAATTAAAATTCTGAGCGAGGTTCCTACAGTTCCTGCTCATGCACC
Organism: Crioceris asparagi; assembly: GCA_958507055.1. Taxonomy (NCBI): domain Eukaryota; kingdom Metazoa; phylum Arthropoda; class Insecta; order Coleoptera; family Chrysomelidae; genus Crioceris; species Crioceris asparagi. The sequence goes on from OY293827.1 coordinate 44,237,824, forward strand.
GAAAATAAAGTATAAAGTTCCAATATCCTTATGATTTGTGGAAAACAGCCATTTGTTCGGTGAAATGGCTGATAAAAGTAATAAACTGTAAATTTATGCATGAATTAAAATTCTTTCACCAATTTTAAGCCTTATAGTCAAAAATGATTTTAAATTGCAAATTTAAAGGTAAGGTAAATCTTTAAGGCTTAGACTTTCAACCTATTTTTAACTTTGAAGGTTAATAGTTTTCTTAACTTAAATCCTTAATAGAAATAAGTTAACCTAATAATTGGGAGTCTTGCTAGCACAATGAAATTCCTGGTTAGCAGCAAAAAATTACTTTGAGTTTTAGTGATTGATTCACTTTTAGTTAGAAGGAATGCTGTGAGGGTTAATCGCAAGTAAAAAAATAAAACAATGAGAGCAAAGAAAATTAGTAGAATTCTAATTAGGAATAACCCTATTTTCGATAACCCTATAATTGTAAACCACTTAGGCAAAAATCCTAAAAAAGGGGGGATTCCTCCTAAGGAGAGAAAATTTAAAGCAATTAATCAGTTGAAATACTTGTTTTGGCCATAAATTTTGAGGAGCTGATTGAGAAAGTAAATATTGAAATTTTTGAAAATCAATACAATATTGATGGTCGTAACTCTGTAAACTAAGAAATATGGTAATCAAATAGTTTTAACTGATACTATAGTTCTAATTATCCATGCTATATGATTAATTGAGGAATAAGCTAAAATTTTTCGAAGGCTAATTTGGTTTAATCCAAGGATTCTCCCTACTACAGCTGATGAAACAATAACTCTTAGGAGGAAAAGTCTGTTTTTACAGTAAAATAGTATAACAATTATGGGAGCAATTTTTTGTCAAGTTAACATAATCAAAGCGTTAATTCAATTTAGCCCTTCCAAAATTTCTGGGAATCAGATATGAAAGGGGGCTGCCCCTATTTTAATCAACAGGGCAGAAAAAAAGGTTAAATTTACAATATGATGAGGGAGATCATCTTGTCCTGTAAAGTTAAATTCTATAAGATTAAGGTTAAAAACTATGGAAAATAGAAGTAAGGCTGAGGCTACTACTTGTGTAACGAAGTATTTTAAAGCTGCCTCTGATGGATAGGAGTTTTTCCTATCTACTATCAACGGGAGAATTGACAATAGATTGATTTCTAATCCTATCCAAATTCTTAATCACGAGTAAGAGGAAATCGCAATTAAGGTGCCTAAAATCAGTGTAGAGTAAAATAAAAGCTTAAAAAAGTTCAAAATTAAAAAGAAAAGGGTTAAAACCTTTATATCTGGGGTATGAACCCAATAGCTTAATTAGCTTATCTTATTACATTTTAGTATAAGAAGTACGGAGGTTTTTGAAGCCTTAAGCGGGGGTTTAACTCCCTCAGATGTATTGTGACGGTGGTGGGGGCACATGTCCTATTCTATCAAAATAGTCCTTTAGTCAGGCACATCACATTAAACTTTATTAATACAAAAAAAATGATAAACTTATTTTTTTAAAAAAATTAATAAAATAGATAGTTAAATAATTGTTGTACTTTTAAGGTATGATAAAATAAGGTATAAAAAATTCAAGTAAATTAGGTTATTAGAGAATTTCAAGTAAAATCATATTTTAAGTAAAAAAATTAAAATTTTCGATTTTTTGGCGGTTTTTTTACTTTACTATTTTTTTGTAACTAACTTATATTTCCATGAGGATTAAAAAAAAAATTTTTTTTTTTGCAAAAATGCACGATTTTTTGCGATTTTTTAAAATTTTTGAAATTTCGAAAAATGTACTAAAAATTTTAGTTTATTAGTAAATCTCAAGAAAAGCTTATTTTTGACCTAAAAAATTATGGTATGTTTTTTTTTTATATTAAAGTTTAATAAATATATATTAATAGAAATTAAATAATCATATTAAATATTTATAAATATATAAATAGCGTAATTTAGGTAATCTAATATATATTAATAATTTAATAAAACAAAAAATTTATAACACCATTATTTCTAACCTATTAAAGTATTATCCTTTAGATATGATTAATAATCGGTCTTATAATGATTAGAGAAGTATATCTCTGAAAGTAAATATAAGTAATCATTATTTCTAAATGGAAATATTAAATCCTGTATACATATATATATAATTTAATATATGTTATTCTATAAATATTTTATATATAGATAAAAAAAGAACAAAAAAAAAAAAAAATTTCTAGCTTAACATATTCATATAAAATTATACAAAAAATTAATTATAAATTCAAAATTTTTTATTTAATATTATTCTAATTAAATTTTTTTACTTAAATTTTTTATACTTAAATAATTATATGTTTGCGTTAATATTTAACAATTATAAAATAATAAAAAAGTTGAAAATATTTATAGATAAGAGGCATAAATATTTTTATGATGTGAAAGTGATAAATTTAGTATAATAAAGTAAGGGAGAGACTTATATACTGGATTTGGATCTTAAAGGGTTAATTCGGGAGAAATTTAACTTAACGTACTTAAACGGGGATTTTCATTAGGTGGCTGTTTTTGGTACAAATTTTTCGGGAGGGAGCCCATTTCAGGTTTACGGTGTTAATTTCTATAAAAAAAAGTTTTATTTTAGCTTAAAAAATTAGGTTTTATTTTTAATTATATGAAAATTTTAGTGTGATTTTAAATTAAGTTTTGAAAATTTAATTTTTTATTAATTCTCAGTAATTAGTATTATATTATCAAGTAAATTTGGATATAGAAATAATTTTAAATATTAACTAAATTTGTGCCAGCAGTTGCGGTTAGACAAATAATATAATTTAATTTTTTTTAGTTACAATTAATTGTTATTATTAATTTTACAATAATTTTTATTAAGTGAAATTTTAAAAATTTAAAATATTAATTTTTGTTAATGAATTTGGTAAATTTTGTTTAGAGACTAGGATTAGATACCCTATTATTCAAAAAGTAATTTTTATGCTAAATTAGTATTAGTTAAGATCTTGAAAATTAAAAAATTTGGCGGTATTTTAGTCTATTCAGAGGAACTTGTCCTGTAATTGATAGTCCACGATTTATGCTACTTTTTTTTTTAATTTATATATCGTCGTAATTAGAAAATTTTATAAAGATTATTAATTTTCAAGATTTTAAATTAAAAATTAAATCAGATCAAGATGTAGTTAATAAAAAAGAAGAGATGAGTTACATTTAATTTATTTAAGGATAGTTATTAGAATAATAATTTGAATTTGGATTTGAAAGTAATTTTAACTAATTAGTTAATTTGATTTAAGCTCTAAAATATGCACATATCGCCCGTCGCTTTCATTATAAAATGAAATAAGTCGTAACAAAGTAGGCTTATTGGAAAATGAGCCTAGAAATCAAATTATAGCTTAAATTAAGCATTTTATTTACATTAAAAAGTTAATTGTGGAATTCAATTTAATTTGAAATAATTAAATTATTATATATTTTTTTTCTTATTTTTTTATATTAAATAAATTATTGTTTTATTTTATCTTTAGAAAAAATTTTTATTATTATAGTTTATTAGTATTGTGAAAGAATTTTTTACTTATTAAAAAGAAAAATTAATTTTTTGTACCTTGTGTATCAGGGTTGATTAAAATATTTTAATTATTTAATTATCTCGAATTTAAAAGGGCTAATAAGTTATTTTTTTAATTGTTTCATAAATTTTATAAATTATTTATTAGTAATGAAATGTTATTCGTTTTTAAATATATCTAGTTTTTTAAGAAAAAAATTTAATTTTTTTAATAAAATTATTATTAATCTATTTTGTTAGTTTAATATTTTTATTATTAAATATTATTAGGGATAAGCTTAGTAATATATTTTTAAAAATTTATTTGAATAAATAAATATATAGGATTGTAAATTTTCATTGGTATTAGTTTGTTATAATTATTTTATTATAAATTTTATTTATATAAATTTTAAATTATTTATTAAAATGTTAATATAAATTATTATTATTAATTAATAATGATTAAATTAGTATAATTTTATTTATTAATAAATTTATTATTAAGATTAATTTAAGGAATTCGGCAAAAATTTTTCCGCCTGTTTATTAAAAACATGTCTTTTTGATTTTAATTTAAAGTCTTACCTGCCCCCTGAGTAATTAAATGGCCGCGGTATCTTGACCGTGCTAAGGTAGCATAATCATTAGTTTTTTAATTGAAAGCTGGAATGAAGGGTTTGACGAGAAAAAAGCTGTCTCAATTTAATAATTTGAATTTTATTTTTAAGTTAAAAAGCTTAAATTTATTTAAAAGACGAGAAGACCCTATAGAGTTTGATAAATAAAGTATTTACATTAATATAGAATTAATTAATTAAATACTAAAATTTATTTGATTGGGGTGATTTAAAAATTAAGTTAACTTTTTATATTTTTTTTCATTGATTTATGTTCAATTGATCCATTATTAACGATTAAAAGATGAAATTACCTTAGGGATAACAGCGTAATTTTTTTTGAGAGTTCTTATTGAAAAAAAAGATTGCGACCTCGATGTTGGATTAAAATTAATTTTTGGTGCAGAAGCTAAAAATATTAGGTCTGTTCGACCTTTAAAATTTTACATGATCTGAGTTTAAACCGGTGTGAGCCAGGTTGGTTTCTATCTTTAAATATCATTAATAGTTTAGTACGAAAGGATCAATTATTAGATTAATAATTTAAAATTTTGAATATTATTGTTATTTTGGCAGAATATTGTGTTAAATTTAGAATTTAATTATGTAATTTATATTACAGATAACACTTGGTTTTAAATGATTTATTATTAATTTTTATTTCTAATTTGATTTTAGTAGTTTGTGTTTTAATTAGAGTTGCATTTATTACTTTATTAGAACGAAAAGTTTTAGGCTATATTCAATTTCGTAAAGGTCCTAATAAGGTCGGTTTTATAGGTATTTTACAACCTTTTAGTGATGCTATTAAATTATTTACTAAAGAACAAGTTTTTCCTTATATATCAAATTTTAATTTGTATTATATTTGTCCTTTAATAAATTTAGGATTGGCTTTATTTATTTGAATGTCTTTACCTTTTTTAAGAATAAATATTAATTTTAATTTTTCAATTTTATTTATTTTATGTATTTCTAGTGTCAGGGTTTATACTGTAATATTAGCTGGTTGATCTTCTAATTCAATTTATTCTTTATTAGGTAGATTACGAGTAGTTGCTCAAGTTATTTCATATGAAGTTTCTTTATTTTTAATTTTATTATCTTTTTTAATTATAATTTTAAGATTAAATTTATTAGATATAATTAAGTACCAAGAGAATATTTGATTTTTATTTTTGATACCTATATTATGTTATATATGGTTAGTTTCTTCTTTAGCTGAAACTAATCGAACACCTTTTGATTTTGCTGAAGGAGAAACTGAGTTAGTTTCAGGATTTAATGTAGAATATTCTAGAGGGACTTTTGCTATAATTTTTTTAGCTGAGTATAGTAATATTCTTTTTATGAGAGTATTAACTAGTCTTTTATTTTTAGGGGGTAATTTATTAAGATTAACATTTTTTTTAAAAATTTTAATATTAGTTTTTTTTTGAATTTGAGTACGAGGAACTTTACCTCGATTTCGTTATGATAAATTAATATATTTAGCTTGAAAGTGTTATTTACCTGTTTCTTTAAATTTATTGATTTTTTTTTTTAGGATAAAAAAATTTATTTTTATCCTGTTTATTTAGTTAATAAAATTTAGTACAAACTAATAGAAGATTTTCTTCTTTTTTATGCTTTCAAGGCATACACTTATACCAAGTTCATTAGTTAGAAAATTAATTTATCTCAGTATTTGGCTAATATTGGGTTAATAATATAATATAAGAAGTAAAGAATTGTTAGAATTTGTCCAGTAATAATATATGGCTCTTCCACAGGTCGCGCTCCAATTCATGTTAATAAAACAATAATTCTAAATAATCTTCAAAATATAATTTTATTTAAAGGGTAAAATTGGGTTCTAGAAAATTTTTTTTTATTGATAAAAGGTATAATATATAAAATTGCAATTGATATAACTAAAGCAATTACTCCTCCTAGTTTATTAGGAATTGATCGTAAAATAGCATAAGCGAATAAAAAATATCATTCGGGTTTAATATGAACAGGGGTAACAAGAGGGTTAGCAGGTGTAAAATTATCAGGGTCTCCTAAATAATATGGTTCATGTAAAGTTAAATAGGTTAGCATAAAAATTATAATAATTATTCCTGCTAAATCTTTAATAGAATAAAATGGATGGAAAGGGATTTTATCTGTATCTCTCTTTACTCCTAATGGGTTACTTGATCCAGTTTGATGCAAAAATAGTAAGTGAATAATTACTAGTCCTAATACAATAAAGGGGAGTAGAAAGTGAAAAGTAAAAAATCGAGTTAATGTAGCATTTCTAACTGCGAATCCCCCTCAAATTCATTGAACAATTATTGTTCCCAAATAAGGGATTGCGGAAATTAAATTAGTAATAACTGTAGCTCCTCAAAAGGATATTTGACCTCATGGTAGTACATATCCTAAGAAAGCAGTAGCTATTACTAAAAAAAATAAGGTTGTTCCTGTTATTCAAGTTTCTTTTAAATTGTAAGATAGACTATAACAAAAGTAGCTACCTATAAATATAATAGTTTTATTTCCACGAATTAGTATTATGTCATCTGTAAAACTGCATTTACATACGTACTGCAGACCGATGATAAATAGCGCTGAACAAAATTCATCATCTACATTTGTTGAATCCGAATATCAAAGAGCAAAAAAGAATCATGATATACTGTTATATGTTTACATTATTTTGTTATCTGTATATAAGTAATGCGAGTGTAAGAATAGAAAGTCTACTCGAAAGTTGAGTTATTTACCACCCGTGCCGCTTGTTCTCGACCGTGCTAATGTATTCTCAGTGAACCTAGAGTTCTTTGGGATGCTGGGCTCAGAAAACTTTTGATAACTATATGCAAAAGTAGGGTATTAAGGCATTGTGGAGTTATATATTATTCATTGTCTGGTATATTAAGTACATCAGTGCGAGATACCTTTCTGTTAACACACCGGACGTAATGTTTAAGAAGTTCTCTCCGCTGCCGGAAATAACTTTTCGTCTTCTTCTCTTTCTGTTGTGCGGCATGTTTCGCTTCGCTTTTATGTTAAGACGGAATATGTTTTAAAGCTAAATAGGGTCCACGCGAAGACTTTACTTTTCCCAAATTTGCAAGTCTTATTAGCCATGTTTATTCAAGTACTCTCGGTCCCTGATGTTTTACAGGTCGCGACTGGCACAATGTATTTTTCAATACTTTCGCGGTATTGCTCCTGTTCTCTGGCCAGATGAAAATGCATGAAAGGATACAAATCCGGGATTTATATAAACACTCTACTGTTTCGGTTTCTCATCTAACCGAGATAGAGGAAGTATGGTATAGTGCTTACTTTGTGATTATTCGTCATAAAGATAGGAAATGATCTATTTTCAGTTTTTGACCAAATTTATAAGAAGGAATGATATTATGTACTTCGTTAATAAGTAAAGTTTTATGTATACATGTATGACCTAAATTATCCAGGTCGCGAATTTAAACGCGTTCTGGATGAATTCGGTGATTGAGCATAACATATGCAATAGAAGAGAAGTTGAATCTAAGCTTACTTTTTCAAGAAATGCCTTTATAAACCCAAATTGTTGCTCAATTATAAGTAATTATCGAATATGCTCTATAATTCCCAGGTCTATGACGTTTCATAGGGGCCAGTTCAGTGTAGCTTGTTCAATATGTTTCTAAAATAAGAAAAACATAAATTGGAAAGGAATGACGATAATGTTCTATTTAAATACAAAGAAAAATTGCTATAAAATACTGTGAATTAAAAAAAGCAATTACTGATTTTGGTGATAGAACTAACGAGATGAGATTATTTCCGTTCTTGAGATAATGGTATCAGCGAATAATATGAGTTATAGGACACATCAGAATATGTTCATAGTAAAACTCTGTTCTTTTCATAACGGTAATTAAAGTTTAATGACAAATTTTATACTTATAAATATCATCCAATTAAGAATATTTATCAGTCCATTACGACATTAGGTACCTCTGGAAACATAAATTTTAAGTTGAAGAAAAACGAAAGATTCCTATAACGGATATTTGTATATTTTTGGATCGAAGAGTACCTATATACCTAAACGTGATGAAGTGACAAGTTTTGGCCATGCGAGCAGATGGGACATTGCAAGACAATAATTCACACTAAAAAAGAAGTGATCAAATAAATTGATACATATTTCCATCATTCTTCAGCATAAAATGTGGAAGGGTGGTTACTAATATTAAAGTTCGCGCAGAACGGAAAGTGGAAACCACCGGTCGGGTAATTAACGAATGCAGAAGATGCATTTCCAAGCCAAATGCTCCAAGGAAAGTAATTCTTCGTAAAAAAAGGGAAATTCATCTCGCTCCTGTGGACCCGAATATTATTGAAGAACTAGAGGTACCACCTCTTCATAAGATATATGCACTTTTAATACATAAACGACGTAGAATGTATGCAGATGTTTGAAACTATAAAGTTGTTGTCAACAAATATCAATAGCAATTGATAGCAGAATACGACAGTGTTTTTGCATTAAAATTCAAAAAAGTGATTGCCTTAGCGTATGTCCCCATTGCCGATTTAGATGAATGTGTTGATACGAAACAAACGCACTTATATATTTATATCAGATATAAAATATTTCTTTGTTTATTCTAGTTTGGTTATTATGAATACGTTCAGACGAATAAGTCACCAGTGAACTAGATCAGCGATGAACTGTGACCAGCCCGTGGCAACTCTTATGGGAAAATTTTGACCGTAAGTTGCCAAAGTGTACCGATTGATCGCTAGTATCGCTTCCGACAATTAGCGGCGGTAACATTTAAATACGTAAATGTTCAATTATAATATGTTATCTGTCTAACACCTCTAAACTGATTTTTCTGAATCATTGTTTGTCTTTGTATTTGTGGTATGTTTTCTCTGGTTTTGTAGCTTTTGGATGTCTTGAAGGTACGTATCTGAGAAATTAGAGAATATGCACGTGTTCTCTGCAATTCTCTGTTGTTGAATGTGAATTTTATTCTCTATCACTATTTTAGTATCATATTCTTATCATTCTTATCTCATTTATTTCAGTGTTCGTAAGGCTCAGTGGCAAGAAAATGCCATTAAAGGCATGCTATAAGGCTGCCGAGAAAGCTGGTTAAACCCAGGAAAACATTTGTAATTAGATATGGCATGATGAAAATACAAAGGAAAATGGAGAGCAACGCCATTTATATATACAAAGTTTTCAAGCAAGTTCATCCTAAAACTGGAATATTAAGCAAAGGTATGTGTATCATGAATAGATTTTTGATTGACATTTTCGAACGTATTGTTGCTTAAGCTTTCCGTGAATCTCATTAAATAGAGATCAGAGTAAACAAAAGAGATCGCAGATAATATATAAGAAACAACTGTTAATTTACTTCTACCAGGTAAATTAGGGTACCATGTTGTAGGTGAAAGAAACAACTAGTATTCCGGTGAAGCTAAAAATATAGAAAAGTTGTTGAATGTGAATTTTATTCTCTATTACTATTTTAATATCTTATTCTTATCATTCGTATCTCATTTAAGTCAGTGTTGGTATGGCTCAGTCGCAAAAAATGCCACTACATACATGCTGTTAGGCATGATTGATAGTTTATAATGTATTGCTGTTTAAGGTTGTCGTCTAGCTCATTATACAAAGAGATCAGAGATAACTCAATAGATCCCTAATAATATAGACAGCTATTACAGTTACACTTCAGAGAACGTTTAAATTTGATTGTTTGTCTTGTGAATTCTTTACCGAGCATGCTTCTCTCATATCAGCCCAGATTTGTGATGATGTATTTTTTATTGCAGTGAAATGTTGGTGCACAAGGCAAAATCGAATGTTTGCAGATGAACAACGGAAGAAGAAGGATGTGGTAAAAGTAAAACACCTCAAAGGCATTTGAAGAATCTAGTTTCTGGGTCCTTATGGTATAGAGAGAGTATAAAGAGTGCATAAATGTGAGTATAGCTGAATTTTGCTTATAATTATTTCAGTTTACTTGTAATATACGGTGCAGATGTTTAAAATTTGTTTTTTATTTACATGTCTAATTGAGGAGCAACGGAAAAAGGCTAAAGCAGAAATGGAGCAATGCAAGGGCAGATGAAGTATCCAGCGTCCGGGTCCTGGTGGTGCAATAAGTGTTTCACAAAATCAGTTATTTAGAAAGTGCTCTGGGTAATAATTTATTATAATAATAAGTAGATTATATAAGTATATTGTTATAGTAATGTATGTTGATGTTCACATTGGCGACCTTCAAGTTAATAAAAAAATTACTGCTAACTTTTCGTGTATTCATTATGACATTAATTCCCCTTAGACCTAGTGAAAGGAGTGAAACTTTCAGAAATTGTTGGAGAACATTTAATAAAAAATCTATGCTGCATTCATATAATGTTTTCTCAACCTTCTTCAACAAGTTCTGAATGTTTTATTCCTTTCTCTACTTTGCGCAACTTTTATATTCCACCGTTAATTTGAATGTCAAGGTCAAAACATGGTCAAAAAAATTATCCTGGGAGGTATGTTTTCTCTGACTGTGACTGGCGATATAACGGCCCCGATGAACCAGCCACGATGAATCGGCAACGATAAAACGTCCTTCCCCAGAATTCCGTCATCATAACATTTGGGTCTGATGATAGGTACGTAGTAATTTCACGAAATCTGCTCGCATATAAAAAATTATTTGATTGGAGTTGTAAGATTTTTGTTTTTATATTGCCACAATATCATTATTGAATAAAATAAATACTTAAAAAATATGAAAACAATCTAATTGAAATCGTAACCTAACCTCCATTTTTATAATCTCTATGTGTAAAAATGCTTATCTATCTGTCCTTCTTCCTGCATTGATTCTGTTATTAAAACAACACTTTTCTTCTATAGATACTTGTCTGTAGGAAATATTGTAACAATACTAATATTTTTCAAGTTGGTCTTCAGGTGAACTATAACTCGAGGCAAAAGCAGAATGATACACAAAAAACGGTTATACATAATATTACCTACTGAAAAAATGAACCAAAAAGCATTAGAGACAAAAATTCTAATTATCTTCAGCGGAAAGATGGAGTGAAAGAGAGAATAGGTACCTAATGTAGAATGTAAATAGCGTTGCCAGATGAGACATTCTAACTGTACACGGTTCTCTGGCATTACATACATCCCGGTTGTTATTTTAGTCCAACTTGTTATCCTCAGCATTCTAGTTTTGAAAACGATTATAAAGTACCTATCCTAGACAGAGTATATTATATGATTAAATACTTGTTCACAATTAATTTCGAGTAAGAGCAAATGCGTGAATAATTTTTAAAGCAGACTAATATTGTACGCCATCAACATTTGGACAAAGCCTCAGAAATCTTTAGGTAAATATTACAAGTGCGATGTTGCCCGCTTGAGCATGTTTGATATATGGGAAATTAACTTTGCATGTATCTATCCAATCTTGCATGCATTCTATTTATTTGCAATTCGAGTACCTAAACGTAGTTTTGTGCAATAATTATGTTATCTCATTCTACAATGGTCTAATACCCTTTTCGGCTGAAAAATACTAAGAATAACAGGAGTTGAGTATATTAACGTTCTACCGTTTACGTTTTATAATAAAATTGATGACAACCAAAGAAACAATAAAATTATTATCGAATATGAGATAATAGAGTTTAGGACACTTCGCCCAAAATGATATATCGACCACTTTGCCCAAAAATTTCGTACTGAAAATAATTTCCAGACCCATTTTACCCAATGTAATTGAAAGTCCCTAAAGCCCAAAATGTCCACTTCGTCCAAAATGTCCACTTCGCCCAAACTAACTGTAAGTCCACAAATTATTTATTTATTTTGATTGAACTCATCTGTTCAGGACCTTAGTAAAAAATTAATAATATAACTGTTTAAATGTTCAAATTCAAGGTAGTGGAATGTTCATTATATTTCTATTTAGCATTTATAAAGAGCTTCAGCGGCTTTTTTTAAAGCTTTTGTATCTGTATTTTTTTAATGTTAAAATTCCGTTTGGTAACAGAGATAAGGCCGTTTAGAGTATTTGCTATTTTATCCTTGTTATCCATAATGATAAATACTAGTATCAGTTTTCCACAATATTTATTAATAACGACAATTGTTTCGCTAACACAGTAGCTTTTTCAAGTTATATAAAGTATTTCATGAAATTATTAATTATTAATAAATATTGTGGAAAACTGTTACTAGTATTTATCATTATGGATAAGGATAAAATAATCAATTTCCATCAAGTACAGACCAACTCAATCCAGAAATATTTGCTATTTTATTTCCTATCTGAGAAAAAAAAGTTGCTTTAGAGGAATTACCATAATTGAACTGAAGATCTATAAATTTATAAATTAACACCTTAGCTGCGTTACATATCCCGGGAGATATGTATCTTTCGTTAATTACCAACGGCACGAAAAACAAGTAGCCACTTCAACAATTTTAAGATATTTGAATGATTTTTATATAATTATAATGTACTTCTATTACTGAATATGCCCTTATGTGTACTAAAGTACATATCTCCGAGGATATTGACCGCACAGAACTAATGCTACATTTCGTATTTACGATACGTATAGTTTTTACCTATTTGGGGTAGTACACATTCCTATTTGGACCACTACCGACAAGGCGTGACAAGCTGTACGCGTTTGTTTCTTGAGTATCGAATTGGGGATATTCTGTTGTTTGTGCAGTAAGGTTGTATTTTGAAGACTTTTATTAAGGTGTTTGGTTATTGTAAATATATTTACTCTTTATTCAGTATTGTTAACTGTGTTATCTAGTAGAGTTGTATTTTTAAAGTGTCATATGATGTCAAGCCGTACGAACAGAATATAAAATTTAGTAAACGCAGATCGTAATAATGAAGAGGATGCTGCACTGTTACGGATAAGAAAATAAATGCAAATATTCTTTGAGACGACGCAAAACCCAGAATTTCGCGAAAAAATAAATTGGAAATAAATATTCCGGATTCGCATGATATTTTTTTAATAATATATCTGAACCGTTCAGTGATGCTTCTTGACATGATAGAACCTTTAGAACACCATCTACTACAGATTCTGAATCTGAATATGATTCGGAATCAGAGGCGGAAAGTAAACAAGTAGAAAGTGCCGAAGACGTTTTTTTTAATTTAAGGCAAAAAGAATCCACTAGGAGTGGATGTTTGTAAACCAAAAGCTGTCATCGATTACAATCAATCCAAAAAGGAGAGACTATTATGATCAAATGTCATCTTATCATAGTTGTATTCTTAAGACCATTAAATGGTATCAGTAAGTTTTACAGTACTTGTGTAAGTAGTTCTATATATAAATATAAAATATTTTTTTTAGTAAGGTGATATTTAAATTAATACTTGGCACCAGTGTAGTAAATGCTTGGATTGTCTACAATATGATGGCTACAACAAAATTAAGCATAACAAAATTTAGGCAGCTTGCTATAGAACTCATCAAACCTCAGACAGATACAGATGCATTGATTACTAGACCAAAGAAACAAGCCCATACCTACGTAAAGCTCGAAGGTCCTGGTCGAAAGAAAAGGAAAATATGCAGAGGATGTTACAAACAGTTTGAGTGAACGTGGAAGTTATGTGCTATTTTAGTCTCGGTAAAATTTACCAAACACAAATTCTTAAAATGTGGTGAACTTGCAAGAATACGCAATCCAGTAGACGTGAGCAGTGAGTTTCTAGGAAAATCGATCAGTATAAAAATGGATCTGTTTCAAGATTGGATTTTGTTAAATGTATAGCTTATTTTAATATGTTGAATGTACTTGTATAAAACACAAGCTGACATTTCTGTTACTCTACAGATTCTTAAATAAATAAATGTATACCGATTCTAAAATAAAATGTTTTTGTGGTAGGTACTTACTTAATTTTCCATTTGTTATAAATATATGAAAAAATATTATTTAAAAAGAATTAATCTATAGATTTTAATAAGTCGTTATATTGGTGATTTATAATGCGATAACGTCGGGGACAAATTCAAGGATCTATTTTTGAGGACCTACTCTTCTTGGGGACGAGTCTAGGGATAGTTTTTCAGGTAAGAGATTAACTAATTACTTCATTTTATTTCTGGGTACGAGCTTTCGCACGTCCAAACAGACATACAGATAAATATTTTAAAAATTGTTGTTTTGTTATTTATATACTTACTAACATATGCAATCATTTAAAACCTGTTATTGTGATATTACAAACAGACTTCGATTTTATTTATTAGTATATATAATAGCAATACGGTATAAGAGATATTTAAGATTCTCTCAATTATTTAACTGATAACTAATTCGAAGCTCGGTATTGATTTTCAAGATAGAATTCTATCATTGACAGTTTACAATAAAATATTGGCAAGCGATTCATATTTTGCATAAAAAATACTCGACCTTTTTTTACTCGAGTATTTTTATATGGGTCCAAAGCATTCCAATATACAATCAACGATATTTCCATCGCTGAATCCAAATTATTAAATGGAAAAACAATTATTATTGTCATCGCATAATCGTCGCCCCATCATAAAATTTACTATATCATGAGAAAGTGACATTTCATGATATGATCTTCAATGTTTATCGGTTTGTTCAGCAACTTTTGTAAATATCATTAATGTAGGTTCTCCACAAAATATATAATAAGAACATATTAGGAACTTATATATATAAGTTACACAAAAAATATAGGATCAAGAAAATATAATCGATAAGGGGAGCAGAATATTTGAGAAGTTAGGGTAAATAATATTTTAAATATTGATATCTTTTAGCGTATGAGGTCGCTAGATGTCGGATCTTCGATCATTTAAATTTGGCGTGAATGGGGCCGAACATCACGAGAGGGGTTTTTAAACTGTTTTGGAGAATTTAGCTGTTGACGACGGAGTTGTGTGGTAGACCGGTGATCACCGTGTGTTTATTGAGCTCAGACAGACACAGTGAAGTGAATTTGCGCTAGGCTCCTAAGCAGAGAAATTAAGCAGCCCCAAGCTTTGATTGCTCCAGTATATAGGTTAGTGGGAATAGTCTATTTCGCGCTGAATTTATTCTTTCTCTCTTCTAATTCTATCCTTATAAATCAAATACAGTCATTGTTCATTCAGCGTGTTCCTAACATTCACACTTGATGTCTTACGGCTCCGTCAAGTTTGCCCCCCAAATTGCGGTAACCAAGTCGAAATATACGTTAAAATTTTGCACATATATTTTGCAGGATTTTCCACACCATATCCCGAATTCTTACAGACCCTGCCCTAGGAACTGGGAATGGAAAACGTATGGGGGTGCTCTTGATGGTTGTCCCTTCTTTTGCGCGAATGTAAATGTTCTACAGTTGTTATACACGTTACATTTTACAAAATTTTGAAAACCCATTTCCAAAATTTGCACAGCCTCAGTTTAGTCCCCAAAGCCTCCAGAAAGATTAACCTTCAGGCCCCCCACGCTCAAGATAACAATCATTTTCTAGCCATTCTAATCCTTACATTATGCTCAATACTGTTCAAGGCACAATAACCCCTAGGAAGTCTACGAACATACGCAATCAAAAAGTGCATGCTGCTCCGCAAAAACTGAGTAAATTGTGAAATTTTGATTTATTCTTGGTACTCATGTTTTTTATTTTTCATATTTAAGGTAAACCCTGTGAGCGGTAAGAAAAAGAATAACACATTTTATTACATTGTAACGTGGATAGGTAGTCATGTACTTACGGTTGTTATTCGTTTATTAGCTATTTATTCTACTACCTTATTTACAATAGTTGTTGCTTGCATATTTCATTATATCTAGAATTATAGTAGACTAGCTTTCGTCCGCGTGCTTCGCCCACGTGGATAGTTTTGCATCTTTTTTTATATGGAGAGCAATGAACCGTTGCAGAGTATTGTAAAACTGTTATATATATCTTCTATTGTAATTTTACCTATGTATTCAAAATTGAAAAATGGCCCTGATGAATGTATTTATGGAAATGAATGTACACGTTAAATTTCTTACAGGATAGTAAACATAACAAAAATCAGAACAAAAAGTATTAATATAATGAGTAATCCATGATTATTTGTTTACAATGTGATGCCTGTTATGTAAATTAAAAGTATTCGCTTACAAACTTATCAGTCGTATGAACCTAAAAACTACCTGATATTAACTTGATAACAAAATGTTTACCATAATAAAGTACCTGATTCTTAATATTAAAAATCATTGTACCTAACTGCTCAAG
The DNA here is from genome assembly GCA_958507055.1 of Crioceris asparagi. Classification (NCBI taxonomy): domain Eukaryota; kingdom Metazoa; phylum Arthropoda; class Insecta; order Coleoptera; family Chrysomelidae; genus Crioceris; species Crioceris asparagi. The sequence goes on from OY293827.1 coordinate 44,254,301, forward strand.
GAAAAGTAGCCTTTTAAAATGAAACTTTGAAAGGAACAGAATATTATATTCGCAAAACCAATAGCTTATAATAGTTATTATACTGTGTCAACAAACACATGAAATCAATATGTCACTGAGTAAATATAATAAAATTTGTTAATTATGATTTATCATTAAAAACGTGATTATAAACATTAATTTAACATAAGAACCATCATCTTTGAGTACCTACGTAGTGTTTAATAATAATTGTAAATTTCCACAAATGATTATGATGTTTCATTCTGATTGCATAGTTATATTAGCAGATTGTTAACGGTTTAGTTTTAATTTTATAAAACATTGGGGTAAAGTATGTTTCGTCTTTCATTATTAAGAGTATTTATATACAAAGATCGTGTCGTACAAACTCGAGAACAGGCAACATAAAATTGGCCGTGTGAAAACCAGGGGTTTGAAAGGTTAAGACCAACTATTTTCAAAGATTGTCCTTGCGATGGATTCCATGTATAAAATTGAGGGACTTCTGGATACAGTAGTGTCTTCGCAAATGAATCATTTTTGCACGTTTCAAAAAACGCTGTCAATGTTGTGTTTGATGGATTGTTTGCCATTTACCGGTCGTTTTCTTCTGTAAAGTAAACTCTCTAACTATTTGCCAGATGTACAGCCAAACGCACCACTGTTGGATGATTATCGTGAATAGGAAAGCCAAATATTCTCCAACATGCTTCATTTCTACTATTGTAGCGTCCCATTTGAGATTGAGCGATTTCGTCGTTTCCGTAACTTCGAAAATGGCCATATCGCTTCCCTTGTTCACGTACTTCCAATGTATTTTATCGATTTCACCGAATTGCAAAATTCAACATTGATGTGGGCCTGGAACATCTTAGAAAGTAAAGGCGTGTAAGGGACTCCCCATCTATTACGCTATCTCCGTGTTCTGGCAATCTTCGTCTATACTTCGGGTAACCATCGTGGCCTGTTTGAGTTTCAGCTATTAATTCTCGAGAATATTTTTTAGAACATTTACCTTCTTTCATGCATGGAAATGAAGTTCTTAGCTCCCCACATGGGCCGTGTATCACGTTAGAGCTGATTGTTTGATAAAGGAGTGAATCTAATTCTTGGTTAGGCAGTACTACCGAAATTATGTCGTCGATTTTGTCTGCCTTAATCTTTTCCTTGAGTCACACTAAAACATGTGCATGAGGGGGATCTCTTTTTGCCACTCAATGGTATACATGTAACAGCGGACAGCTCTATAAATGCGATGTTTAACTATGACATTCATCATCTTGTTGAGTTTTTGTTTGAAAATTCTTGCTGTTAAATCGTGTTTCTTAGATGCTACCTGTCCGTGTAGAAGAAGTCGTTGTATGTCTGGCCTTTTCTGGTTACATGTAAAGGTTATGAAAAGATGTGGGCGGCCATAGTGTCGTACGTATGTCAAAACATCTTGAGTGTATTCCTGCATATGCCTGGGACTTCCTTGAAATGATAATGGCAATATTACCATTCGACCAAGTTGTGATACATTCTGATCTTGTGCAATTGCATCTCCGAGATGAACATAATCTTCTGCACGAATCTTTTTTTGATTCAGTCTGAGAAAAAGTAATCTTTCACTTTTGATTTTGGCATACATATCAACTACATACTGCTGAAGTAGTCTACCACAACGGAATAGGTAGTTAGAGTCATTCCGGATCATTAGAAGATAGGCATTCATTGCCGAAACTTTCTTATTTGATGGAGTTTTGGTCGTGGGGATCAATTGAAGTACGCCAAAATGATACCCATCCTCACCTTCCCAAAATAGATGAGGGTATGGCAATGCGTTGAATGATCTATGCGATTCAGTGATTCGCTGCAGGTTACTTTCACTAGAATGTTACGCCGATCAAACTGCTGTCAAAAAATGACAACAGCAACGTTATGGATTGTTGGAACGTTAAAACGTCCTCCCTGTTCACCTGTAGGTGTTTTGTCGGCCTTGATGACAACGGCATGGTTATCAGAGGGCATATTTTGTAATGCTGTTTCAAAAACTTTGGTCAAAGCATTATTTTCATTCAATAGTTGTTGCAATTTGAGAACGATGTCGCGATTAACGCTAGGGATAGTTTCGCATCGTCGATGTGCTTCTATGTCAACATCCCCCTTAAAATATATCTAAAGAAACTTTCTGCCGAAAAGGGTAGCAGAGACCAAGCTTTGTGATATATTTGTCCTTAGATCTTGAACGTTGGCATAAATCCACCTTCTCTGATTTCCTTAGCTCCAAACGACGTCATTTGGAAGCAGCAGTTGTATTTTAAAATTTTTTGTAAAAACAGTTTTGATTCTGGAGTTGTTCCTGATGTGAGCGACGACAACGGTTCTGGCGGATTTTTGGGAGGTGTTAATTTTATTTCTCCATTAGACCAACATATCGAAGGTGTTTCTGATTTGAATTTCAGCGCAAAACAAAATGGGCAAACAATGGTCATATCTCCAATCAAAACCTTAGAGCGTAAGTGATCGACATCTGGTTCATAATGTAGAGCTGCTAATTCCAGATTAATTGCCACTCGTTGGCATCGCTGCAAATTTTCTTCGTTGGATTTATTTTGACGATGTCTTTCCTGTCTTCTTGATTCATTTGTGTTACGGCCAATAGATGGCCTTTTTTGGGTGGCATGTTGATGTAAAGATAAAGTAAAATAAAATATGTCTACGAAACGTCCGAGAGCCCGTGGAGTACGTGTGCAAAATTTGGTGACAATACGTTGAACGATGTGGATTTGTATGCGTGACAAAAAATAGGGACCTGCTTTATAGTATAGATTTATTCTCAATCCTTCCAGAAACTTTATGTGAGGTACAATTTGTCATAGTATTGTCAGTTTGACAAGCCTCTAGAACATTATTATGTGCGTCTAGATGATCATAGAACATTCTCGATGAATGTCATATCATGATTCAGATATATGAAACCGTGTCGATCACGAGACAGAGTGAGTGAGTCTCATAAAGTCAGTTGATAACAGTCATTCTATGAAATCAGATATTAATAGTAGTTCTCTCGGTAAAGACAGTGACAGTATAGATTGTCAAGGTGACAAGTGTTGACAGTTGTACTACAGCAGAAGGTCGTGTACTCAGTGTTTGAAAATAAACCATTGGAAGCAATCTGCGAACTTTTGAGTGTTACGCAAGTGAACTCACCCCACAACATTTAGCACAGGGTTAAACGTTACAATATTTTATTGTCTTTTCCAAGTTCGTAGCTTGTAGTTTTTGAGTGTATCTTTCCTTTTTTCTATGATAATGATGATAATTAGATACATGTAAAAAACATGTTGTACAATTTGTTCTCAATACCTGACCCTCTTGCACTTTTTAAGAAATCCGTGGTTGCTTATCTGGGTGTGTGTAAAATACGAAAATAGGTGTAGATTGTAGATTTAAGGGGTTTTCATTGCACTGAGACTTTGAGGTCTATTGTGCCCCCATCAGAGCTTCTCTCGCTTTTAGGTAGTCTACAGCTCGCCCTCCAGTTCCAGAGTTCTAATGAAATCCAGAATCTGGGATTGCTTACTTCCTCATTTCTGCATGTTTCTTGACCAAAGCATGTTTTCCGTTGGCTAGCAATGGCGAGGCATTCTGTCACCAGATGATCCGGAGTATCCTCTTCCCCACAGAATCTGCACTTGTCATGCAGCGACAATGCCCAGGACGCTAAGATACGGATACTTCTTAGATCTAGTATTAAAGCTTCCAAGAAAATTGTTGGAATGATCCAACTCATGGAGATTCCGCCAGAGAGTTTCTCTTTCGGGTTTTTCCTTCAGCTGAAACATCTGCATTCCCTTTTATTCCCGAGGGGCCAGGAATCCAGACTAAACAGACCTTATTTTTCTTGCCTATTTCGTTTATTATTTTACCATTCTAAAATCGATGATATGAGAGCTCAGTACTTCTGCCTGAAAGACGCTTGGATAGCGACCTAACGATAATGAGAATTTGGTGCCAGGCCCGAATACTCCAGCACCAGTTCCCATCGTGGTTTTAGAACCATCTGTGTACCATTTGATGCCATTCTTTTTGAGAGCTTGTATTGTGGGCTTCCTTTCCCAATCTTCTTCTCTACTTAGCATAATAGAGAAAAACTGTCTCGATTCTAATTTTTCTTATCTTCTTGTCACTGGGAATGGGATATATTTGGTCAGAAAGGACCAAGCTCTTCGATTCCAATCTCTTGTCTCTCCAACGCCTTCGTGGGTACGTTCTCATAGCTCTGGTGATACAAACACCGGCCAGCCTTGGCATGCCAGACTATTACCCCATATTATTACCCAATATTATTGGTCCCACAATCATGACGTACATCCATTGCAGTATTTTTGGGTTACATCCCTAAGTCTTACCAGCTAGACTTTTGCAAGCCATCAAAATCTTTGTTGCTTTGCCAGCAGTAATCTCAATATGCTTGTCCACAGAAACTTGCTGTCTAGGGATATTCCTAGATATTTGACTTCAGATTTCCACTCTATGATGTCTTCATTTAAAGAGAGGGATTTCATAGCTGGATGTTTCCTTCTCCGGTTGAATGGAATTACTGTGGTCTTGGTTGGGTTAATATGTAGCCCCAATGACAAGCACCAGTGCTCAATAATTTTGAGACCCTCTTGCATTAAGCTGCTCTCTAAGGTGCTCTCGAATTTTCCTCTAACTATTGGGTGTGCAAAACATGACGACGACAATGGCTTGAAAATGGTTGTAATAGCAAGCAGGGCAGGGTGGCTGAAGGGGGGGGGCACAAAATAGCGCCGTACGATGTTGATGTGTTAATAACCGAGCTCCTCAAACTAAAAAAATCTGAAATAATTGATGTTTTCCTGAAGTTTGAAATACCGGTAACTGTTAATAGTGTCAGCCTGCGAAATTATGTGAAGGATTTCAAAGACGGGAAACTAAATAAGTGTACTATTTGTTTTGATCAAGATGAACTCAACGAATCAAGGATATCTTGCGGATCTGGTGATAGTGCCGATACAGTCATCGATAATTTCCGGATAAAGAAGGTGAAGTACCTGAATGAAGTTATTATACAAAAAGATTGTGTTATTTTGAATCAGAAAATTGCTATCGAGGCACTCCAAAATTATAACCAATTATTAAATAAAATAAACAATAATGTCAACATCGCTAATGAACTGCAAAATGTGTCTCCATCTGTATCTGACTCTAACAAATCAGTTAAAATACATATGGCCTCTAATTTAAAGAATTCTTCACAACCGAATGGAACGGCTAATAGGATTTCCAGTGAACAGATCTCTGACGCTCTTCAAGAGATACCTACGATTCAAAAATGTAATGATATTAATTCTCTGGCTGCTTCGTCCAATGCCAGCACTAGCCATACCAAATCGAGTGAGAACTGGGAGACCCCGCGTTATCATCGAAGAAACCAAAATCAGATTGCAAAAGTGAACAAAACCATAGTGGGTACTGGTGAAACAACTATACCTAATATCCCTGCTGCAGCAGCCAATGCCAATTTAGTATATTATCACGTTTTTAATATTCATGCTTCGGTAGACGAACAAGCTATGCTTAAATTCTTAAAACCCAGATTTTCCGAAGTTACGTGTAACAGACTCGAATCGAGACGACCAGCTGAATATTCCTCCTTCAAAGTTGGCATTCTCCAACATAACGTCGATAAATTTGTTGATCCAAAATGTTGGTCTGTAGGTACAAAAATTAATAAATTTTTTTACCCTCGAAGACAACAACAACAAAATCCATAAAAACAAAAAATATGAATGACTATCCTCTATTTGAGATGAGCAATAGTTTGACAATATTTCACTTGAATGTTCAAGGAATATCTAAAAAAATAGCCAATCTGCAACATTTTTTTTAATTCTTTTAATTGTGATGTGTTCTGTGTCAGTGAACATTTTATTACAAAGAAAGACAATCTGCTGTCTATCAATCTTTGTCCATTGAATATTTTAAGTTATTATTGTAGACCCACAATGATGCATGGTGGTGTTTGTATTTATACGCGACCCAACCTTGAAAGTAGATCTGTTGATACGTCCAAATACACGGTAGAATGGCACGCCGAATTTGCAGCTGTTGAGGTTTTCTCATTAAAATTACTAATAATTTGTGTATATCGTTCGGGCCACAATATAGAAATATTTTTTGAACAATTTGAAAATATGCTGCATGATTTTCATGATCAATACTCCAATATATGCATTTTGGGAGACTAACAATCATTTTGATGTCGAGTATGATGATTTAAAAAATTTTACTTGCATTCTGGATAGTTTTGGCTTAAGAGTGACAATAAATGAAAAAACAAGGGTAACTTTAACTACCGCGAGTTGCATTGACAACATCCTTACTAATATAAATAGTGAGAGTTTGTCGACGGCTGTAATTGAACCATTCATCTCAGACCATTATGGCCAAATATGTACAGTTAATTACAATGTTCCTTTAAAAACAAAAACATTGTTGAGAAGGTCAATATCTGCTTATAGAATTTAAAAGATAAATCAAGAATTAAATCACTTGGATTGGAAGAAATACTGTCTCGATGTAAATGACTTATCTAGTATGTTAACTAACAATTGCTCTAGACTTATCGAAACTTATCTTCCCCTTAAAAAAGTTACATTTAAGAAATCACCTATTAAGTGGTTTACCGATGATCTAAAAGTAACGCGTAATCAGCTTTCTGCAATGAAAATTATTCGCGACGTTAGACGGCACGCAGTTTCTAACAGTATATACAGTATTATGTGCAAACATTACAAAGCCGCTATAAAGGCTTCGAAAAAAACATCTTACCATAATTTTATAATTAATTCAAAGAATAAGAGTAAAGATATTTGGAAACTGGTTAACTATGAGAGAAACGCTGGTTATAATAGTAATATAAAAACTGACTTGACAGCAAAACAGTTTAATGTATTTTTTGCCTCTGTTGCTCGTGATATCATTGCTTCCTTGGAACTTGATCTCCAGGACCAGCAGAGCATTATGAATGACATCCCTGTTTGCAATGAAATGTTTTATTTAAGTCCAGTAACAGAAGATGAAGTGATCATCATGGAATGACATCTACAATCTTAATAGTAACATTTTGACATACCTTCAAGACATATCTTCAATTAAAAATATGGGGTGTGGCGTACCGCAAGTGTCCGTTCTGGGACCTCTTTTATTTTTAATTTATATAAATGATCTTGAAAGGGCTATTATGCCGTACAAGTGCGTTTTGTTTGCAGATGATACTACCTTAATTACTACTGGAAAGTCACTCGGAAATTTGGAATTCATATGAATAACGTGGAATCATTGGCTAACAAATGGTTTACTAATAATACCTTAAAACTAAATCTTGAGAAAACACAAAGACTCACTATATCTAGCAACAGAAGAATCACTAAAGGTAGTTCTGCTAACTTACTGGGTATTGTAATTGATGACCGACTAAATTGGGTGGATCATGTCAAAAAAGTCAAAGGGACGCTTAGCTCCGGTCTATTTGTTTTACGTCGCCTAAGGGATTGTATTGATCAGAAATCTTTACTTATTGCTTATCACGCACTTCTCCACTCACATATTAGTTATGGTGCAGTAATATGGGGTATCTCTTCATCATCATTCAAAATATTCAAAATGCAAAAGCAGGCCGTTCGAATTATCGCAAGGGCTGGATTTCGCGACCACTGTAAACCACTGTTCAGGAAATTTCAAATAATGCCCTTGCTGTGTGTTTGGATGTATCAACAGCTCATCGAAATCCATAAAAATAGATCGATATTTCATACAAACTCCGATAACCATAACTACCCTAGCAGACATGGACAGAATATTTTAAAGCCAAAGATTAAATTGAAAGTATCGGAAGAAAACTCTCTGAATTTTGACATCTATCATTCGATTAATCCTGATATAAGAAGACTTAGCTTATTGTCTTTCAGACGTAGAATTAAAAGTTTCTTACATTATCATGCCTTCTATACTTTGACTGAATTTCTAAATAATGTGAAAACTAACACAGAACTCAAAATAAACTAATGTATACAACTTTAATGGTGTTTATTCTACAAAAGATTTTTATTGGGGAATGGGTCGGTTAATGAGTGAAATTTGTTTAATTCAAGGAATTCTATTTGTTGATTGGCTGCGTCCCTGTGAGAAGTCTGTATATATGTGTATGTATATATATATATGTATATATGTATGTGTGTATATATGTATATATATTTCTCTATTTATGTTTATACAATTTCTCTTTGTTTGTCTTTATGTATTACTGTTTTCAAGTTTCATACATTTATTGCCTTACTGTTCATTTAATTTTTATTCCTGACATGCTACAATTACCCATGTAAAAAGTAGTGAATAAACGTTCTGTATTCTGTAAAATCTGCAGGAGGCAGAGTTGATCTGAGGCTGTGCGAATTTTGGAAATGGGCGTGCAAATTTATTCGAAACTAAACATGTATAACGACTGTAAGACTATATACATTTGCGCAAAAGAAGAGGCAACCATCATGTTGGCACCCCCGTACGTTTTCCTTTCCCAGTTCACAGGGTAAATATCTGCCAACTTGTGACCAACATTTCGGCTTGGTTACTGCAATTTGGGGGGGCATACTTTTTTTAGAAGTTATCTCACAGTTTAAGCTACATACTCATACAATAACAACCATGTGGCAAAATTTTTTAAATATTATAAACCTTAATTTATTTTATCGAAGGGTAGGTACCAGTTATCACCAAATTAGTTATCAAAAAAGAATTAAGTATCTATTGAGTATCGATCAGTCCAGGATCCTGCAGCTGAGCTCTCATCTTCTATTGCTCATTTGTTAATTAAGTTATAAATTTCATACTTTGTAGACTGCATCTGTAGCGTAAGGCCCATCTGCGGATTTTTTTTGGATTATGTAAAGTGTCCCAATAACAATGTGACGGCGTTGATGGATCTCTCTCATGATAAGTAAGAGGTACATGCAGTGGTCAATATTTTCAAACTAAGCATTGAGCTGAGCCTAGATGTGCGAAAGTTTATGGCGCCTGGTGTTGTTCGGAAGATTCTACAGTTGTTTTATTTAAAAACTTGACATTATCGCCAGGAATCTTTAAACTGTACTGTACTGCTCAACTAGGCCGATTACCTCTGATCCCATTTCAATGTTAAACCCATTTTTCGAAAACTTTATTCCAAATGGTGTTGACGAAATGCGGTTGATTCAAAGTGAATTTTGCATTGAATAAATCCTTGCCACTGCTTATCGTTCTTGGTAAGAAAATCAGTTATTTATTTCAAAATAACCATTGAAATATTACAACGAATAACTTTTTTTGTAGAAGTAGTAATAGTTACAACTCGTTCTAGAGTTTGGAAAAAAATATCGAGAGACATCTCCTTTAGGACGGTATATACAAACAACCACACTATCCGAACCACTGACTTCTAAAGCACTAATTTCGCAATGAAATTCAATAGACAAATCATCTATCTTATGTAATAGTTTCGTTTTTACATACCTACTATGTCACAAAAATTGTAGTACCTCTCTAAATTTCCTACAGTAAAACTGAAACAAATCTCGTTCATAATCGTTCAAACAAACCTCACTAAAATAGAATATTAACATCAAAATGTGAATTTTAAAAAAAGTCTAATTTACTTTTAAGGCTTTGTACATTGCTATGAAATATTGGTTGTAAATCGTTATTATTGGAATCGCGACAATTTGAAGGCACGACCGATCATTAAGAACATATAAGGAAGTGTCTAAACACTTCCTCTAAAGGAAGCAGCGAGGGAAGCTCTGGGATACTATGAATATAAAAAAATTGAAAAACCCTATTGGTGGGATAAGGAAATTGAAGAAAATATAAAAGAAAGAATACAAAAATACCTACGTTACATAAACAGTAAGACAGACATAGATAAACTGGACTACAAGGAATCACAAGCAATCCTAAGGAGAAAGACAATCCAGAAAAAGAACGAATCTTGGGAAGACTGTGTACTAAACTAAACTGTTAGATAGGAGGAACGGAAAGATCAGAAAGTTTTTAAAGTCGCTACGGCAAGAATGAAACGGAGAACTAATATCACCGATATCTCTTCAGAAATGGGAAAAATACTTTAGCGAACTCTTCAAAGAGGAAAGACTACCATTCAAAGAAATCACGGAAAACGACCCTATAAGGATTAATGCATCCCCTACCAGAATTACCATTAATAACGTCAAAGAAGTATGTCAAACATTGAAAAATAAAAAAGCCCCCGGACCCGGCAAAATCCCAGCTGAGCTAATTAAATATGGAACAATCACTATTCGAACAACTAATAGGACTCTTTCAAAGATGTATTAATGGAGAATACACCGATCTCGAATCAGAGGACCAAGCGGGTTTCCGTATAGGCAGATCCACGAAAGATCACCTCTTTTTTGCCACCCAGATGTCAGCCTATAACAAGGAACACCTTCTCTTCATGGACCTAAAAAAGACATATGACAGCGTACCCCTGTCAAAGCTATGGGAAGCTATGGAAACAACAAACTTGAATGCAAATCTGTTAAAAGCTGTCAAAGAACTATACCTGCAGTAACTATCTGGTAAAAGTTAAAATTGGAAACAGTATCTCAAAGGCTCTCCAACCAGACAAAGGTCTCAAACAAGGATGCAGCCTTTCACCTACAGTGTTTAAAATATTCCTTGGAAAGCACTGACACAATGGAAAAGGAAATGGGGAAATATGGGCATTCCCTTAAACAATAGCACAATATTGTAACGGGAATTTTATATTAAAACTGGGTTCGATTTATTTTCACTTATTTATTTACACCAATAACTACTGGACTATAATCACATTTATATTCACACTTATTTCTCGTACTATATACTTCTTACTACTGTCTGATCTATGAGCTATATCCGATTGTGATCTATGACTGGCTATCTATCACTAACTTACTGACCGTGCTCTATGAGAAACTATCTATTACTAACTAACTGTCACCGTGGTCCGTTTGTTTATATTCACTTAACCTCCTATCTCGAAGCTTCTTGTCTAGAATAGACCAAATCAGTAGATTCTCCATGTTTCTGGATTCCCAGTATGTTATTACCAACATTCTCCTTCAAGAGCAATCGAGACGCTTCCAGGATCCAGATATTTGTGCGATAGTGTGTGTGTGTGTGTGTGAGTGTCTTTTATTATTTGGGTGAGTTCTCACGTTACACTGCCCCCTTCTTAACATCTGATCGTCCCGATCAGAATCATCCTTGATAGTACATTGCATTTCTGTTCTATGGCGGAATCTGCACTTGGTTCCTGCCAGGCAAACACCCTTGTTGAAAAAGTAACAGTCTATCGTCTTTCCTGAGTGCACTCCTTTTGGACTGAAGCAACACACGGTAACTTGCACTTCAGCATCCTGGAAGATGTATTCGATCATGCTCCTTACAATCTTCCAATCTAGCCCGTCCAACCCGCAGCCTATTTTCGGAAGACCCAACTTCTTGATGTCATAATTCCTGACTTCATTCCTTAGGCTCTTCAGTGCATGCCAGATGTCCTTGTAAGTGGGTTTTCCTCTAGACATCTTTTTCGTAACCAAATAGAAGAAGTTCCGATTACCCTCTGCTAGTCGCAGAACTTTTCCTACTCTTGGTCGTTGGGCTGACAATTCATCCAATCTTTCAAACTTCCTTTTAAACACCAGAGCAATACCTCGGCCCATACGTAGATCCTCCGCTACACAATGGGCAATAGAAACGTCGGCTGGTAGTTTGAAAAGGTCTTGTTGAACCTCAACTGTCACACCGAGTCTGACCTTCTTCCGATCTGCGTAGTTGGACATGAAGTCGTTGAAACTGACATTTCGCTCTTCAACGTTCTTTTCTTGAAGAGCCCCTCATGCTTCCTCCTGGTTGTTCGACTCAGCGTATGGTGCGAGTCGGTTTATGTGCACCACTCTAGGTTTTCCCCTTGGTAACTTTCGGATACGATAGATGACGTCATTTATCCTCTTCATAATTTCATATGGCCCTTCCCATTGCTTTTGGAGTTTGTGACAAAGGCCTCGACGTCGTTGGGGATTATACAGCCAAACAAGGTCCCCCACGTTGAAGACTCCATCAGCTGATCGAATATTGTAGTGGTGCTTCATTCGATCACTGGCAAGCTGGATGTTCTGTCTGGCTAACTCATGGACTGAATCCATTCTGGCTCTCAATTGGTCGACATATCCTTCTCCTGCGACACGGTCCACCGTAGGTCTACGGCCAAATTCCAGGTCACAGGGTAGGCGTAACTCACGCCCCAACATTAAACTAGCATGAGTCTGACTAGTCGTTTCATTCACAGCCGCCCGATAGGCCATCAGGAACAAATGGATATATTGTCCCAATCTCGCTGATGTTCTGAGACAACCTTAGAGAGGTGATTGCCCATATTTCGGTTCATCCTCTCTACCATTCCGTCCGATTGAGGATGCAGAGGGGTCGTTCTGGTCTTGTTCGCACCTATTAGTCTGCACAGATCTTGGAACAGGGCTGACTCGAAGTTTCTTCCTTGGTCTGAATGGATATCAAGAGGAACGCCAAAACGTGAAAATAATTCCTTCACCAACACCTCGGCGACGGTAGATGCTTCCTGGTTAGGAATTGCGTACGCCTCTGTCCACTTTGTGAAATAATCCATAGCTACCAGGATATACTTATTCCCATTGTCCGTTTCAGGAAATGGCCCCGCAATATCCACAGCAACTCGCTCCATGGGACTCCCAACGTTATACTGCCTCATAGGTGCCCGCTTTCTACCAAGTGGTCCAATGCTGGCTGCACATACTTCACACTTACGGCACCACTATCTCACATCTTCTTTGAAATTCACCCAATAGAATCGCTCCCAAACCTTCTGCAGAGTCTTGGTGATTCCAAAATGCCCACCCGAGGCTCCATCATGTAGCTGACGTAGTACCTCCGGCACTTTGTTCCTTGGCACAACTAGTTGTAGTCCGAATTCAGTGCCATCTTCAGACTCAAAGGTTCTATACAGCAGATCATCTCTTAACACAAGAGAGTCCCATTGGCTCCAATATGCTTTCACTTCAGGGCTTCGAAAGCTTATATCCTGCCAAGACGGCCTCTCCTTACAGCGCATCCACTCCAAGACCACTCTCAAACATGGGTCATTCTCTTGGGCCAGTTTCATTTGTCTGGGCTGCCATTCCTCATTTTCTACGGTTGTTCGTCGTATAGGACAAATCTTGTCTTCCATCTTGACACATTCCAGTTTTTCCGACTGTGCCGCCTTCTTCTTACAACTGCGGCGTACGTGTCCTAACTCACCACGGTTCCAGCACCTTGGCTCTCTCTTCTTTGACTGCCCTCCCGTCACTAGTTTCCTTATCATGTCTAACAGGGACTTTCTATTGGATTGATCTTCTTCTTCGATTGCTTTTACACGGCGCCCTCGGGAAGTTTGGCTTGCGGCTTCATGCTCCAAAGCAATAGCTAATGCTTCTTCTAGCAATTTTGGTTTGGTCAGCTTCAACGCCTTCTGCAATTCGCCTTCTCTCAATCCATGTACAAAAGTGTCCACCGCAATTTCATCTAGGATACTATCGGCAGCTGTAGGATATGCTAGTCGCACAATACGAGCTACCTCTGCCTCAAATTCTTGCAGACTCTCATTTGCACGTTGCACCAGAGTTCGCAATTGTGCTTTATATACTTGCTGAAGATGGCTGTCTCCATAACGATTCTCCAACTTAGAAAGCAAGACATGGTAATTTGCTTGGCCAGCTGGAATAGACCTAAGGATGTCTGCTGCATCACCTCGTAAAGCAGCGGTTAACGAAACAGCTTTCTGCTCTTCGGTACACTGGTTAGCCATTGCCACTGCTTCAAATTGCCTTCGATAGGTTGACCAGGAGCACCTTCCATCAAAGTTAGGCTTAACCCTCATACTACCTGCGGCTAAGTCATCTTCGCCTTTGAATGTCTGGCTCCCACTGCAGTTACCATTCTTAACAGCCATTTCCAGTGTCTTGATTTTTTGTTGCAGTTGCTCCATGTTCTTCTCTGTAGTGACAAATTTTTCGTCAACTGCTCTTGAAATGTCTTCAAGTCTTTTGTCAGTTTTACTGGAAACATCTTTAATTTCATCTTGAAGAGTTCTAGAAACTCCTTCAAACTTTTTCGAGACTTCATCGAATTTCTCATTATTATTTCTATAAATTTCTCCAAACTTGTTCGAGACTTCATCGAATTTCACTCCAAATGTCCTGGTTACTTCCTCGAATTTTTCGTTATTATCTCTAGAAATTTCTTCGAATTTTTCATTATTATTTCTATAAATTTCTTCGAACTTTTTCGAGACTTCATCGAATTTCACTCCAAATGTCCTGGTTACTTCCTCGAATCTTTCGTTATTATTTCTAGAAATTTCTTCGAATTTTTCATTATTATTTCTCACCACTTGCAGTAACAGTTCTTCCGGAGAGTGGAACTCGAACATATCAGGATCTTCTCCATTTTCAATCAAAATGTCCATTAACCGTTTCTGGAGTGTCGCTTTATTACCGGAATCATCACAATCCCGCTCCACCAACTGTTCTTTGAGTTGTTTCACGGTTAACTGCACTAATTTCATTTTGAATTGTCTTTATTAACAAAGTCAATTAATCAATACAGATTCCAAGTCTTCAACACAAAAACAAACAAAATTCTTCACACACGAGAACGAGCAAAAGTCTTCACATTCACACGAAAACGAACGAAAAGTCTTCACACGAAAACAAACTAAAGAGTCTTCACACTGACACAAAAACGAACAAAAAGTCTTATTAAACTCAAATCTAATAAAAGTCTCAAGAACACTCAAATTTGCACGAAACCGCAGTCTCTTAAAGTCTGTCCAATTTTATAATCACTCACTGATCCCACACTGACACCAATGTAACGGGAATTTTATATTAAAACTGGGTTCGATTTATTTTCACTTATTTATTTACACCAATAACTACTGGACTATAATCACATTTATATTTACACTTATTTCTCGTACTACATACTTCTTACTACTGTCTGATCTATGAGCTATATCCAATTGTGATCTATGACTGGCTATCTATCACTAACTTACTGACCGTGCTCTATGAGAAACTATCTATTACTAACTAACTGTCACCGTGGTCCGTTTGTTTATATTCACTTAACCTCCTATCTCGAAGCTTCTCGTCTAGAATAGACCAAATCAGTAGATTCTCCATGTTTCTGGATTCCCAGGATGTTATTACCAACATTCTCCTTCAAGAGCAATCGAGATGCTTCCAGGCTCCAGATATTTGTGTGATAGTGTGTGTGTGTGTGAGTGTCTTTTATTATTTGGGTGAGTTCTCACGTTACAATATAAACACTGAGCCTTGCAGATGACCAGATACTGATGGCATAGGACTACGATAACCTGGAGTACATGACCCGAAAACTAATCCAAGAATATAAAAATGGGGTCTAGTAAACATGGCAAAGACGAAGTATATGTGTTTGTGTGGACTACAACAGCATTTGACGCTGGAGAGCGGTGAAGAGATAAAAGGGTGCGAAACATACAAATACCTTGGTATCAATATCACAAACGATGGAACCCTAGACAAAGCTATTAGGGACAGAAACACACAAGGTCGTCGGGCTATAGCGATGCTGAACTCGATTTTATGGGACCAGGGTATCACAAAAACTAATAAACACCGAATATGTAACCCAATTATCAAGAGTATTATAACATATGCCAGCGAAGTATGGCAGCTCAAGGAAAGAACAATCAAAACGTTGGAAGCAACAGAGATAGATTTTTGGAGACGCTCCGCAGGTAGATCGAGACTTCATAGAATCGCTAATGCCAGAATAAGAGAGGTAATGAAGGTAAAAAAATACGACTGTCGAAGAAATAAGAATAAAACAATTTAATTGGTATGGAAATGTCCAGAGGATGACGTAGGAACGCTTACCAAAACAAGGTATACAATGGGAACCAACGGGAAGGAGAAGAAGGGGTAGACCATGGAGAAGTTAAAGACAAGGAGATAATGGAGAGAGGACTGAACGAGGATATGTGCCTCGACGGAGAGCAGTGAAGGTCTTGGCATCGGAGGAAGTCGGAGGACGTGAAACCATATATATATATATATATATATATATATATATATATATATATATATATATATATATATATATATATATATATATAATCTTTATTATCATTATCTATAACTATATGTTCGTGATTATTAACGAAAAAACTCATCTTTGTGTTCATAGGTAAAGCCTTCGTGTGTCTATATTCCAGAAATTTACCCCATAACTAAAAGACTATGCCCCTGAACGACATGATACTTATTATCAATGAATGTCTGTGATTGCAGTATTTCAGACATGATCCATCAAAAAGTCTATCTGTATTTGGGCATATATTTTGTTATGTGCATCCCCATGGAATAGAAAAGATGAATAGCTAGATGGCGTGCACATCTCCAATTCGAGTAACGTATCATGAATCAAATAATATGTTTGTTTTATTTAATATTCATTACATTATGCACTGAAAAATGGAAGTGGAATTCTAAAAAGAAATATAAAAAATAAAGAAAAAGCTGCCAAAGCTGCTTTCTACAACTTCACTTGATTTGATTGATATCATACATATCTTGTCAAACACGCACAAGTATATACTCAAAAGATATTACTGATCTGTCTTTATCGTTTAAATCATAAATTTTGTTTGTAAAAATGTATATGAGTCTATATGATTTCATGTTTCTATAATGTGCTCTTATACTACTCTATAATATTGTTTAATCTGTAGAACGAAATTTTAAGTCGCCGAGCCCGCACGGGGCCTTATAAGTCTTTACGGACCCACCTTTTCCACTTAACCAAAAGTAAAAACATTAATACTTTTCAGATTGATAACAAATTCACAAAATATGGTATTCTATTTTTCACCAGATTTCCCGGGTTTGGTTGAGTTTTTTATGTTGAAAAATAATTTGAAGCTTCTCACAATACACAACATTTGTTTCAGTGTGTGTATTATTTCTCTTGTTTCTCTTATTTCTTTTGAATACATTATATATAATCTCATAGATTTCTTCTGTATCTTATTATTTATTGACGATTAGACGTTTTACTATACTTTTAGCACATAGGTGTCGGTGAAATCTTAATCGCTGCCGACACAGTGACCATTCTGCACTATAGAATTAAAAATTAAATATTATGACGATTTATTTTTCTGTTAACAAATAGTTTGAGCATACCCAAGAGGATGTTTTGATAGTTCAAGAGAATAAAAGTTCGCAAAGCACAATAAGAGTCTGTTGTATTCATTTTTACTTAAATTGTTAAGTTTTTTCTACTTTTGTTATAGTCACAAATTCATAATAAAAAAATCCTGATGGCCTGTAGCCAGCGGAAATTTGAACAACCTTTTCAATGGTATACCTCTATATGTCATTACATATATATATTGCCGTATGTATCAATAAATATACTCTATATTTTTTTAATCAGGGTCTATATTAAGAACTCCAGAAAATGTACAATTACATCAAATTTATATTGAGTGTTCATATTTTATCAATATTTCTTATTTTTTCTTTATTAATTTTTTTTCTGTGCATTTTATGGAAAATTGCTTCGAACAAAAGTTGTAGGTACTGATTATATCTATAACCCAAAATTATTTTTGATGATATATACACTACGGCTCTTTTTTGAGAATTCTTTTAAATGTTTGAACGGTCGCCATTTTGAAACTACTTACCCGATATCACTATCACTTGATTTTGCTTTTTAAAAAATGAACTTTACTTTTGTTACAATTTTTATTTATCAACTTTATTACAAATTACAAAACGGTGAAGTAGCTACTAAACTGAGGTAAAATTATAAAAAGAATAATCACGAGGGCTTGGAGGAAGAGTTCTTTTATAGAAAATTAGTGCTGATTCAGCATGACGTCAATATGATTAAGCCTGGGAAGCTCCTCCACTTGAGGTTTCCTCGGAAACTTAATGCTGAATTAACATTTCTAACGAAAATTTCTTGTAATAACTTTGAAATACAACCTATCTGACTTCTCAAAAATATGATGCAATAATTCAAAGAATCTATGTTTCTGACTGTGAGAAATGAAATATGATATTCTAGCAGATAGATTGTTAACATTATGATAAAATACTCAAAATAACACGGGCTATATTTTATATAACAGCTCCCCTCTTTAAAAGAAAAATTATACAGCAATTTTTTGCAAACAAGAAAGAAGAATAAAAAAAATATAAAATATAAAAATGAAATATTGACAATAGTCATAAAATCTTAAACGGCTTCTTCTTGTTCTGGTTGCAGATTTGGTCTTCTCCTTGGGATGATACTTCTTATGCGTTTCAGAATTTCATCTTCATCGTGGGTCTCTGGATTAGTTGCCGTCGACTTCTTTTGAGGTAGGAACTTGTATATTATGTAGCTAAGTTATGTAAACTTTGTCACCTACTTTGTAGTCTGGAAGATTCTCTGAAATATGGTTAACAAAACGGATTTTTGCTTTTTGTTTCTTTGTGTCTGTCCTTGCTTTTGCTACTTTATAGTAATGCGATATGCGGTTGTTTAAGTCTCCTACGTATTTTGTCATGAGTTCTTTGTGATTATATGTTATTTCTGGTGGTCTGCTTGTGGTATGCCCGAAAACTAATTGATATGGAGAAAGACCATGTGTTTTATTGAAAGATCGGTTATACGTTATGACCGCGTAAGGTAGTATGTTGAAAGGATGTTCGTTCGGGTGTTCTAGTACGTGAATTCGTATCATTTATAGGAGGGTGGAATGAAATCTTTCTAGCGATCCATTCGACTGTGGATGACCCACACTCGAGTTTATTATTTTGATGTCATAAAGTATACAGAGATCAGGGAATAAGGCGTTGTCGAATTCTCGTCCAGTCGCAGTGTATTCTACTCGGTGTACCGTAATGTTGGAATTATATTAAAAGTCTATTGACTACGCTTTTTGCAGATTTGTCCGTAAGTCCGTATGCTTGTTAGCATTTTGAAAGTTCGTCTCGTATCGTCAGGGCATAATTTCTACCTGGTACTTCTAAAATGTCGATGTTGATTCGCTCAAAAGGAGCTTTATGGGTTTCTGTTTAAACTAAAGGACCATCTAGATTTTTTCGGCATATTTTGGTTTTTTGACATGTTTCGCAAGCTTTGATATGTTTCTCCACATCTTTTGTTATTCCATGCCAATCATATCTTTCGCGGATTCTCTGTATAGTTTCGTTTATTCTACGATGTAAGTTTGATTTTCCATTCTGGTATTGGTCGATTATGATGTGGATTTCTTCTTGATCGGGTGTCTTAACTATATCTTGACATACCTTGAATTTCATTTCTTTATCGGCGAATATAAATGATAGCATTTCTAATGTCGGTAGATCAGAATTATATTCAATAAAATGAGTTACGTCTGATTCTAAAATATTTCGATCCCTATAGAGAGATGCGAATAGGTATTCGTTTACTGAATCCGGGTCATAAGGAATTGGTATAATATGATATTTTCTATGTCGCACAGTCTTGCTAGAAGACACATTTATACGATTTTCGAAAAAATCTGCGTTTTCTTCAAAAAAGTGTGCAATGATCTTATTATGGGATTCTTTTAAATTATTTTCTTGAAATAACGTAATTATATTATTATTTTCTTTTGCTAATAGTTTTTGATTTATG
Organism: Crioceris asparagi; assembly: GCA_958507055.1. Lineage (NCBI taxonomy): Eukaryota > Metazoa > Arthropoda > Insecta > Coleoptera > Chrysomelidae > Crioceris > Crioceris asparagi. The sequence goes on from OY293827.1 coordinate 44,274,128, forward strand.
AATTCAATTTTTGTATTGTCTATTAAGGATCTTGATTTTTATGCGTCTGCAAAGGTTTTGAATTCTTCGAAAATAAGTTCGTTAGTTATTTCGTCAGATTCGTCGTTGTTGTCGCTATTGTCTTCTTCGCTAGATAGAGATAGGATGGAAAAAGGAGAGATTTGGGATTTTGTACAGTTTGAAATGTGGTTAACTTTGATACGGGATAGTGCATCTGCATTTCGGTTGATTTTGCTTGGTTTGTCTTCGATTTGATAATCGTATTCTTCCAGTTTTAGTCGCCAGCGTGCCAAACAAATGCCAGGATCTTTGATAGAAAATAGCCAAGTTAATGGTCTATGATCTGTTAAAAGTATGGATTTTCTTCCAAATAGATAGGAGCGCAAGTGTTTAACAGACCAAACTATTGCGAGAAATCCGCGTTCTATTGTAGAATGGTTCGTTCTTTATATAGTGTCCTGGATGCGAAAGCTATTGGGAGGTCTTTCACAATACTTCCCTGAGATAATATGCTAACGATGGCAAAGTTGCTCGCGTCTGTAGTAAGTATGAAGGGTTCATCGAAGTTGGGGTATCTTAGAATTGGGGAGGTTACAAGGGCTTCTTTTAATTGTTCGAATGACTGTTTGCAAATGGAATCAAAATTGAATTTCACACCCTTTTCGAGGAGTCTATTGAGTGGTTTGGATATTTACGCGAAATTAGGGATGAATCTACGATAGTAGCCTGCTAGTCCTAAGAATGATTTGATGTCTTTTGGGTTACTAGGTTGTGGAAAGTTTTTTATACAGTCTATTTTACTGGGGTTTGGTTTTACTCCATCCTTTGTAATGAGATGTCCGAGGTATGCAAATTCTTTTCGTAAGAACTCGCACTTGTCCGGTTGTATTTGTAAATTTGCGATTTGGAGTCTAAAAAAACTTCTTTGTATGTGTTCGTGTATTGTTGGTAAATATATTATTATGTCGTCTATATAAACTAAGCACCCTTAGTTTTGAATTCCTAATAAAATGTTGTCCATGACGCGTTGGAAGGCTGATGGATTATTTTTCAAACCGAAGGGCATTCTTACGAATTCATAATGCCCATTTTCAACGGTGAAAGTCGTGAAATATTGGCATTTTCCTAGTTGGTCTAATAGGTCGGAAATATTCTGTCAATTCGTTCAGTTTACGATAATCTACGACTACTCGCCATTTTTGTTTCCCGGAAACGTCTAATTTTTTTGGAACAACCCACACTGGTGAGGATCAGGGAGAGTTCGAGGGTCTAATAATTCATTGATTTAACATTTTTGAAATTTGCTTTTTAACTTCCTGTTTGTGAACGTATGGGTAGCGGTAAGATTTCGTAAAAACGGATTATGCGTCTTTTGTGTTGATGGTATGTTTTATTTCGTTAGTAAATGTCAGTTGGTCGTTTTCGAGGTAAAATATATTTTCAAATTCTTAGCATAAATTCGTGACTAGATCTTGTTCCTCTTCATTTAAATGTTCTAAGCGTAGTTGATTTAGTACTTCGGTTCTTCTATCAGTTTGTCCTTATGAGCTTTGTGTGTTAATATTGTTTATAGTAAAGTTTTCTATGGATTCTAATTGCAAATTTGAAAAATCAATCGACTTCGGAATTACGTTCGCATTCAACACAGTTGTGAAGAATTCACCTTTTGCGTTGATTTTCACAACTGAATTTGCTAAAAACACTTTATCTTTCACTTGTCCTGTGAGTATTGTATCAGTATTGGTAAGAGTTTTAGTGAATTTACAAACCTTCTCTGTCCTGGGTTCTATTGAAATAAGGTTTCCTAATTGCTTTTGGTCGTCAATACTTTGCGGAGATTCTAAATTTCCGTTGATTATCTGTATGTTGTTGGTGTGGTCGTGGATTGAGGTGTTATTAATGTCATTGTCGGTTACTTTATACAGGGGTACAGTTTTGAAATTAGTTATCAGTTGTCTGTTTTTGAGATCTATGATACATTTATAATTTTCCATAAAATCTGCTCCTAATAGTCCGTCAAATGAAATGTCTAAATTACAAATAAACACTTTATGTGGATCGTTTTCAGTGAAAGGTATTAGAACTGATTCCTTTATAAGTATTCTTTGGTCGGTAATGCCCTCTATCATTGTATTTTCAGGATATCTATTATTATAAGCTTCACAGGTTTTAGTTTTAAAACTGGATAGTCCGGCTCCGGTATCTATTAGTATGTTGAATTTGTTAGTGGCGTCTTTTATATAATATAGATTTCTTGAATTGACTGTTAATGTAGTGTCTACATGAACATTTGTTGGAAGTCGTTCTGCACTGTCTGTATGTCTGTTCTGGAAGTTTTGGTTTCAGATGTCTTGTTTTCTGAAATATCGGGAGGTGTTGCTACTATTCCCGATTGAAAATCCTGTTGATTTTGAGGGCCTACAGAATTCGTGTTATCCGGAATATTGTTGTACTGATCATTTGGGGTATAATAATCATAAATATCGTTCTGATAAAAATCTTGGGAATAGTCAGCTTCATGTGGAGCATTGTAATCGGAATAATAATAATCGGAATCATAGTTATTATAGTTGCAATTCGGGTGATCACTGTTGAAATGATGTGTTCTTCGGGAATTGAATCTGGGATTTGGCTGTATCACGCTTGGTCGTTGGAAATTTGCATTTGATCTATGAAAATTTGGATTTGGTCGTTGGGAGTTTGAATTTTGTCCTTGGAAATTTGGATTTGGTCGTTGGAAATTTGGATTTTATCCTTGGAAATTTGGATTTGGTCATGAAAAATTGGAATTTGGTGGGTTCTGTGAAGTTTGATTTGGGCTTTGATTATTCGGATTAAAGTTATATTGTGGTCTTTGAGTAAATTGTGGTGAGTTTTGTCGTTGTCTAGTCAAGCATTCCTGAAATGAATATCCTAAGCGGTTGCAGAATGTACACTGGTTAGGTAATAATGAATTTGTTTTTTTATAATATTTTGTGGTTTTGGAAATTTTTGGTTTTCGAAATAGGAAAGTTGAAGTTCCCGTATTCTATTTGTGTCGGAAAGCATGTCCGTTGGATCGCTAGCTCTAACTATTTGTCCAAGCTTTGGTTCTAGACCAGTTAGTGCTGTATTTAGAATCATAGAATCAATCAGACGTGTTTGCGCTATTTTTTCTTGTAGTGATACGTCTTGTTTATTAATTGTCGAATGCATTTTAGATTCGTGGGTTTTGAAGTCGCGAAATAAATGTCAATGGTGATTCGTTTGGAGGCTGCCGCATTCTTTGAAGATCTTGTATTAATGCTGTGAGATCACGAGAGTCACCAAAATGGGAATCTAATAATTTTTTTATTTCTTCCCACGTACGAGGATTTCGTGAATTCACTAATTCCGCAGTTTTTCCGTTTAATTTATTTTTTATGTGAAGGGCTAAGAGCATTTTTTTGGTTACCGCATGCCATGTTGGATGCTACCGTGCACGCGTTAATAAAGCTACTGAAAAATATTTGATTTCCGTCATAGACCGGAATTATAGAGAATATTTCAGATAGTTTATATTCGTCTAAGACGGGAGGATCAACGTTAGACGAACCTTGAGTTGCCGGGGGAACATCTTGTTCCGCGGGAATATTCTGAGCGCGTGTGGTTCATATTTCTAAATTTTATATATAGTGGATAAATTTTCGATATTTTTTTTTCAATACCGATAACAGAAATAGTATAATATAAAAACAATAATAGATTGGTTGATTACAATTATGTTTAAATGTTCAATTTGATTAAAATTCGAGATGATTATTGACTTACATTAATATCTTCATTCCTGACAGGAGATGAAATCCATCTTCCATGCACTTTGTTATAATACAGTGAGCGTCTTCTGCGTGTTCTGTGTTGTTGGAGAGACCGTCTGCGCTTCTGGAGATAAAGTCGTGGATTATTCTTCTAGGGCTCGGTTTGTTTTTCCTCTGAAGGTTTGGAAACCACCGCAGGCAGTTAGAATACTCGTGTTCTGTCTGCGTGAATGGAATCCTACTGACTGCGCCAATTTTATATCACTATCACTTCTTCTTGTAATAACCTTGAAAAACAACCTATCTGACTTTCCAAAAATATGATGCAATAATTCAAAGAATCTATGTTTCTGACTGTGAGAAATGAAATATTCTAGCAGATAGATTGTTAACATTATTATAAAATACTTAAAATAACACGGGGTACATTTTATATAACATATATATTTTGATTTTGTATTATTGACTGGTTTTATAATAAATAGAAAGATGTTCTTGGGGATGCAGTCATATATTCAATAAAATTCTTTGATTGAAGCCGAGTTTTCGAGAATGTTTATTCTCCTCTTCAGGGCAAAAATCGTGAATTTAGAATAAATATAAATAACGATATTTGTAATTGATGGCTATGAAATCTCGAAAACTCGGCTTCAGTCAAAGAATTTTATTGAATATATGACTGCATCCCCAAGAACATCTTTTTATATATTATATATATATAAACTTTTGAACCCAATGTATTTTTTGGACTAACTATAGACATATAAAAATATGCCGTTAATTTTTTTTAAATTCAAAAGTGTGAACGATCGCAATAGGTACATTTCTATAAGAAATTTACCTAAAAACCTTTTTGTATTTGTACCAGTAGAATTAGATATTTATATTCTTCCATGCGGAAAAGCTGGACATTTAGATAAGTGAAACGGTTTATGTGTAATCTCTAAGGAATAACTGGAAATCAACTTCCTAATGGATGAATTCTAGTGGATGCTGCCCTGTATTGAGTTGAAAGTATATGTATATATATTAGAGATGGGAAAAGCGCCATACAAACCTTGCGCAAATAACATACGGTTTACAAACGTTTGAAGTGTGTTTCAAGTGGACACAGTTTCAAATGTCCTGATCTGCTCCTCTCTTTGGTGAGGTCAGTTCGATGTCAAAGGATTAATTGGATAGAGGTTTCGTTGGATAAATATCCTGTGAAATTTTGTTTGCTATGCTGTTTTATTTCTCTGAGAGTAATTTTTATCTTGAAGTGAGGGAGAAAGAGGTTTTTTCTCTTGTCACCTGAAAAAACCACGTCGCAATTTCGTCTCTATTGATATTTAATACATGAGGAAATGAAAATATGCAACAGACAAGAGTTATTTTGTTTAATAATCTTGGTGTAATTAATATGTCATGCTGGTCACATACTCACTTTGATACACTATGTTTAATGTTGAACAAATTAGGTAAATGAAAATTTTATCGACATTTGGAACATTGAAGCAGAACTGTACTTTCACTCCTGGATAAAGAAGGAAACCTGACAAAGAATATTCGGTTCAAATTCAAGCATGAGTAATTGTTTCAATCTTAATTTGATAATAAGCGTCTTTACTTGACATGTCCTTTTTTGATTTATATCCATAGGTTTATTCTTCAAGAAAATTATGCAGCTTACACCTTTATCTCAAAATTAAAAAAAAGCCATTTACAATAGTTACAGAAATTAGAAGAGCCACTTGAAGATTCTGAAAACTTTCTGGTTGTCTGCTTACGGACTTCTTTAACATGCACCTACCAAATATTTTCGATCTGGTTAAATCATGGCTTCGTGGAAGACAATCTAATCGTTGAATGTTCATTTCATCTAGATATCCATCGAAAATTCTGGCCTAGCATTATCGAGCATTTGATGGCAAAATAAAATTTAAAGAAAAGATGAGATTTGTTGTATAAGGTACATGAATATGCCATTAAATATTTAGAGTGGAAAGCGAATTTGATGTAAGAAGTGAATATTGTAGCACCATTTTAAGATTCGCCCCTTTGCTCGTGCCTTTGCTCAAGGGTAGAATACTTATTTTTTTGTGACTCTTGAGCTGGAAGTTTAATTTCAGAGATTGTGACAACTGTTCATCTTACCTGTTTCATGTAAGTAATATGAAATTCATTATTCCATGATCCAACAGTTGTATTTTTACCAATAATTCAGGTATTCACCATTGGTACTGTTATAGTCATAATTCACATTCATTCACAATCATGGAATAATACAGGTGATGATTATAAAATCTACTAACTCAATAATTGTAGTCAATGATAGCGATCCAAATTATTAAGTGTCATCTTTATGACACGTTATTTCTTGAATACTTTGGTTTTAACGTATAATTTTAGAAAAAGTAACGACTAAAGTGTCTATGTCAGACTGACAATTGAGTCATTTACTTCGCACACTAGTGCTGTAAAGTAACTCATGGTTTGGAAGAATACACTTTTTTGACCGACGAGACCAAACGGAGGAGGTATACAGTTCAACTGTATGTCTGAACGTTTTTTTTATATTTGTTCGCCACTTTTGCTTAGTAAACGGGCTTCGATTTTGATGATTTTCATTTCACTTGAAAAAGGAGACTTGTGAAATGGTTCCATGTCCATAAAACTCAAATGCGAAATATCTTTCCCTACAAACACCGCCCCCGAAGGTTGTGGAGGTTGCAATGTTTCTCGAGAATTTTAAATCCGAAACGGCAGAATTAAAGATAAGAAAGTATTCGGAAAGTTTGAATTTAACATTATTTCAAAAGACCTACGATTTTCGAGTTTCAATGATGATAAAATTTGAGGTCGGTGTATTTTCCTTGGTATTTTCGCTATGTGGGAGGGGCAATTTCATTTGAAAATTGAAAATCTGAGAATGACTAATTAAAGACAAAATTAACTCTAACAACATTTTTTTCATAGAGTTACGGTTTTCGACTTACAGTGGTAAATTCTGAAATATGTGACATAAGTATTTCCTCCGCGATGTTTTGAGATCATCAAATTATACTCGTAACAAGTACAAGCAAAGAATATATTATAGGTACATGGGTAATGTTATATGTGAACGCTCAATGGTCATCGTGACTAATGTTACACTCAAAAGTGTGAAATAAATATTATTTACAAAAATTGGACCGACGTTAGTAGTTGGTGCACTGAAAAATACAAAATAATATTAAATCTATTAGTGCTGGTACTTGTAAGTTGGTGCCAAAAGTTTTCAGTCTAATTGCAACTGCACAACTTCAAAAGTACCAGCACCAATGGAATTAATATTAATATATATTTTTCATTGCACAACTAAGAACGTCGGTCCAATCTTTTTTTAAAAAAAATTATTACTTAGATACCTATTAATCATTTCCGATGGGATACTAACTGCTCTAAAATAGAACTTTCAATGTACAGTTCAATTTAAAGAAAAATTTATCATTCAATTTACCTAGGTATATCTAAATAACAAGAAAAAACTGGCTTGCAATCTGCCCTCAGCTTTTAGTTAATAATAATCAACAGCCTCCAAAGAATAGTGCCATCTGGATTCAAGTTCCCCCAAAAGGCAAAACAATTATCGTCAACCGTTAACGGAAATTATGGCTGTGGAACGTTTTTTTCCCTCAGTCTATTTACTTATTAATTTCTCATTTAGTCTGAACCATCTTTTCTTAAACACGATGTCATTTTGATTACAATCAGTTACAGGAAATTAATTGGCAGGGTCTGCTCTTGAATTTTCTATGGCATTTTTGGTATTTCGATCAAAATAAAAGAAAAAATTTAACCAATTATCACTGAATAGGTATTTCTAAAAGCATCTGTATTGAAATACAATCGTAACTTGGATAATAGCTTTATTTTTTTTATTGAGACCATTCATAAGGATAAATTGACACTTCCATCACATTCCCATTTAAATTTTAGGGTTTCTTTATGGTAAGAAATATTTCTGAAAAGAATAGAAAATTAAATTCAAAACTATTCATAACATTAGATATTTTCTTCTATTTTTGGCAGCCATTCCAATCATAATTATTGCCTGATCTGACAATTTTTATTTGAATTTCTATTAGTAGCTGTTCATTAAACTTTAAATACAAAGATATTGGTGAACATACCTCGGGGTTGCAGAAATACATGCATCTGGCAAGCTCAAATGCAGCTGCACATTTATCATCCAATGTGACAGCTGTAAGAAAATGAATTTTGTATCAGACAAAAATTAAAAAAACTAATATAGTAACATTGGTCTGTTCAAGACCACATTTAAAGAGAAGATTACCAAAAACATCACATATTCTAATAAGTTTAAGAATCTATTTCATTACTCACCGTCATCCTTACATTGTCCCATGCACACAACAGTGGTATTCCTATAACTATCTGGTAGTTGTTTAGACTGTTGGAGACCTGATTCGTAATTAAAAGTATTGTCCTGGTTCATCTTGAATAAAAAATATCAGCATTATCATGTTACTTATTGTGTAATCCAACTACACTCACCAGTTTGTACATACTAAGAGTACAATACATGTAACACTGAAAATAAAAAAAACTAAGTGAGGAAACAGTGTGTATGACAAGGGAAGAGAGAAGATTCAAGGCAAAGATTACGTTTTTCGGGATACATGAGGCGAGCGCTAGAAATATTCGAGCTATGAAATCGTTAATTCTTTCTGTGTCTCACTCTGAATATTTATCATAGAACCCGTAGTTCTTACTTTCCTGTCGTTACCTCAAGTAGCTATGTATCTTTTGCAGTACGTGAAATTTTGGGTGTTCAGTTTTCAACAGATGTTTACGTTTCAAAGCTCTCTGACTATGACAAGAATTAACTCGAGAACTGATTAACCGATTTTGATATACTCTATTTTGTAGGTTAACGAAGTGAATCGCTAGTGGCATTGCGACTAGAGTGAAAACGTCTCGAAGTATTTTGATGAAAATTGCCTAAAGAAGGGGCTCTTGCCAATACTCTCAAGAAACATCTCTGGGAAAAATTAGGAGAAAAGTTATGCTCAAATAATAATAATATTCTATACATGTTTATTCATCTTCTGGCTATGCAGTACACGTACACCTTCTTAAAAAATATATTTTGTATTTCTTGTTAGTATAAAAAAATAAGGGTCACACAAACCAATCGGAGATTTTGCATATTCGGTTAAATTTAGTTAAGAGCGGTAGTGAAGTCGTGTGAGTGAACACGAGTTTTCTCAGTTATTATGATTTCTTGTCATTGAGGGATTGCAAGGGGAAATTTGGTAGTAATCGCTGGAATAACAGTGGTCAATTTCGAGGATTCGAATATAAGCAGGACGGAGAGTGGTTAACGTTTGGATGGATGAACTGGGCGCATATTCGTAATTCGCCAGCATATTGGCCGCTCAGAAATATATATATTAATCTATAGTAGAATCATCTTAATAAGTTGGCTAATATATATAAACAAATACACGCGTTGATCATGCAGTGATGACGTGTCAAACCACTTGATTTCACTCTAGGCAGGGGTGCATTTATGATATCATAAACGTTGAAATAGTCTATAAAAAAGGTGATTTCTCTTTTCTGGGTGTGTTTATTTAGGTTTATTGTATACCTACACTTTACTGGGATATAATTGGACAGTTGGATCAGGGCGACATTGGAGTTTTAGGAAATTGATGGTTTTCTAGAAGATAAATTGGAAGTTTAAAACTAAGAAAATTGATGAAAATCTGAATAACTTACCTAATTATTATCCAAGCGGAAAATTATATTTTTGTTACCTAAATTATACAGGGTGTCCCGAACGAATTTGACCAGGCCTTAAGTCCTAAGCTAATCGAGAGATTTAGTTCAAGCAAAAACTATAAATTTTAGCATTAAAAATGCATTGAAATTAAAGTGTTGATTTCATTAAACATAATGTAATCATTTTTTTGTCCATATATTTGCTTTTTTCCGATTGCGTCGGACCGGACGCTGTAAGTTATAATTCTTTGGCTATTCGCACACACCTACTCTCTCACACACACACACCCAGACAGGATATATAAATGAAATATAAGAAATTTCTCTTTGTTATTCAATATATTTCTCTTCAATATATTAGTATGAGTGACTTCATTATTGTACAATAAAAATATATATACCTAGTCGAAACTCCAAGAGGTTCGATGGGTGAGTTGATAGTGTGCTCCACCAAGGAATAAAGGGCATTGAGAAAGCTGATGCTACTGCCAAAAATAGCTTCAACTCTGTACCAGACTAAGATATCCCTTCAGATAAAAATGGCTAATGAATAAAATCAAGAGGAAATGCAATGACAAATGGACAACCAACAGACTAAGCTTCACAGAATAAAATAATCTACTGTGGACCTAAAGCTAAGATAAGTAGAGGAGAAGACTTCTGCCTAAACAGACTTATAATTGGCCACACGAGTTTCACCCATATCCAGTACATCACCAAGAACTCCTCGAAAAGAGATAGTATATATATAAATAAATACCAAAGTTTAAACATACCAAGACAGGACAGTCAGACAAGGCAGATAGAATGATAAAATGTGAGAGGGATAGAATTTGCTCACCAGCTCACCAATTTAAAGAACCAGGTAGGCGATTTCAATGGCGTCGGCGCATCAGTTTTTCCAAGGGTGCCCTTTGCCTTTTACCAAGATTTATATACTATATAATCGTTTATATTACGCTATGGGTGTCACTGAATGCGCTTCTTAACGTGAGATTCATTTTGTTTATTTTATTCTTCGTGTTTTTGAAATATTGGAGATCATAATCGGAAGAAAAGGTGAGGGTAAATTGTATTTATAAAAACAGTAAATCTTATTTTTGTTCTGATGAGAAAAAAATTAATGTTAATGAATAATCTTCATTTTCCAGTGATACTGAGATAGTTCGAGCATCAAATATATGATAGAAAAACCATTGTGTAGATTTTTTCAATTATTGCTCAATATTATCCAAAACAATAACATAAAATTATTACTTATTGGAGATTCATTCATAAATGTTTAAAAGTCCATTCGTGTTAATTATGTAAGCATTTCGCTAGAGAGAATAATACATTAGATAATGCAAATTATTTTGTTCATTTTTAATATTTTGATACCAATAAATCAATGTAATGGTTCCCTTGAAACCCCGCTTGAAGATTTCTACTATTAGATATACATATAAGTTAGAAAATCTATATCTTCAAATTATTGGAAATTTTATAGTAAAAAATCCTGAGAAAAATATTTATTAATGTAGAATATAATCATACCTGTCCAAATTATCAATTTAAATAAATTTCTAATTATCGTTACATTTTGTCAAGATCTGTTATACCTACTTAATATGATTTTAAGTTTTTATAGTCTTGTTCTTTTACAATTCCACACCCAAGCCAGATTTATTTAAGACTAGCTGAATCCTTATAATTTTAATTATGATTAATCGTTTCATATAGGCAATTCCGAATGACTGTTTGTTAAAGGAACAGATTATCGTTTAAATTATTTATTACTAGAATAGACATTGGGTATATATTTTTAATATACATCATCATCATCATCAGATTATTATCAAGCGATAATTATCCATATCAAATAAAATTATGTATACATCTATATATATAAAATACAATGTTTGTCATAATAGAATATAGGTACAATATACTGATATAAACTGAAGAATAATTAAATATATTGTAAGATGGCCCTTACATTGTAGGATTTAACAAAACAACAACAATAAATTACAAATTACGAACTGAGACAAATCGGTTGATAAGAAGAAGAATCGTAGAACGCAACATCTACCAAGAACCGCCTAATTACAGATTTAGAATGAACACAATTGAGGACTTGGACATCAATAAGCAAAGGGCAGGGTCAGTATATTTAAATATTTGAAAGCACCCCTACAGTCATCCCTATATTTCAATCCAGTAATGACCCTAACAGCCTTCTTTTGTATAGAAAAAACAGTTGAGGCATGTGCTGAGTGGCCCCACTCTAATAAAGCGTAGGATATTGAAGACTGGATAAGTGCAAGGTAAGCCATTAATAACAAACAGTATTGCAGGTTACGTAGTAAAAACATTCTCCTTGATATATTCATGCAGACAAAATATGTTCTTTAAATGTTAATTTACTGTCCAAAATAATCACCAAAAACTTAACGCGGTGTGGGTTGTTAGGAGCGGTATATTGTTTTAAAGTGAAAATTAACGTCTCAGACATTTCCTTGCTTAGGACTAACTTATAAATGAGCCAAAACTGTATCAAAGCAAGTCTATTATCGGCCTCCATTAAAACCACGTTCATTTCACCATTTGTATGAGCTAATGTGGTGTCGTCCGCAAACAGGGTGAAATTGGCTATTGGAACACTATTTGGCACGTCACTAAGATACATAAGAAACAGGACAAGACCTGGAACAGAGCCTTGCGACATCCCATGATAAATGTTGATTGATTTGGAGCCAACGCCCATAAAATGAACAAATGGAGTTGGGACCAAAAAGCTATCCTCCACTTACCAACGACATCGGACTATTCAGCAATTTTCTAGTGTTGTGACTCATCTAGTAACATGCTTTTTAAGATATGTAAATTATAGCCAAACGTTTTATTCTATATTCATTCTATTTCTAGCCTAATTTCAATATGATTATGTATTATAATAACTAAGCCAGTGCTAAGAAGGGTCTCTCATAAGCTTAGTCGTTTAAAAGCGACCTTAAACAATAAAAAATGTTATTCTTTCAGCAATTTCCTAGTGCTGTTATTCAGAAACCGTTTATTCCTTTGGGAAATGTCGAATTCAAATGTTGCCTGAAATAAATAAACCCTGTAACTTTATTTGGGGGTAGTTTTCAGCTGGAATGATATACTTAGTTTAGAAATCTGTTAAAAAATGAAGAAAATGATCTTCAAAAGCCGAGCACGTTTATTATGCAAAATAAGCGAAGAGAAAAAAAGACAGACAAACAATGAAATTAACTTCCTGCTCAGTTTAGTAAGTTCTTCAAAATAAGGAAACTAATCATTCCTCATAAACAAAAATATAAGTTTTCGGCTTACTATTAAGTTAGAAGATTTTCATTACTGAAAAGACGACGGATACCTGAAAGTTTTATGAAGGAATACAACGGCAGTCAAAGAGAATGTCATGCAGAGTTTCAATAATTTTATTGGAAGTTTTCAAAATAGGTTACACTGTTGAGGGTCTGTGTTCTTCCTCTATGTGGTGGTCTGTCTTCGAAAAACAATTGAAATGTGAGTGATTAGTATATTTTTCCGGTGTAGCGGATAAGGAAAGCTTTTAAATGATGCCTCATTCATGAAATTTGATGAAGTATTAAGGAAGTTATGGCGTACCGACAAAAAAATGCTATGAGAAACAATATATATGATTTGATTCACACGATATTATCATGCTTGTAATCCAAGTAGCAAAACACAAAAACAAAAACACTATCTTTGACCGAGAAACGGAGGAGGTAGGTATACAATTGAATTGTTTGCATGTATTTGACCGACGAACTAAACGGATGAGGTATACAATTCTAATATTGGTCTACCATTAAAAAAAATGGCATTCCACAAGTCTTCTCCGAAAAAACTTTTCCCAAAGAGGGATGTTTTTCGAAATTCGAAAATTTGAGACCAAAAAATTAAAGAATTGACCATTTCCGTCAACATTTTTCGATGTACAGCAGTGGTAAAGTCGGAAATATTCATGTTACTTGTATGTGTTGGGGAATTCTTTTCGAAAATTGAAAATATGAGACGGAAAAATTTAAGAAGAGATTATATGTTGCAACATTCAAATTGGACTTTTTTTTATAAAAAGGCTTCGGATATACAGCAATGGTAAAATCTGAAATATGTGTATTTCTTCGATGTTTTGAAATCTCGGAATAAGTACAAGCAACGTCTTTGGTGAACACTGAATAATTTTGATGACTATATTGCACTGAGAAGTGTGAAATAATTCTTTTTCTAAAAAAATTAGACCGACTTTATTAGCTCAAACTTCCGGTACCAAAGTAATTAATATTATTTTGTATTTTTCAGTGCACCAATAAATAAAGTCGGTCCATTTTTTCCTAAAATTTTGTTATTTATTATAATAAATTTGGTTGCAGTCTTTTGAAAAGTTATTCATATACTAGAGGCTTCAAAATACAAGTATTATTTGTGTATAAAGGCTAGTATAGTGGCCAGCAGAATGCTGTTAACTTGTTCATTGACAAAGTTACTATATGTTTCCAACATTGGTGCTTGTATCAACCAGATATAAACTATTTCATTAATATTAAAAGTAATAAGTCATATTAGCTGAGGCCCAAGAACAAAAATAAGCTGCTTTTTCAAACATGAGGCGGAAACTTGGTCTTTTAACCGACTTCAAATCGTAGGAGGTATACATTTCGAATGTTTGTATGCTTTCAAGTTGGTACCATATTCCTTTTCCCCAAAAATTTTCCCTAGAATGGGCAATTTCTTTAGAAAATCGAAATATTAACATAACATAATTAAAAAACAGACCACATCCGGCAACGTTTAAATTGGACAAATTTTAAAAACCGTTTCCGAGTTACAGTAGGTACTATAAATGTGCAAGACTGCTGCTGTTATTATAGTGAAATCGCTGAATATAAATGAAACTTAAATAGATTTCGTAGCTTGTGAAACACTCAAACATATGAATTAATTATTTTTAAAAAATAAGAGACTTTTATTAATTGGTGCTATGAAAAATACAAAATAATAATAATTCTAATGGTGCTAGTAATTTTGAAGTTGGTACTAAAATAATTTTTTTTATTCGTCACTCGTAGAAAGGTTGACTTTGCTCACTCCATCCAGAAAATTTTCTTTTTCACCCTGAGTATTGTGTTTTAATTTGAAATGTTCAAATTTTGATAGCACCAACCTTATCAAGCTCCCATTATTTTTCTAGACCATCGATAATATGACTGTGTTGAATACCTACTTACCATTGCAGAATGATCCACATTCCAATCTCCTTTATGCATTTTTTCTATGTCCTCTAGAATATGATACAAAGAATATTTATCAGTTGATAATATGCATAATATAATTTTTAATAGAAGAATTTAGAAAAAAAATTGGAAGCTTTAGGCAAACGTGGTGCTCACCAGTGGTTGACTTAGTCTTGGGTTGACATACGTTTCTGACCATTTTCACGGCTGCCCACATTTGTTTCTCATTTAGCTAGAAAAAAATATTATCCATAATTAAGATTTATTCTTCGCATATATTTGTTTATATATGGGAAATAGAAAACCTCTATTGTTTTTTTAATATCAAAATAATCATGATGCACGTAACTTCACAACGTACCCCTGTAACTAACTGAAAAAGCATCAATGAACCTAGTACAATACTTAATATCTTCATCTTACACATGTTTATAATAAACTTAAACTGAAACTGAAGCAACAATGAATGAATCTTCCGAATATGAAATCAAGCTTTGCACTCATTATGTATGCCAGCACGACAAAATTAATAATTAATAATAAGAAAAGTATAGTGCCATAGACTAGTAATTCTTGATGAGGTAATTAAGTGGCTCCGTATAAAGGGGAGGAATATATCATTATGGATGATATACTGCAATTTACATGTTATAATTGATATTTGTGGAAAAAATTATGCACCGACATGGTAGTTAGGTAGCATAGGAGATTATTATTTCAAGACAAAATTGAAAATCTGTTATAAATCAGTAAACCTATTCAATATGATAATTAAATTATGTTGGAAATTTCGAGCAGAGATATCAAGATATATTAACAAATCAGTTTGAATAAATACTTTAATAGATGATAACAAAAATTATTTCGAATTCAAAATGTAATTATCAGGAAAATTACTACTATAATGATTAATTTATACTTTTCTGCCGCCAATACTCCAAGTACCTAGCTATATAAGAATCGAAAGTTTTGTGATAACGAAAACATTTTTAGGCATCTGGTTGTCAAAAGATGGTTACGTTTTAGAGCCCCATGAATCTGCCTTTGGTATGTCTATCTTTCTGTTCGTCAGTCTGCTTGTATGATTTTTCCTTTTACTGTCTGTGAAGATATTATCTCATAAACTTATTTAGATACACACTTCCCACTTCATTAGAATAAGATAGGTGTCATGCTCACTGTAGTTGCTACGCAAAATCTAATGAAAAGACTGAAGGCTGCAGAGCAAAAAACGCTCTACGTTTTGTCATGAAACTTGCCTTAAGTCTTCTTCAAAAAGCACTTCATCATCCTTGCTTGACACATTTCTGGAAAAATCGGGAAAATGTTATGCTCAAATGAAATAATAATAATTATAATAATGATACACAACAAACCTAACTTGAAAAATATTGCAATCGTGTAAAATTCTTTGTGTCCAATTTTCAACAGATGTTTACATTTGAGAGGTCCTGAGTCTAGAAAACATATTTTCAGTCAACGGTCTTTCTGTCGGTCTATCTATGCCAAGATTATCTCAGTAACGGATAAAACGATTTTGTTGCTTTCTTTCTGTCTTATCTTAAAGCTGCTCGTACAGGTTGCTAGGCAATAGCTGAAAAACGAATTTCACTCAAGACTGTGGTGCGAAAACAACTCTAACAATTTTGATTGAACTTGACTTATACATTCTGCTTAGAGCTTTTTACCACCTGCTTTAACTTGTATCTTTGTAAAAAAACAGGAAATACATGTATGCCCAAATGGACTGTTAAATCCCTACATCGAAACTGAATATGACCATTGTTATTTGCCTTGTTATTTGCCGGTCGTTTAACCATCAATGGTTACCCGAAGCGAGGTTGAGGGTTACTTTGTAAGATGACATGAGATACTATTTGTACCTCAGCTTATTTAAAGTGATATCGTGGTGATCGCCTCCTTATAGTGCCACCATAAACTTTTTACCTGCCTCAAATAGTTCCTTTTCAACAGCGTTGGGGTCCCAGAATTTCATGACAAGTAATTTTAGGTCAGGATTTTTTGTCAGCACTTTGAAACATTTCAATTTACCCTGTTTGTATAGAGCTGATGTTGAGTCACAGGCACTGATTGCGTGTTAAAAGAGAATATGTTCAGCCACGTGCCAAGAAGGTTGGTAGAGCTTTTTCTTTCCCTGGCTTGATAAAGTATACGTTGTCAGATATACTTATTCCTATCATTATTACCAGAAGGTCAACATCTTCACCAAAAACTGCTACATTTTCGTGGTGTCATGCAAGGCAATTAGCAATTGTCAGCATCTTCAACTGCTTGTTTCGTGGTGATGTTGACCTCTTCAAATTTTTTAATCAAGGTGGATATTAGGCGGCTTTTGTTCTTGGAGTTCACAAAAAAGTTATATTGTGAGAATCTGGGCACCATGGAGTCATTGGATATTATTTCCACAGAGTGCTTTTTTGTTGACCTTCTCACTCTCTCCATGTACATCGTACTCTGAAGATTCTCACCATATCCGTCAAAAACAATTACAGTAGTTGATTTGTATTTTGAGCAGATGTATTCGTCATACCTGTTGCAGATCTGTTCGAAATAGGGTCCACTCGTCTAAACAACACTATGTAGCAGAAAACCTCTGTCAATAACATATACTGTGTTACTCGGAAGAGTTTTCGTGTCTGGCATAGTTTGAAACGCTCCTGATAACATATGAACCAGGTGAAGAACCTAATTATTTATCTCCATATGGATCTTATATTCAATAAACTCCACAATAAGCCCAATTTTCACATTTTTCCATTTTTAAGGATGATAGGTCACTCGGTCACTCGTACGACGCGGAAAAGTAGAAATTCGGATTCAGCATCCCATAAAACATAAAGAAACGTTTTAGAAACCTAACTCCGGATTTTTTTCTCGAAATGCCTCTTTTTAAATACCATTTTACTTCACTAATGGTCGCATGAGTGAATATGAAGATTTTTATTGCCGGTGGAATCTGTTAGAGGTAGGAAAGTTGTGTGGGTGGACACACATATTGTTTTAGATACTTGTAGGTCAGTTTGTCTCACATAAGAAGACAAATAGCAACAACAATCTCAAAATAAACTGCTAAAGTTAATGTGGCCGCTAGGCACTGAAATCGCTAAATCATCTTTAACACCCTTAAAGATTTCACCACCAGCGTCAAGTTTTTCGACCACAGGCTGTCATTTTATTTCAACCTCTGTACACAGCCGTAGCCCAACACCACGCCCTGACTTAACACCTGTAAAAGCTAGGGAGATCAAATCTGTTAAGACTGGATCTGACAGGGAAGCTTTAGCTGCCTGTAAGTCTCTTGCGCAGGAAAATGTAGACGTTGTCATGGAAAAAAGTACAAGGAAAGATAATTTGCTAAATATTGACCCTATGATTCCACCTATAGTGCGGCTGTCCCGTAATTCGGATACGGCTGATGGTCGTTATTTGTTGGCTAGACTGAGGGACTCTTCCTTATTAAAAGCTCTTCGGCTATTTCTAGCCTATCTCCATGACCAACCATCCAGTGTATGTTTTGAAGGGCACACCACCACCAGCATCAAATTAACTCTAGCTTCAGAGGGACTACCTAGTGACGTGAACACCTTGCGTAAGTTGTATTATCGCTACCACAACGCATATGGTATTGGCTCAGCCGAAGTGGAAGCTGATCTTGCTGCCTTCAGCTCTTTCTTTTCATCCGGGAAACTTCAACAGCTTCAGAAAATTAGGGAGAGTCATGGCAAATATTTTTCTACTGGCTCTCCAAAAAGGAATCAAAATTTTTAACTAAATTGACGCGAACAGAGGATCAAGCACCCTCTGTAAAATTGGACGATGGCAAGCTTAGTGTTTTTCTTATTAATATTCAGTCCTTAAGACACAAAACAGATGAATTATTCCTCTTATTAGAAGAACTTAATTTTACAGAAATTATTGCCATAACTGAGCATTGGTTAAATGTTGATGAGCCTGTGTTTATCAAAAATTACGCTACAGTAACTAGATTTAATAGAAGTAATTTATCTCATGGAGGTACTATGATAATGTCTACAAATAGCGACATTTCGGCTGTAACTAAATTCGATAAACTATTGTCTGAAAAAGTATTTGAATTTTCCATTGTCTATCATAATGCTTATGATCTTTATATAGTTTGTATTTACAAAACACCTGACGCTGACTTGCATATGTTCAGTCAAAAATTATTGAGCTTGCTTGAATCCCTGCCTTTAAAAAGCAAGTTAATTTTATGTGGAGACCTTAATATTGACTTTTCCAATGTGTGTACTGCTCAAGAATCTCTTCAGTCCATTTTCGACTCTTTTGGCATAATCATGCATGTTGACTCACCAACCAGAATAACTAAAACTATTTCCAGTACTATAGACTATGTCGTATCATCTTTCGATCCAAAATTCGTTGACTGTACTGTCCTTAATTCAGGTTTCTCGGATCATGAAGCAATACTAACAAAATTTTCGGCTAAATCTAAGTGCAAAAATGCTTCGCGCAAATTATGCCGTATTTTTTCTGATAAAAATTTTCGTAATTTCAAGCACCTATGTCTAACAACAGACTGGTTTGTCCTATCTGACGATGTCAATATCGAATTTCCGAGATTTATAAAAAAATCCTTTCCTCTTAGGCCTCTAAAAATCAAACAACATAAACCCTGGTCTACTAAAGGCTTACGTACATCTGCAAAGAACATGCGCTCACTATCCTACATAAAAAAATCATCGGACAGCGTCTTCTACCATGATTACGTAAAACGTTACAGAAAAATCTATCATAAGACTATAAAAGCTGCCAAGGACATTTATTATAATAGGAGGCTGGCCAATTCCGGTAATGTTGCTAAAGAAATGTGGTCTATTGTGAGTGACTTAAGAAATAAGACCTCACCATCTAACACAATCTCTATTTCACCCGAGAACCTAAATAATTACTTTGTAGATGTAGCAAAAAATTTAAAGAATACCATAACTCCTTCCGATGATCCCCTCTCATTTCTCCCTAAGGCTAATATCAATTTACACAGTTTCTTCTTTACACCCGTAGTATTAGCAGAGCTTAACAGTACAATTAATGACATTAAAAACAAATCCTCATCTGGGGCTGATCGGCTTACTCTGAAAATGTGCTCGAACCTGCCGGAATGCACATTGAATCATTTTATTACTTTAATTAACAAATCATTCCAAAATGGAGTTTTTCCTAACTGTCTTAAGACGGCAATAATTGTTCCTCTGCATAAAGGAGGAGATAAAGATCAAGCTTCGAACTATCGCCCAATTGCACTCCTTCCCACATTATCAAAGATCATCGATCACCGATCACCGATTGGTTAAAAAAAGGCTTCTATCTTTTCTCTTTAAATATAATATACTCTCTACCCATCAATTTGCATTTTTAAGTAACAAATGCACAAATGATGCCATGTTTTCCCTCTTTAATAATGTATACTCAAACCTGATCAACCATCACTCTAAAGCAACAATTTTCTGTGATTTCTCTAAGGCTTTTGATTGCGTAGATCATAATATATTAACAAATAAATTGGAGTATACGGTTTCAGAGGAGTGTCTCTCGAATGGTTTAAGTCGTATCTCAACAGCAGGAGTCAGATTGTGAGGGTTGATACGTCGATGTCTTCTTGCAAGCCAATTGAATATGGAGTGCCTCAAGGTTCAGTACTGGGCCCTATTTTGTTTCTGCTTTTTATCAACGACATTGCTAGTCTGAACATTAGCGGTGAAATCTGCCTCTTTGCGGATGATACTAGTTTCACGTGGAGCAACCCAGATATTACGACACTTCATAGGACTGTATCTAGAGACTTAGTCACCATTAAATCTTGGTGCGATTCAAATCTTCTATGCCTCAATGTTTCTAAAACAAAAGTTTTATCATATAAAAGTACATTGCAATCTTTTGTACTTAATAACACCACTATTGAGGGCGTTGAATCTGTGAAATTCTTGGGGCTTATTGAAGACAACCGCTTAAAATGGGACTCGCACATCGATGCTTTATCAAAAAGGTTAAGTTCTGCCTGCTTTGCGCTGAGATCAGTTTCCAAGGAGCTCAACTTGTCTACTTCTAGAACAGTCTATTATGCCATTTTTGAGTCGCATCTCCGATACGCCCTTCCATTCTGGGGTACGTGTTGTGCAACTCAATTTGAACGTATTTTTAAACTGCAGAAGAGAGCTGTTCGGTATTCACTGAGACTTAGCAGTAGGACTCACTGCCAGGATTACTTTAAAAAATTTAAAATATTAACTCTTCCGTCCCTATTCATATTTGAATCTGTATCCTTAATCCGCAAGCACGTATCTTCTATTCCAGAGAGGCCATCTCACAACTATCCGCTTAGAAACACGGAGCATGATCTTTATCTGCCAACCCCTCGCTCAGAGTTGGTTAAAAGCTCTATACTGTACAATGCAAAAAAATGCACAATCATCTACCATTTGAAATCAAATCCATAAGATCTTTTCCTGAATTTCGAAAGGTTTTGAAATCATACTTACTGGATAGAGCCTTTTATGCAGTAAGCGACTTTTTTGTTAAAAATTGTTAATACTTAATATTAAGCTTCTTACACCCACTGGGTTAGTGAATATTATTTGATGTTTGATATCCTAAGGGTCTTTTGTAATGTAAAATCATCTGTCACACGAAATTAAATCTATAACGGATTATCCCAGATTCAATTAAATACCTGCTACCTAGGATAATGCCTTTTATGCAGTTAACGACTTTTTTCACTAAGGCACGTTTCTGCTCAGCTCACGCACTGGTTTATTGTTTGTACAAAATTTGTTTTTGTTTTGTGATTTAGTTAGTGTTTACCTTCTGACTGAATTTACAGCTGTATATTAACTTACTTTCTAACCGAATATACAGCTGTAGGTTACATTCTGATACTTATTATCTTATATTTTTACATCTTTATATTTTTATATTTTTGTTTTATATTATATAAATTTATTTAATTTTAATTTAATTTTTAGTTTTGACTTTGTTTTGTTTTTGTATTGTTTGATTTTGATATTTTTATTTTGCTTTGTCTACAAAATTTATATTTTTTCGACAATAAATCATTTCTCTCTCTCTCTCTCTGTTCTTGAAGGCTATAGTCCCATCCCAGAAATTTTCATAATATTGAAGAATACTTATAGAATTTTTATATCTTCAAGTAAATTCAAGCTTGGGACAAATATTTGTAAATGAAAACTCTGTTCTGAGCATTCTGGAAATCTTTTAAGTAAACTGGTAGACGGGCGACGAGCGGTGCTATGTAGGTATGTTATGTCTCACAATTTGATTATTGCCAATTCCAGTTCATCCAATCAAATGTAATTTGATATTGTGAGAGAGCCTTACTATCTCCGGTCCTCGTGTACTACTCGACATAAAGAGGAAGAAACTTTGGACAACTTTTATCTTAACTTGATTATATTCGACTGCATGCATTCGTATCTCGTCTTATCATATTCGCAGATAGTTCCAGGTATATTTGTGAATGTGTGTATGTGTGTCTCGTCTTTTAGCTCTTATTGAATTGATTGAACAGCTCTTTTCGACAGAAATTCACCGCTGCCAGCAACAAGAAAGTAGGATAAAATTTTACATTGAAATGAAAAATTCTAACTGGTAGGTAGTATATACTAGAATTAGTATCTTCATAGCGCTTAAGCTATCTTCTTATTTCTCCTTAAAATATGAGTCTAGAATAAATTTTGAATAGTATTCAAAACAGATTGCATAACGAAATTAACCTATTTCGTTCCTCTTGATAAATAGGTATATGTCCCATTAAGAGTTTGGAAAATTCTGGAGGATGTATGGGTATTCAGATGGTGCTCTTATATATTCGATAAATTCGGAGTTCTCGGAATATGATATGATAATTCACCTTCGTTTCTTCTAGTTTTGTACATTGCTCCATGCTTGTTCATAGCAACAGGTTGTGTTTGTTTCAAACTCGTGCAGGATTTTTTTTGTTATTTTCAACTAAAACGTAGTTACTAGAGACTAGAAAATTATCTTCATGCATATGCGTGAAGATATCTGCATGTTTGCAGAAGTGCGATAATTGTTCTTTATCCTGCAGGATGGCTAAAACATATCTTAGCCAAGAAGAGTTGGAAGAGAGAATCAACAATCTTTCCGAAGAAGATGTAGATCCATTCCATTGTAATGATGACTCGGATTCAGATTTTAAGCCTTTGAAGAAGGCATTCCAGCCAAACGACCAAAAATTACAACGATCTGGAGAAGGTCAAGGTTCATCAAATAGCTCCTCAAACTCCTCTTCCCATTTGGATGAAAACCCCAACCATATAACAAGGAAAAATTAGGAAAGCAATTTTATTAGCAAAGCTGAATAGGAATTATTGCTTTTTCAGAATACGAAAATTCAGAGACAATGTGCTGCAATGGATGTGTCGTGATCGCGGTAGTACATTGTTGATATGGTAGTAACGAGCTACAAACACCGGCCATCATTTCAAGACTATGGGTTCAATTAGCAGAAGCATAGGAAATAATTTTATCAAAAAACATTAAGCCGTCATCGTTGTAAATATTTGCTTTCTAAATCTTACTTCGCTAATCCCGAAAAGCCAGAAAACCCCAGAAAGACGTACTAAGTCGACGAGTTGGTCGATTGCTTGAAGCAAAGGTTTCAAGTTTGTGCTCGCATTTGAGTTTAGACGAAATCCATCGTGAAGTTCAAAGGCTGGTCATGCCTTAAACAATACTTACCACTACAACTCATAAAACGAGGAATAAAAGTTTGGTAACTTTGTGATTCGAGAACAGGATTCTTGTACGTTGATTTTAAGGGACATATAAAAATTAATTGGAATTATTTATGTTTCAAGTTTATTTATTTACAGACTATTTATATCGCGGTCTATTTATATACCTACACTTCCCTATTTATATATCTTACACAAATTATCGAGTACAATGTTCTATTTACAACAGACCGTTATTTATTTAAGGCCCCCTACTAAGGACCCGTCGAGCTGCCGGACTTTTCCGTACTCCCGGTCTCTAGCATAGTCCGGTCTCTACGGTATTCACCTATCGGGCTGACTGCTTCGGACTAACTATCTCCGCAGTACTCCATTCCAATATATGGGCAAGCCCCTCGTTCTCGAATCTTCAACAAACATCTTCCAACGCCACTGGTACATTCCACCACTAGCGCGAACTTACTAGAGGTTTCTGGATATCATCTTGACCCTGGCATGCATCACTGACCAATAGTAGCTTGGCCCACACTCACACAACTGGGCCCCACCATCGTCCGTACTCGCTAAGGTGCTCCGCCCTCTGACAAATCGCACACGCCTCGGTAATGGTGTCGACCCAAGTTCGTTACAATATGTAAGCATACTGCAGATACTCCAAGCAGGAGTGTGGGTAGTAAACAAATGACAGATTTATACCGCGTGCTGAAATCATTTTTTTACCTCAGTGATTGTCGCTACTCCATGATCTACCAATGGCAGCAGCGAGCACTCGCTTGCGAATTAAGAAAAATATACCATATCATGGAGAAAAGTAGGTCCGAGGAGATAGACGAGTTATTGGTAATGAATTTGGAATATTGTCTTGTTTTTGGCAAGACGCAAAAGAAGTCCTATTTCTCAGCAATTGCCATAGAAACGAATTTTCTCCAGAGAACCATACATTGAAAAATTGTTAGAAAGTTTCTCTAGAATGCCCTGAAGCTATTGCTGATCACAACAAATTTATAGGGGAAGTTGATCTGTCTGGTCAGCTTTTCTCTATAAACAATTTCAAGGTCAGGCAAATTGTGGCGTAAGGTATTTAACAAGCTGCTCCTGACTTTCATTATAATTTTTTACACAATAAAGAATAAAGTTCACCATAAAAAGGAATCTGTACTCACATTTCTAATTGATTTCGCGGAGAAAAAAAGAATTTTGAACTAAGAGCTTGTGTACCATGTGCAATAAAACGTTATGTAAAAATTATATCACACCGTTCCATACATAATATTTAATTATTTTGTTTTCGAATAAAGCTTTTGCAACTGTTGAGGCCTATTGCATATTCAAGGAAAATCGCATTTAAGATTAAACACAAATCGCTCGTCGGAGCTAACAAGTACATTTTTTTCTTTAAACTTTCATGGGCTTATTATAAAAAAGTTATTTCAATTGGACACAATATATTTATAATGAACGTTGAAGATCCAAATTTTATGTAAATTTTATAGAATAAATAGGGGAAATCAGTTTCTCGATCTCAGAATACTTATAGAGTGTGGGGGCTGAACACAGAGAAGGGGTAGATTTATTGTAAACTTACTCCACTTTATCTAATCTTCTGTTAATGCCGAACTTGTATTCGAGCGTTGACGGCTTCTTTGTCTTGGAAGCGTTACCACAGAGAAAAGGTACCTGCAGTTTAACGTGGTTCCGAAACACTAATATTAAAAAATATCTTTAGAGAATACTCTTGCTTTCGATCTTCACTGCCCTTTGGAAGGACCTAAGATATTGTGATTCAATCCAATCTGTTGTATTCTACTGAAAGTTCGACTGGACATAAGGACCAGACCTGAGAAATTCTCCAATTTAATATACGAAAATAACTTTTTCCTGAATTGTGGGTTTTAAAAGTTGTAACAATATTTTGATTACTCTTATTATAAAAACTATCAGTTTCTGGATTTTTTAAGGATGAAATAAAACTAGAACACTGTGTGTGCTTGTTTATTTTCAAGACGTAGGTCGAAAACAAGGCATGGAATAATTGACACAACTGACATACAATCAAGTTTACTTTTGTGTTTTGCTGAACGATAGTTTTTCATTAAAACTAAAATAAGAGATTTTCTTGTGAAAAACATGGACATAAGTCAAATAGAAAATTTATCTGTGACAAAAACTGTCAAATTCCACTTACCTACATAATAGCATTGCCTTCGTTGGTTCCATATCTTGTATGTGTGTGAAAACATGAGTTGCCTCGGTAAAGGTAATAATGGTTTGAAAGAAGGGGTTACTTCACCCATTATAGTTATGGAATGAATAGTTATGGCCAAGACACACAAATCCCAAATATTGAATGGGAACGTTCAATATAAAATATCAAATTATTAAATCGTACCTATTTTCAGATTTTCAGGGCCCACTAATCTAAAATAAGCTTGGTCTAGTTTGCGAACGCCTCGCTGTCAGTTTAATCTATTACTATGTATATGGTTAATTCTTCATCATTAATGAATTCCAAGCAACCACTCCATCCCAATTAGAATCAAGAGACGCTCTTCGGGTAACGACGATGGTGGTCATCTGATATTCCGAGGGTAACCACTTGATATGTTAATAATGAAAATACCAATATCGCAACGAGTCCACAAGAGATGTCGGGACATGAAGGCTATTATTGAGTTTGACAAATGCATACCCCTACGGCCAGCTCCCTCTAGACTGTTGAGGGATGTAAAACATCTTTGCAGCTACCGTGACTCCAATCCATAATAGATAAGTCGACATCTCCCTGGACAATGGCCGGGCGATAGTGGCGTTGTGGACGAGGAGTGAATTGGAATTGGTTGAGAACTGCAGATACCTTTCAGACGGTGAATGTATCACGGATGTGGAAGGAGACCCCCTGTGAATTCAAAAACAGAGTATCTCTGACGTTTTTTCTTTTCACATCAATAAGATCATTTTCTACAGTATTACATATAACCTCAATCAAAAATGAATTGATTCAGCAACATACGTCAATAATATTATTTATAAATTATTTATTGATTTCAATTTAAAATCAAAATTTAAAAAAATTCGTAGGCTAGTAGCCAGCATGTAGCTAATACTCATTATGTCTAAACCAAGAATCATTCATAGAACTCCACTCTTTCCGATCTTTGTTTATCGCTCTATTATGTATAGTACGAAAACTTTTTTATTTGCGAAAATTCTGGGAAACGGGGCGTTTTCCTTCGAAACTCTCACTTAAGTTTAGGGCTTTGAATAGCACCTAAACATTTTTTAGACGATGCTATCGACATATTTCTGTCGATTCCTTAATAAATAGAGTATCACCTACTATGATTTCTTAAACAATATCACATACTAATGGAAGTAACTCATCATGTTCAAATGCAACAAGCTGTATTTTATTTCATTATTGCATAGCATTTTTTGACCGACTTAAAAAAAAGGAGAAGGGATAAAATTCGATTGCATGTTTGCTTTTTTCTATGGCTGTTTGCGCGTTTTGCAAAATCTGAGATGGCAGACTTAAAGGTGGGACTATATCCGGAAATGTTTAAATTGAACATATTTTCAAAATAGTTACAGTTTCGGAGTTTCGCAATGGTAAAATCTGAAATATGTGATAGGCGTATTTCCTTTATGTGGAAGAGCATTTTTTTCCAAAATTGAGATATGGGACTGCCAAATTGAAGGGACGATTATATGTAGCAACATTTAAATTGAGTTACGGTTTTAGAGTTACAGTAGTAAAGTCTGAAATATGTATATTTGTGCCGCGATGTTTTGAGATCTCTGAATAATAAATAATAAGTACAAGCTAAACCTATATCTTCTAATTCTATAGGTGCTGGTAGGCACAACTTCAAAATTAAAACCCAAATATTCGCGATTTCATTTTGACTTTTTTCGACTCTATGTGAATATATGTAACAAAATAGATTTCACAATCTTACTTCTACTTTTTCTGTTCTACAAGATGGTTTTATCAGATTTTCAAACCGACGTTTCGTTCTTGACCTGTCATCATCAACTTTGCTTTTTTAAATACGGGCCTGGATTTTCTATTATGGATCCTAAGAGCTTCTAATATCCTAAAAACATAGATGTATCGTAGTCTCTCGAAAATTCTATATCAATAGCATTTTCAATAAGAACTCATCCGTTCGAGAGAGACAGAGAATAGATTTTTGGTAAGATATTACCAGGTTATCATCAATATGATTTTTTTGAAAAAACGCGATACATCATTGGTTTCAGAACCATAGAAGCTCTTAAAATCAGCATTAAAAAAATCCAGGGCCGTATCTACAGAAACAAAGTTGATGATGGCAGATCAAAGACGAAACGTTGGTTTGAAAATCTGACAAAACCTTCTTCTAGAACAGAATAAGTGATAAAGAGAATGTTAATGATATTTTGTTACATTTATACAATAGTCATAAAAAATAAAAATGATATCGCGAATATTCAGTTTCTTTTTAAATCTTCGAAAGTATTCGGAAGATTGCACAACTTTGACTCTATTAAACCGACCTCTTCTAATTTCCGAGATCCAAATGATGAGGCTCGAATTTGGGAGAACCAATAGATTAAGAATTTTAGTCTAAGATAGTAGTTAAAATGCGGTTTTATTTAAAAAAATGGCATTATTGACAAGGATTATATGATTTGATGTTTTCAGATTCAGCAACGGTTAAGAACAACAGTTCGACATATTTTTATTGCGCTGTCTCCTTCAGAAGGTTGGCGATCCAAATGGCAACTGTGGCTTTGGAAACTGCAGCACGAAAGATTTCTGTAGATGAGCGGTCAAACCATTGATCTTTTCCTTGGTTTTATCCTCTATTATGAGTCGAAGTAACTTGTATCTCTCACCTCTCAACACATGACCTAAATATTGCATTTTTCTCTCTTTGATGGTCTTTTCTTTAGTAGTTCTTTTCTTTTTCTCATGCGTTGGAGTACCTCGTCGTTGTTGACCCTTTGTATCCATAAGACTCGCTGCATCCGTCTGTAGGTATATAGATATACATTTCGAAGTCTTCTATTCTTTGTTCCGTTTGTGAGTCCATTGTCCAACTTTCGCATCCATAAAGTAACACAGAGAAAACGTAATATCTGACCATTCGAGATCTAAGCTTCAAACTGAGGTCTGGTCTTGTAAAAAACGTTTTCATGCTCATGAATGTTTTCCTCGCTTGTTCGATTCTTGATCGTATTTCTTTTTTCTGGTCACACAGTTTGTCCCTTGACATGTAGATGTACGTTTATTGCCTTCTTTGAGAAGACTAGCATTTTGGTTTTGGATACATTTAGCTATAAGCCGATAACTTTGCTATGACGAACCACAAAATTAATTATATTTTGTAGCTCTTCATCTCTCTCTCTTTGCTATTAGGACGGTGTCATCAGCATACCTGATGTGTTTTTTATATTTCCGTTGATCCTTATTCCACCTTGAAATTCTTCCAATGCTTCTCTAAATATATAGCTTCCGAATATAAGTTAAAAAGGAGCGGGGATAAGACACAATCCTCTCTAATACTTATACTTTCCGATATTGTTTGCTCAATTTCGACTGTTGCCGTTTGATGCCAATAGAGTTCTGAGATAAAGCGCATGTCTTGTTCATATTGATATATAAAACACTCAAGAATAAGACACTTATACAATAAATAACTATTTTTGTTTGACAATTTCGTAATCTATACTTAGTTATTTTTAACTGGTGATAAGAGAGATCAACTAGTCTTTCACCGTAATCGTTTTGATTTATTCCTCCAAAAGGCCCTACAAATGTGTTGTTTGTTCTTCGTCCAACCCCGTCATAAAATTCAACTTAAATTATCAGAAGAACCAATTTCTGTAATATTTGACCGACTAATCCAAACGGATGAGTTATACAATTCGAATGTCTGTTTTTATTTATTCGTGCGCTCGATTTATATAGTAAACGTACTCCCATTTTGATGACTTTTGATTTATTTGAAAGATGAGACTTGAGAAATGGTCTCATATTTATAAATACTTAAATCCGAAATCACTTTCCTTCCGAAAACTGCCCCCGAAGGAGGTGGAGTTGGCAAATTTTCTTGAAAATCCGAGATGGCAGAGTTAAAGATAAGAAAACACCCGGAAACGTTTAAATTGAACATTTTTTCAAAAGTGCTACGGTTCTCGATTTTCTGCGATGGTAAAATTTGAAATATGTGTATTTTAGCTATGTGTAAGAGGCATTTTTTTCCACAATTGAAAATCTGGGAATGGAAAGTTGATGTTCAGATTATATGTAGCATTTATATTGACATTTTTATCCACAGAGTTACGGTTTTCGAATTACAGCAATAGCAAATACAAGCAAAGCATACATGGATAATGGTTATCATTCAACGATTCTCATGACAAATGTAATACCCAAAATTGTGAAATATATATTTTTTTAAATTGGACCAGCGTTATCAGTTGGTGCATTGAACAGTACAAAATAATTAATATTATTTGGTGCTGGTACTTGTGAAGTTGATGCCAAAAGTTTTCAATTTAACTGCACCTGCACAACTTTAAAAGTACCAGCCCCAATAGAATTGATACTATTTTGCACTTTTCAGTGCACTAACTGATAACGTCTGTCCACTTTTTTTGTAAAAGATAGGAACTGATTCTTATTAACATACGGTTCATCGTCAGATATCGCCTAGACGCTCAGAATAGTGATTGGTCTCTGGTTAATGGTAATGTTTATTCTGGTAAGGTTCTTATCTATGGCCTCAAAATCAGTGATTTTATATATGAGTTGCTTATTTATCATAACTGATATCCCTAGTTTGGCCTTTAACCCTCAACCGGAAAGTCCAGGTTATTTTTGTTCAAGGTTTCCTTCCTCTAGATTAGCTTCCTCCAGACTAATCCTAATCCTTTCTTGGTTCATCTACCGTTGACCTCTTCACCCGTAATCCCAAGCAAAGCAGGAGCTATATGCTTATTCTATAAGGTAGAGAAAAATACAATATTCTAGTAATAATTCTGTCGGTGTTGGTACTTTTGCGTTTGGTACCAAATGTCTTCTTTTGGTCTATAATTGCACAAGTTCAAAGTCATCAGCACCAATAGAATTATTATTATTCTGTATGTCTTAGTGCACAAACTAAAATATTTCTTTTCGATCTCATCATACAAAGAGATAAAATTGGCTCATGATTTATTTCCAGTCGTTCCACACTAGCTGACGAGATGGCTATCTACCACTCTTTGAAAATCTTTGTTGTGATACTGTTAATCTTATATCGCAGAGGGTCAATATTTGCGGATAGTCTTTTGCTGATATAAGGGAGAGTGTAGAATAAATAGTAGTCTCATTTGTCCACTCTCCAGCCTCCCTATCTTATACAATCTGGGTTTGAATCATCTAATACAGCTTTCTCTTTCTGAAGGGATATAATTTATTTGATATATAGGAATATTTCATATGACTTTGTTCGAAGATATGAAAGTTGTATAGCCAAAAGGAAATAGTGGCAGAATTGGAAAGATGAACATTGTTATTTTGGTAGAGACCTTTATTGGCATCATTTGTTTTATCAAGAAAAAGCTCTTCCGTCATATTTTTATTGAAAAAATATCTGCTGCTATGGCGCAAGGCAGTTTAATTCTCTTTCTGTGTTTAGTGAACGTATCAGTTTGTATCTGTCCTCCAGTCACGAATGCTGCTTTTGGGTAAATTTCTTATAGAAATGCAAATGTCAATAAAGAAAACTGGGTGGTTCTTCGGGAAAGACATCGATCGATTGTGGGCTAGTCACTGGTGGACATACTTCTAAAATATTTTCATGTTTGTCGCATTTCCGGTTGTGCTTGAAGTTGATGCCAACTTTGTTATTTTTAATGGAATACCGAATATAATACCACTATTTTAGATTTCTTGTACAATTTTGAAAACATTTTATGTATAATTTCCTTTGCCTAACTCTAACCGTTTTTGATATATTCTATGAATTCTATGCCAAAAATTCAGTTTGCATTTCTAAACATGATTTTCAATCTTTCCTATGAGGGAGCATTTAATATTTAATTTGGTTTAATTTTCTTATAGAAGAAGGTCTACTTTATCAGTATTTTTATGATATTTTGATATTTTTTTTACACAGTGATCAAAAAAGAACCTTGAAAACTAGAACCAAAAAACGTCAAAAGTTTTTTTTCTAACGGAAACCCCTGTTTTTTATTATTTTATTGAATTAAGCGGCAAAAATAAGGGGAACTTTGTATAAGGTTGGCTATATCCAAAATTAATATTTTTTTAAATAATTGGCAGTGTATTATTTTTCCATGTAAGAATGGTGTACATCTTCAAAGTTGTTAGAATTGGGCCATGATTGCATTAGAAAATAATAACAAATATCAATGAAAGTCAAACAAGCGTCAAAAAAGTCAATACTTTTCATTTGCAAATTTTGATTAATTATCATGCCGAGAAGACTTATATAATCTTCATCAGTATAATTAAGTTTATTTGTTATTATGGAGAATGTGATAAAGTTATATAAAAAACATGTAATGCAAACCTCAAGAATTTTGCAACTATAAAACCTAAAGTACATAGAAATAAACCAATTGTTAACAATGAAAATATTGAAATCTCAAATTTGGGATATTTTTTCGCATGTCTAACAAATTCTACAAGGCAAGTAGCACGAGAATTCGGAATTTCTACAGCATCAATTCTAAGGATTTTAAGGGAACATAAGATTCGTTCATACGCATTTTCGATAGTTCAGTAATATGATAGGGACTGATTTCCCACGAAGAATGGAATTCTTCAAATTTATTCTACTTCGTTCGCAAGAAAACTCTTTTATTTTGGATAATATTATTTTGTCGAACGCAGCTATATTCACCAAAAAGGGGGTATTTAGACCAAGTACTTCCCATTATTGAAGTGATTCAAATAAACATCCATACAGAAAGCAGAACTTGCAAAAAACCTGGTAGTTTAACGTTTATTGTGCCATAAGATACGACGGCATCGTGGCCCTAAAATTTTATCAAGATAATCTCAATGGTAAGTTACCCATTTTTTAAGTTTTCTAGATACTTAGTAAATATGTTTTTCAAGGTGAGCGCTATCTCAAAATCTTGAGAAATTTTGAAGTGAACTATTTAGACAACTTGCCGCTGGCTGAAGTTAAACATATATTTATTCAACAACCATGAGAAAAGGTTGTTTTATGATCAATGGATAGGCAAAAATTATGATTTGGCTATTATTTCAAAGATGACGATTTGAATATTTAAATTTTTAAGAAATGGTTTATTTCTATGCACTTCAGCCTTTAAAGTTTCACAGTTCTTGAGGTGTTCTTTAATTTTCATAACAGATTTTGGTGATGGTTTATGTTTCTGTAGATATCACATAGCGATTGTATTACATGTTCTTGAAATAACATTATCACATTCTCCATAATAATAAATAAACTCAAATTATCATTATTTGTATAACTAAGACTTTTATGTTTACTCAAAATTTTCAAATGAGAAATGGATATCAATATTGAATTTCTTTTGCTTGTATAACTTTTATTGACATTTGTTATTAATTTTTAATGCTTTCAAGGCCCACTTCTAACACAACATTAAAGATGTGTAGCATTTTTACATAAAAAAATTAAAAATTTCCAATTATTTAAAAAACAACGAATTTTGGGTATAGACAACTTTAAAGCCTTATAGGAAGTTCCCCTTACTTTTGCTGTTCAATACAATAAAATAATAAAAAACGGGGGTTTCCATTTGAAAGAATTGACTTTTGACGTTTTTAGGATTTAGTTTTTCACTCTGTAGAAATTTTAATCAAAATATCACAAAAGTATTGATAAAGTAGATCTTTTTCAGAAAAAAATCAACCAAAATTAAATATGAAAGGCTCCCTTATAGAAAAGACTCATAATTATGTTATGGACGGCAAACTTAATTTTTGACATAAAATTTGAATTATCAAAAACGGTTAGAGTTAGGTATATGACTTTATACATAAAATGTTTGTAGAATTGTAAAAGATATCTTAAAAAGTGATAATATATATAGTACTCCTTTGAAAATAACAAAGTTGGCATCTATTTCCGGTATAACCGGAAATATGACTAACATGAAAATATTTTAGACGTAGGTACGTAACCAAATTCTCAGACTGTTTATAGTTGTCGTTTGCCCACAATCGATCGATGTCTTTCCCGGAGCACCACCCTGTTATTTAATGAATAGAATTTTTTTAGTTAAGCAGAACTTTCGAAAATGTTTCTTTTTTCTTCATGGCAATAATCGTGAATTTTGAATAAATTAGCTAAAAACGGGAAACATTTCATAGCCATCAATCAGGAAAATCAAGATTTTGTATCTATTTTATCTTGAACTACACAGAAAACTACAATTAAAATCAAATAAAATGTATGTATAGAATATGGAAGGAAAATACCTACGCAGAATGAATATATGAAGCAAATGGAAGAACTATTATCCGAATGTGGACATGAAGAAAATAGAATTGAGAAAGACTGGATCAGAATAGAAGAAAATATTAAAATAGCAACCAATGAACATATTGGTAAAAGTCATAACAAAAAAAGAGAAGGAATGGTTTGATAAAGACTGCCATCAATCAGGAAAATGAAGATTTTGTATCAATTTTATCTTGAACTACACAGAAAACTACAATTAAAATCAAATAAAATGTATCTATAGAATATGGAAGGAAAATACCTATGCAGAATGACTATATGAAGCAAATGGAAGAACTATTATCCGAATGTGGACATGAAGAAAATATAATTGAGAAAGACTGGATGGGAATCGAAGAAAATATTAAAATAGCAACCAATGAACATATTGGTAAAAGTCATAACAAAAAAAGAGAAGGATTGGTTTGATAGAGACTGCCAAGAGCAGATGAAAAAAAAAGTAAAAGCGACTATAAAATAAAACCAATAGCACAGAAGACAGAGAAGCCTATGATAAATTCAGGAGGCAATAAACTGATCCGAAAAAAGAAGCGAGAGTAGATAGATAATAATATAGAAGAAATATAAAATTAAAGAACAAATAAGAATACAAATCCATTTTATAAGAAAGTTTATAAGTGCAGTAAAAAACACAAAAATAAGTTAACGGGAGTAAAAGATAAAGCAGGAAAAGTTATAGAAGAAGAGAATCAATATAAGCTAAGATGGATAGAATATTTTAAAGAATTATTATGTGAACCTCAACTAGAAGGAAATGAAGAATACATAATCATTGGTGAGGGATACGATAAAACAGATGAACCTGCTCTAGAAGAAGTGAAAGAGATCATAAGAAAACTTCGTAATGGAAATGCTCCAGGAAAGGATGAGTTATGTGTAGAAATGATAAAGTATAATATAATAATAATAATATTAACGTTTATTAACAATCTAAGAATAACAAATAATAGTTTGTCAATAAAAAAATATAACCTACGAGACTCTTAAGTCTGTATGTAGGTGGTAATACATATTACAATAATTATTATTTTATCATTAATTATTACAAATTTAAGTATCAGATTATAAGAAAATAATAATAAATACACACCTATATACTTATATACATACATATATACACTAGGTTAGTTGCATCTAAAAATTACAAATAAAAAAAAATTAAAATAAAAATGAAAATGTGGTAGAAAAAGCGTTTTCATTTTTCAATAATTCTTATTATAGATTTCCTTGAATTTGTTTTTAAGAAAACATCAATCTCAAATTTGAATTTTTTAATCGAATTTATATCTTTAATATTTTTAGGTAAATAGTTATAGGCTTTTGGTTCTAAATATATAAAGTTTTTTTGACCTATAGATTTTTTCATGTATGGTACTGAAATATTTTGTTTTTGTCTAGTATCATAATCATGAGTAACTGTATTTTGTATTTTTTCGTTTTCAAACTGATCTATTACAAGAATTTCGAAATACATTTGTCTTGGATCAATAGTATTTGTTTCTTTATATAATACATCACTTGGAAATCTATAATCCTTCTTTGATATTATTTTCAAACATCGCTTTTGTAATATTTCAATAGGTTTTAAATGTGTCTTTGAAATTCCTCCCCGCCCTATTAAACCATATTCTAGATGTAGTCTAAAAAGGCTATTGTACAATATTTTCATATGTTTAAAATCCAAAATATTTGAAAGCAATTTAAATTTGTATACTATTCGCCTTAGTTTTTTACTAAGGAAAGAAATATGTCTATCGCATCTAAGATGGCTATTTATAATAATACCTAGATATTTGATTTCAGATTTTAAATAAATAACTGTTTCTAAACTTAAGGACATTTCTTTGAATTCTGGAATACCTTTGCCATAACTACAAACGGGAACGAAAAATGTCTTTTTTAAATTGGAAAGAAGATTTGTACTAAGCCAGAGTACAATGTTCTTGAAATCATTTTCAATCTCAAGTTTCAATTGTTTCCAACTGCTATTATCATAATATACAACAGTGTCATCAGCAAAACAAATAATTTTACCTTCTGTTTTAATTGAGAAAAAGTCATTAATATATATAATGAAAAGTAACGGACCCAAAACAGTTCCTTGTGGTACACCACATGATATGATTTTTGTTCCACTTATTGATTTATTTATTTTGACTTGTTGCTTCCGATTTGATAAATAGGAGCAGATAAGATTATGAGCCAGTCCTCTTATTCCAATTTGATCCAATTTTTTAAATAATAATTTATGATTGACAGTATCAAAGGCTTTTGCCAAATCCAAAAATATACCAATTGATGGTTTTTTATTGTCGATTGAACTATAAATGAGGCCAGTTAGATCCTTTATTGCATCTTTAGTTGATTTGTTATTTCTAAAACCATATTGCATATCAGATAATAATTTGTGTTTTTCTAAGAAATTGTAGATTCTATTTTTTATTATTTTTTCGAATATTTGGGATACATTTGAAGTTAAGGAAATTGGTCTATAATTTGACATATCTGTTTTGTCTCCATTTTTATAAACTGGTATAACAGTGGATTTCTTGAATTCTTCAGGAAATATGGAGGAGATAAGATGGCTGAGAGAATACATCAAATGATAACGAGAATTTGGAAAGAGTAAACGATGCCAGCGGAATAGGAAACGGGACAAATAGTAGTGATACATAAGAAAGGTGACCAGCAAGAATAACTCGTTTAAATGTTGCGTACAAATTATTATTAGTTCTCGTCCAGAAAAAAAAATTGCTGAAAAAACTAAAAATACAATAAAACACCAGTGTGGTTTTATTAGATGAAAATCAACAACAGATGCAATTCATACAATTAAACGAATAATAGAAAAATCACACAAACATCAAATTGGTATAGAAATACTCTTCTTAGATGTCCGATGATCATACGACTCGATAAAAATGGGACAACTTATGTTGGCACTGAAAGTACAAGCAATTGATGTAAATTTAAGAAGACTGATTAAAATGACTATAGAACACTCAAAAGTTGACATTTTAACACATGAAAGAGAAACTCAAGAGTTCGCGATTAAAAAAGGAGTAAAGCAAGGTGCCTCACTTTCTCCAACACTATTCAATTTGGCATTGGAATATGTAATGAGAAATGTAAAAAAGTAAACCTTCGAACAAGCAGAAACCAAATAATTGCATATGCTGATGACATAGATATCATTTCAAAGAGAAGAAACATCTTGGAAGCTATTTTAAAGGAAATAGTTACAGAAGGAAACAGAATGGGATTGGAAATACACGAGAACAAGACAAAAATAATGAGATTTGGAAAGTTGTTACAAAATGGAGACGTAAGAGTTGGAGAGTATACATCTGAAGAAGTGGACAAATCTAAGTATCTAGGTGTCATGATAATTGTTAATGGAGAGAGAAAAACAGAGATAGTTGAAAAAACAGCATATCAAGCAAGCAGAAAAATCTGGAAAAGTAAAATACTCACTCGACAAACCAGAATCAACATATATGAAACAATTATCAGATCAATAATGATGTACGCCGCTGAAACATTAACAATGACCCAAAAGGACGAAGAAGATCTAAGAGTAGTAGAAAGAAAGATCATGAGAACTATACTGGGGCCAATTAAGACAGGAGAAAACGAATACCGACAACGAATGAACCATAAAATACTACTAGAACTGAAAGGAGAAGATATTGTAATGAAAATCAAAGAACAAAGAGTAAAGTGACTAGGTCATGTATGGAGAGCTGGGGAAAAGCTACAACGTACTCAATGCTTCAATGGGACCCAGGAGGAAAAAGAAGACGCGGAAGACCCAGGACAAAATGGATGAAGGAATTTGAGGAAGACCTTAGCAGGGCAGGAATTGTGAACTGGAGAGAGAAACAACCCCACAAAGGAGTGTTAAGCCATCATATATCATATACAAAATATAAAAATAACAACAAAAATGATCTCTAAGCTACAACCGATG
Organism: Crioceris asparagi; assembly: GCA_958507055.1. Classification (NCBI taxonomy): domain Eukaryota; kingdom Metazoa; phylum Arthropoda; class Insecta; order Coleoptera; family Chrysomelidae; genus Crioceris; species Crioceris asparagi. Next base: position 44,312,204 of record OY293827.1, read on the forward strand.
ACTTTTGTAAAACTCAGGAATTTTGATTCAAATGTCTCGAAAAAAGAAAAGATAGCACTGAAATGATTGATATCCGTTTTCCTGTTCACTGTCTTTTTATTTAAAAGAATATATGCCATTTCTAGAAACGTCCTTTCAGCAGTATTATTTTATGACCAAATATCTTAACTGTTTCACAGGCCATTCTATATTGAAGGTGATAAACATGTTGCGCTTAATGCGCATCTTTCCAGAAAAATTGGACTATGTGTAACGTGATTCTGTCTTTCACTAATCTAGTTATTTCTCCGGCGTAACATTTCTCACAATCTGGACAACAAATGAAAAAACTACGTCTGATAACTCGATATTTGCAATCTTTATTTTATCAAGGGCTGATGGTGAGCTCTATAAAATTTTATTCATGAAATGGTTTGTAAAGTATTCTCAAGTTGTTTTGATAAAATTTCTGATATTCTGAGTACTTACCTACTCGGCTTTTCATTTATTTGATATTGATATTGTTGTTGTGATAAGACCGTAATTAATAAACCTTCTAGATGTCATTGGTTTTCTAAACCAATCAATGATTAATGTACTTTTCTTATTCATCGAGTATCAAGAAAGGATACAGATTGTTTGGAATCTTCTTGCTGAAACAGTAAATTGAAGATTCGTGTTATATATATATTCGTGTGAATATTTCCAGAGTTTCATCAATTCCATTTTCTGGTAAAGATAGAATTATATCATCAAAATATTTTTAAGGAAAAATAAATTAAATGGTTGGACTGGAACCCCAATATCCAGCAGATCATCCATAACAAACTTTTCAATTGAAGGGTGATCTTAAAAAGACCATACAAACATTGCTAATAGATTCCTATTCTTTATCGCTTGTAGGCAAGAAACAAGACTAACATTATTGAAAATTTATATCACATCTGCATACCTACCTATGATACAGAAATGAATATTTGGAGAAATATTCGTTAGATGTAACACAGAAATTCATCAAATTAAAACTACCTTAAAACAATGTTCTAGCTAGCCTAGATGTGATCACTTTTCAAATGGTTCGTTATCGGATATGATCGGACTACTAGTTTCAAAATGGCATCCAATCAAATTATTGAAAAAAATCTCAAAAGCTGCCATTGACTACACTTTACCTATATGATTTATAGCAAAGATATTTGTTTTAAATGCTTTTCCTTAAAAGTGAAGAAATTATTAGAACCGTAAAATTTGCCTATCCGCTGGCCACGAAACGTCGGAATTTTTATTTTTTATTTGGTTAATGAATTTGATCCATATTTGGAATAATTGTGTTTCGAAAAATCAAATTCTTACGGACTGAAACGGGTGATCTATTTTTTCTTTCAAGAGTTAATTTCAGAGGTGTTGGATTTTTTATCTTCATCTAAATTATGATCAACATTACTGTTCTAACGCATTGATTGGGAAAACACCAGAAACTGCAGAACAGGAAGTATTTAACATGATAAAAAAGTGCATTTCCTGTATTTCACGTATATTACTTACAGTTCAGTTTCCAGGCGTCATGAATCTTTGCAGAATATAAGAAATCTACATGAATCGCTGCCTTAGTATGAAAGTGAAATTTCTTTTTGGCTCTCTTTGCAAAGAAAATTTATAACTGGCATTAAGATTATTAAGCCACATCAAAGTGTAGGCATAGACTCATGTGGAGTACCTTCCACTACAAATATTAGAACGCCAATATCAGCTTACAAGTATTTAGCTTTATGTAGAAATCTTTAAAGAAATTTTATTTCATACTTATGAGTAAATAGGTTTGCCTACAATTAGGTTACACGATTAGCAAACAGAATACTGATCATATGAAATCTGAAGATTTTGTGAGCTACAGATATTTGATGAACACGAGCATGAAATTAAATATAAACAAAGGCTTGCCTCTTAAAAGGTTCATTTTGTTAGCGGAACACTAGCTCAAGTGTTACTCATGATACTAATGATTTAATACTGATTTATAGCTATGATGGATGTTACTGACAGTTCAAATGAATCAATTTACTCTTCCTGTTTAAGACAGATTAGGTTCTCCAAACTTTCAGGTTCACAATATGTTGAGCCAAATTATTCTAACTACAATTTAATTTCTATTCAAATAGTGAAAGTTATAATTCTGTTAAAAGCAGAAGCTGACCGCAATCAAACAAAACGCACACATACACAATTGTAAATGAAAATTACAATCGTTTGTCCTCCGGCTTGCATCGGACACAAATTACGCGACAAACGAACCAATTAAATTACAACAAAATAGCGATGGAATTATGCACACGCCAATAATTTCCAAATCAATTTTTAGTGGTATTTCTGCAAATGAGCCGATAACTAGTCATAGGCTGAGGGCAGATTCAAAAAAAAAGGTTATATAGTTATTCGTTATTAAAGGTTGTAGTATCCAGAATTAAACTAATATGCTACAGAGTCAAATCAAAAGAATAATCACGTTCTATTCTCTTATAATAAGCAAAGGGAAACTATGATTCGATATTGTAGTCAGTTGCACAACCGTGACATATCTGGGGGCACGGTAGTGCCCCCTCCAAGTCGAGCGCGGCCGTACCATCATTTTCTTGAAGCAATTCAGGCCACTTTCGACCCCTCCTGTAACTTCGTTGTTGAAAAAGTTAGAACAGACTTAAAGAGACTTAGAGGACATAAATCTAGCTATAGTTAAAAATGACATACAATTCATAACTTTAGTTTACGAGCTCTCGCCAGACGAATATCTGTAATTTTGTCACTGACACACTCACCTATCATCAAAATTCTAAGGTACTTCTAGGAGATTCAGAAACTGAAAATTTGGAATTTAGTTATCTTTTAACCTATAATGAAAGGAAAAACTCAAATATTCCTAAATTTCAGTTTCATTTTCATAATAATAAAAATGATTTTGATTACGTTCAAATATCGCGCAGTATTCATGCGACTCATCACGCTGGCATTGGAGTACTGACCCAGAGAACACCTACCTCTACTGACCACAGAACACAGATCTAACACAGAACGTACTAACACTATCCCATATATGAATATGCGCGCGTAGCCAAAGTGCAAGGCTGCCGGTTTCCCAGTTATTACTGGCATTTATTAGGATTATAGCGCTCTACCAGTAAAACAATAAATATATCGATTATATTGCCATCAATTGACAGTAAAATAAAAGTAAACTAAATCATAAATTCAATAACATTCTGGTTGAATTGTTAGAAAACGTTTATTAATAGTCATGAACCTAGACTATCCATAGCTAACGTACAAGAAATAGAATAGAGAGAGATGAGATCCCATAAAAACATAAAATGTAGAAAACTGCAAACTGCAAGTCTCGCAACGCAGTCCTTCCAACGCAAAAAGTTGTGAGATCACATGTAAAACCTTAGTTCCTATCAATGGAAGTACCTATTCAACAACATTTTCATAAATTTGATCTAATTATTTACCCACCATCATTTATAGTCACCGAATAATTTCATTAGACATATTTACTTCTATAATACATGTATAATTGACTTGGCAATCGCACGGCTCCCTCACTGACAGAAAACATCAAATACCAATGAAATATACACTAACGTTATAAACTTAAGCGCGCTGCAGACGGAGTATGTTTTGCTGCATGATTGCTTGCTTGTTTTGCTGCACGGTCCGATAAATGTTCCCGCGCATGGTGTGTTGATGGCTCCCTTGCTTGTGTTGGCTTCACACGATGCAGGCCATCATGTATGTAAAATGACAGTACAGATAAATATGACTATGATAAATGATATAAAATATTGAACATTCTAATCAAGCTCTATTTCTAATCATTGTTACAACAGAGAAAATGTCCCACCAATCAAAAATAACATGTTATCATGTGTAAAATAACTTTTGAGTACGACTCGACTAGTTCCGAGTGCTCCGACAAGGCACGATGCGTGAAAACAATCACAGAAAATAGCACCGGTTCTATCATCAAATCATGCACGAGTTCAAGAAACCAACCGTGCACGCGATGTTATTTTCTTACATGCACAGCACCATACCCAGCTCCCGTCAAGGAAACATGCAGCAAAACATACCCCGTATTCAGCGGGCTTTAGGTTTTAAAACTTTATACATGTAGGTATATTAAACTATCACGGCAACATGATCACGTAAGAATAAACAACTATTTAAAATACTTTAATTTTTAAATACTATTGTCTTGCGATTCCCAAGTCAATTGTACATGTACTACAAAAATAAATATGTCTAATAAAATTATTCGGTGACGATAAATGATGGTGGGTAAATAATTAGATCAAATTTATGAAAATGTTGTTGAATAGGTACTTCCATTAATAGGAACTAAGCTAACTGACTTGGTTTTACATGTGATCTCACAACTTTTTGCGTTGGAAGGACTGTGTTGCGAGACTTGCATTTTGTTACATTTTATGTTTTTTATGAGATTTTTAAATTCAGGAAGTTTTATGAGAACAGAGAAAATACAACTCTAGTTAGAAACACACATTTACCCATACTGAGGTCGATAACTCTAAATATTAGTTAGGGCGAGCCAAAATAATCATTCTTACCTTTAGACACTTCAAACTAGGATGCTCCTTAATTTCCTCTTCTGTTGCCCGTCACGCACAAACATTATTTAGCAACGTGTCCTATCCCAATACTTTCATGGTTTTTAAGTCACCTTCGACATATCAGTCAGGTACTTCCTATGTTTCTGGTGGCGAACCCTTCTTCCTCCCTGACTATTTTTTTATCAATTTCTGTTAAGATCTGCCCTACGTTTCCACATATTTGTGTCGATTCATTAGACATTGTTTCTCTTTGTTCAATAACTTTCAAGAGCTTATATCTTTATTTAACTCTCCTGATTCTAATTCAAATGATTATATTTGTAAAGTAAAAGTTGATAACACTTTTACATTCGCAATTTTTCAAATGCTGTAGTCATCATTGTCAGATTATTAAATTTTTGGATTATTTGAATTTCTTTCATGGCTTTTTTCATTTATTTCACTATAGATTGTCAAATTGTAATACCATATCTTAATTGATTTCTGCTGAAATCAAATACTGATAAAACAAAGACTTTTTCTCTTGGAGCAGATATATTTTATTCAGCAGTATTCAATGAAAAAAGCAAACCTGAATCAATGTAGTTGAAAATTAATATTGAAAATAACTGTTTACACCACATACGCGATTGTTTATTTCCTGGAAGTGTTATTCAATTCTAATTATCACTTCTTTAAATAATAAAGATGGTCTTGTTCTAGAATCTCTTGAAAAATGTATCTCTCCATTATGTGGCAAGAATTTCTACTAACGTTAACATCCTTAATACTATAGATACATCAGTCCGAATCGTCGTCAGTTGATTACTTAATAAAATGAAAAAGTTGAATAATCCCATATTGCAATACAGTATTGCACGAATCTGCTCCTGGTCTATAATAGTTGTTGTCGTTGATATTATTCCCTATGGGTGTTATTAATATTCGATCTATAATATGATTTTATATAAACTGATTACTTCTCACTCATGACTGTATCATCACTATGGAACTACATTTGTAGAAACCATTTCAATGAAAACTCAGTTAATTTCTGATGTTGGTAAAAATAAACGTCGATCGCATTCGACGAACTTTGGAATATTGTATTAAATGATGCTAGTATTTTAACACTAATCATAAAGTAAAAATATAAAACGGGTTTTCATGATCAATATTCTGTATCATTCATTTTAGTATTATTTTATGAAAGCATTTCATTTTAGTATTATTTTATGAAAGCATATATAGTATTTTGCTGGATCAATTAGATTTTGGATTTGTTGCAAATATGTTTGACTATCATTATTGGGTAACCAGGATAGAAATATACATTAGTCATTGTTGTTTTATTAATACATCATTTTGGGCGGCCTTAAAAAACCTCAATAAAGGGATTATCACAAAAATCTCAACTAAAATATTGAAAAATATAAAATGAAATTGATTCGATAGTTTCTGGAATATTTTTAAATTGTCCCGTTAAGAGTAGATAGCACGGCACCATCTTTAAAATAACTAGCACCTAAAGAATTAAAGTTTGTGTGCATTGACTGATAAAATCGTTCCTCATTTTTGTGAAAAATATGTATTTACTTAAAATCGTTGAATGTTTAGCTACTAATATTTAGTTATTTCACTGCGTTTGGGGAAATTTTTGGGGGTAGAGATATACCGGATGTTACAAAGCTCAATATACCATCTCTCACACTCCTCTTGAAAATTTATCAGAATCTGTTCACCTTAACTATGCAAAACACCTGAACTAAGATAGAAGAGTTAATCAAAAATAATATTACGATCATATGTTTGCGAATGAAATGTGGAGCTTGACTATCACGAAATTTTGGTTGGTACTTATCTGAAAAGTTTTTGTGTGGAAAGCTCTTTTTGTAATATTCAATGACTAGGTCGCAAAAATTTCAAGTATGATCCATTCTCTCCTCCGTTACATAATTGAGACCGACACGATCTCTCCTTCTGCGAGCTCCGAATTCTAGTCATGTCCAGGGTTGTCTGTCGGCAAGGGTCACCAATCACTTAACAAACAAACATATACGAATCCAAACAAGGACATATCTAATGAAAAATCACCAAAGCCCCATAGGTCATGAGTCACTCATGTTGGGGCTCTCAAACTGTCCCTTATAAAACGATCGCATTTCCAATGGAAATCGGAGTGAGGGACAAATTAAGGGTCAGAAGCTTTTTCAGAGGTTAGTTAAGACTTTTGCCTTCTCGTAGGAGACAAATGAAGGGATTTGCACTTATTTACTGATGGACGTGCCGGTCGGCAATGGTTTTTGTGTGGATGGACCTAATTTGGCAGTAAAGATTCTAAGGGATGTATTCCAGAGATTTGACTCAAATATATGTGGTAATATTATTAATCCACTTATATCGATTTTTTTTTGTGGAGGTATTAGGGTATATGATGTTTCCTTTGAAATGTCATGCAATAACGTATAAGTTCTTTCACGAAACATTTATCTACTGAATACTTCCTTCAGTCCATTAAATATCTTCTTTTCAATATCATATCATTTTGGAGATAATTATTCAACTGGATGTAACATGAAATTAGGAAACACTTACCAACACTTTAATCAAACAGGTACATGTTTCACCACCGCAATTCCCATCCTACAGGGAAAACCTTGCTAAATTTGTTGGCTCTACGGAATATTTTTTCGACATAACGCGCTATCTATAAATCTTATACCAATAATTATCACCAGTTAATTTTCTTTCTATTTCTAAGATATCAACTTATCCAAATCATCTCAGTGTGACTGAAAATATGAATGAGACTCTCGACGATTTCATTTTTATGACTAGCTCAGTTCCGCCAGGATTTATTTACACAAACTAATCAAATTAGTCTTGCTCTAGTTTTTCTGAATCTTTTAGGACTGGTGATGAGGTATTTTTGACCAACGAACCCCAAACGGTGGAGGTATACAATTCGACTGTGTGCATTTTTTTGATTTTTGTTTTGTGCGCGCCTTTCATATAGTAATCGTACTCCCATTTTGATGATTTTTGATTCATTTGAAAGATGAGACTTGAGAAATGGTCCCATATTCATAAAAACGGAAATCCGACATCTCGTTCCCTCTGAAAACCGCCGAAGGGGGACAAATTTTCTCGAAAATTGAAAATCGTCGGTGGTATAATTAAAGATAGGATAATATCCGGAAGCGTTTAAATTGAACATTTTTTCAAAAGAGTAACGGTTTTTGAGATAGGGGCATTTTAAATTCTCAAATATACCTATTTTCGCTATGTGGAGAGGGCGATTTCTGTCGAAAATTGAAAATCTGTTTGGAGTACATGAAAGACAAATTATTTGTCATTGTATTTATAATGAACATTTTATCCTTAGAGTTACGGTTCTCGAGTTAAATCGATGTTAAAATGGTAACAACTAAAATATTCAAGGGTATTTCCGCAGCGATGTTCTGAGATCTCAAAAATAACAACTACAAGCCAAGAGTATACGTGGGTAATAGGATAAGTACTATCTTCATTGGTATTAGTGAATGTTTAACGATTTTCGTGACTAATGTTACACTCACTCAGAAATAAATATTTTTTACAAAAAATTGGACCGTGTTTATCAGTTAGTGCAATGAAAAATATAAAATAATATTAATTCTATTGGGGCTGGTACTTGTAAAGTTGGTGCCAAAAGTTATCAATCTACCTGCAACTGCACAACTTCAAAAGTAATAACCCCAATAGAATTAATATTATTTTATACTTTTCAGTGCACTGATAATGTCGGTCCAATTTTTTGTAAAAAATATTTATATTTTAGAGATTTATGTGATACCATTAGATTATTTCATCTTCAAAGTTATCGCAGGAATCAAAATTCATAGTTAAATATCAGTGATGTAGATTGGATGAAATTTCAATGTTTTAGATGTCTCAGAGACATCTTAGTAATTATAATAGAACATAATATCATTAACGGGTGAAAAGTGATTTATAAGTCGGTTCAAACGTAAACTTAAGTTCTTTAAATGAACTAAACTTTATTTATAGAGATTAATACTTTAATTCACATATATTTTAAAGCACATTTATTATTATTTATACCTTAAAATGTGAATTTCTGTTATTTGCTGCCCTATTCTAAAAGGAGATAGGGACATATAAATAACCACTTTCAATATGTCGCAATTAATTTGTCTGATAAATAATCTGCAGATTTTGTAAAAGTAATTGAGTATCGATTGAAAGATGTTCTTTATTGTAAGGCTATGAACTTTTTTATATGGAACTTCTTGTTATGGTTTATATAACTGGTGCATGATAGAACTGTCAATAGTTTCTGAAATCCAATGGATCTTTTGTTCGAACAGAAAACATAGAATAACAGGTAATTTTTAACCAACTTCATAAAAAGGAGGATATATACATTGATTGTATGTTTTTCAATTATGGATTGTTCGCCGGGAAAGCTATTAAGCTATTAACCATTACGCTATGTCCTCGGTGAACACAATATATGCGGTGCGTGCGTTGCGGAAATCGCACGCATCGCAGTCATTGCATTTGCAACAAGTTAGTTTATCACTTCACTGTTTGTTTGATTTCATGTTCGTAATCTACGTCCCAAAATACGCACCTATATCCTGAAAAAATCGTAATTTTTGGCGTGGTGGCCGCCAACTATAATTGTACCAAACGTTATCATTGTCGCAATAAATGAAATTAAATAATTAACATAACCCCATTCTTTATCAACCACAAGTGTGTCCTTATAGCGCGAATTTCGTTTACTCCACAAAACATTTTGTTTTCGAATCTCAGCAATGAACAACGACTGCGGGCAGAAACAAACAATTTGTTTTTGACCGACGAACCCCAGGACTAACCCCGGTGCCAATAGTTATTAATCTACCTGCAACTGCATAACTTCAAAGGTAACAGCACCAATAGAATAAATATTATTTTATACTTTTCAGTGCACCAACTAATAACGTCGGTCCAATATTTTGTAAAAAATATTTATTAAAACACTGCGTGCGATGCGGTATTGCCGAATACCTCTGTTCAGGTAAAATAGTTAATGATTATCTACGGTATTCATAGTGAATCTTAGTGCGGTTTAGTTTGATACTAAGATTGTCTTTTTTCATATTTGTTACCATACTTCTTCTAACGAACAATGTAAACTAGTACTGAACTAAGATTTGTTATTAGAAGGTACGATTGTATGTAATTGGTTCTCAGATTTTGAAGTACGAGTCGGCGGATTTATCTTTTTGGATTTTCTATAAAATTGGTTATCACATTTCATTAACTTGTCATTTCCAGTGAATGAAAAATTGTGCTATTATTATAATCGAGCTGCATTTCTCCCTATGATTAGTAATCCAAGTGCGTTTAAACAGTGACATTCTTGATGGACGAATAGGCAGTTGTGGACCATTTTGATGATCATCTTGATCTCTATATGAACTTCTCATAGTGAGAATACGTCAAAGATAAAGTGTATAAAGTGTCTCCTACAATGAAAGAAGATAATATATCTAATGTCTTATCTTCTAAATTTGATCTTATTCTAAAGCACGCTCCGCTTCGACACTTGTCGGAGGAATAGACTTTACACAGTTATACGCAGCTTCCAAGTTTATGCCACTATTCCCTCCGCATTCAAAAAGTATCATTTCATGTTTAAGTAACTGGTCAAGTGATGCTCGAGCTAGTACAGCCATAGGAGAAGGCTCTGATACTGATACCGATCCAATTCCTCTTCTAAATTCGAAGGTGATGGTTCGCCTCTTATTATCAGATGACATAAAGGTACATTATCTTCTTCATCTTCATCAACATCGATGATGGCAGACTGGATTTGGGTTTGGAAAAGTTAAAGAAATTTCTCACTAATCCTGAGTTCCAACGACTAAAGGCTCCAGCGTTAGAAACGTGAAGATTCAGATTTAAATAGCGTCGATTATAAAAGGATGACCTCTCCTCAAATGTTATTGTGAATCGCTGTCTGGATTCTTTTAACGCTCCAAGTTCTTTTATAGTTTATTTTTTAATTAATTCCCTATAGGCCACTACAACAGCTTGAATCGTACTGGCAGAAGAATGCAATTAGTGGCCCGATGATTCAAATAGCTGGCGCATATCGATCTATATGATAAACTTTGCAAACGGTATACCACCTTCAGCTATCATTTGAGATACTTTTTCTTCCTTCGAATTTTTTTTCAGATTGAAAAAACTATGTGATTTTCATTTTCTTAGATAGCACAAAGGAACTAGTATCATCTGAGCGCTCAGAAATAGTACCAATAACTATTGAAGTTATTGGCGCTAGGTTTACTTTCCTATGTTGTTTTATCAATAACAACACTATCGCTGTTGCTCTTGGCTTTCAAATTAATATTATGATTCGTTTGTCAGTTGGTCTGAAGAACCTTGGTAGAACGAGCAGAAGTTTTAATAATGCTAGGGCATTACTTACATTTAGTTGTAAAATCATCTTTAAATTTTAAGAAATGATTCCAAACTGCACTTGGCCCTTTATTATCTGTGTAAACTACACTGAAATTCATTTTAGTGATTACTGATTTACATACGACGTAAGCTATCTAACAACTTGGCGGAATTATCTCCAGGTACTAGTTAAACGTGTTAAACGTGTTAAACGTATTAAACGTGTTAAACGTGTCAACTTTCAATAGTTCATAAGTAATGGGAATCCCCGAGCCCTGACACGTCGCGTCGGCCCAGCATGTATCGGTCGGAAGTATTTGATGCATAGGAATGAATTCAGAGCATTGATTCCAGGGTCGAACCGACTTGACACGATTCTGTAATTTATGATGAGTAATTTATTGCTTTCTGCGGTGCTAAGAAAGACATTTGTGCTTATACTGTCAAATTAAAAAAATTGATATCGAATCACGTAACTCGCACGGATAATCCTGCAACATTGATCCCACGAAATCACTGCGGGATGGATTCCCTAAAAGTGGATGATGTCATGAAAATTCGAGTGCCTTCTTAGTATTCAAAAATGATTATAACATACATATAGGTAGTACGATTAATGACAATGTCACGTTAAGTTCACGTATTCACCTAAAACACATGTCCATGTCCATGACAATGCCACTCCCTCTTTTTTTCTTGCTATAGTATTTTCTTTAAAAACGAACTTATTGAACAGCTGATATTTATTTGTTTTTTTAAACTCTTAGATTATGATATTGTGCTCTATAAACATAGTTGTGCTATTTATTAGGTTCACATATGTTATAGTTGTGGAAATATTTTTCGAGAAAATTTTTGAAAAAGAATATCTACTTATATAGCGCAGAAGTCGCCAAAAATTTAAATGCATATTGCCTATTGACCAAGTTTTTCTATGATCACTATTGTTGTATTGGAATACTTTATATTATAATGCAACTATAATTCCATCTTCATTCACTGAAGAACGATTACAAGTTTCTTAATTCGGCTCTTAATATTTGAAGACAACTTTTTTTTCTAATTACTCCACCCTAGCAATTCAGTTCAAGCTTCTCCTTATCGCTAGAAAACTTTTCCCTAGGCGTAATGAATGGTGCTTTTGACTTAATGTGAAGGAAATTCGTGTTAGACTTTTCGAGCTCTCATGAAATAGACCAGCTGTTTGTTTGATAGATTCAGTGACACGTAATCCTGATAAATTTCCACCGCCCTGGCGTCTAATCTCAAGCCGAAGCTCTGTAGTTTTCGTGACATGGGATATCTCCAGATATCAATATTTTACATTTAAATTGGTAATAATTGTTTCTATTGAAAAATTACTCTGAATAAAGATGTCAAGTGATACTAATCATCAATAGATAGGTAAGTTTTCTGATTGTTTTGGTGAGTACAATAAGACAGCCCACCTTTTTGCAACGCCCTGAATATTACTATTATTACTATAGGCTCTGAAAACCTTACCAGATTTACTAAGATAACTTTCTATATCTTGAGGTAAGAATCGATTCTTAAAAACCTCATTCAGAATGTAGAATATACATGTTTTCGAACTAAACAAGAAAAAACTGGTTTTCACGATCATTCTAAGAAATTAATCGATCTTGATAGTGGGGTGCTTTGACAGTCCAGATGAATTCAACTCTCGAGCGATTCAAACGCATCAAAATTAGGTTATGCTGCTAAGCAACGTAACCTGCAGGTTAATGCTTCATACAATAAAATCCAATGTTATCTTAGCTGTAATTAATTGATGCGTAACGAATCCATCCTAATGTGGCACGAGATGAATATCATGCTGAAATTTGTTTTTTTTTTGCTCAACGACAGCAGCATGAGAATACGTCCAATAATTTTATTATAAATTTCTTGAAACATTCTTCTTGCAGAACAGAGCTGATAGATGGTCGAATATAAATTTATTTTGTATTGTAGGTAATAGCGGATACGAGCGACTTCTTCCGAGTGGAATTTGGTTTCATTTTAATATCTTTAAATAAGTATAACAGGCAAACAGGCAGACATACAAAAAAAATTTATTCGTTTTTTGTGTCCTCTTCTAGTCCCCTCTCCATATTTGATACATAGGTACACCTCCAATGTACAGGTACTCCGGATTCTACTCTTTTATCATAGATATATATGGATGTCATCACATGTCCTTAAACTACAAACAAGGTGAGAATTATTTGCCTGAAAATGGACAAATATATTTACAGAAAAATTAAAGATGAAATTATATCTAGTAATGGTAACCGAATAACCTCCTTTAATTGAATTTATTGGCATATATTTTTATTTTATATTCGAATAAATTAAAGAAATCCACCCTGAATAGTACATAAAATAATATTTATTATAGCAATAAGTGAAAACAGGATTGAAAATATAAGAAGATCGCATGAATCAAGCAAAATGTATTTTTATAAGGAGCACAAAACGTGAGAATCTGAGAGATTCTCTAGTGCATTATTCTGGTTCCAATTCAATCAATCAATAAACAATTGAATGAATTGAATGCTGATAATTAAGGGTTTGAATCTTAGGGTAATTTTAAGAATAAAAGTTATTATCAACTTATGTCTAAAGCCTCCAGCTACAGGGTATTGAAGTTTCAAGAAAAATAGTTATTTATTATTCAAGGGAAAAAGTATAAGATTTTAGTTCAGGATTGAGTAGAGTAAAATCTAACATTTTTCCCGTGTATAATACACATTTTTTCCGTGACGGGAGAAAGTAGGGTTTAATATTGAGAAAATATTAAGTCAGAAGATTATGGAAGTAAATTTATAATTTTTAAACTGGTAGGCTGTTGTGCTTGTACCTTTAAAGTCATCAAATATCTGTCAATTTCATTCTTTGATTTGATTTAAGAACTGAGAAATTAGTGGTCCGATTTCGAGTTTTCTCTGACTTCACCAGAGTTAATAGAAGCAGAGAAAGTAGCGTTACAAAACTTATTGCCAGCTAAATCGCTATATTTATGTGTAGGTATATATACTTAGGAGAAAAGCACTGAAACGTTTTTACAATCACAGAAAAAAAGTTATCTAAATTTCTTATTACTCTTAGATATTTCTATGAAATTCTGTATACATCTTTTAATCACTAAGGAGCATTTTTTAACGTATAGGAGTTTTTAAATGTTTACCAGTGACGTCCGTAAGGGGTTTGAACTGAATATGTTTGAAGAAAAAATGATACGCCACTGATCATTTTGAAACCAAAATTATTTTTGAGATCCTCATTTATTTTGGAGCAAATTTTGCCAATAGACTTTCGTAAAAAATAAAAACAAAAAAATGCAATTCATTGAGACTTTTGATATTTTGTTGGAATTTGATAGGTACCCACCATGTGCGGTAACACTTCTTTATAAATAGATAAACATTAAGGCATGGTATTGAATATTTGGATAGAAGAAAAAGGTACGCCTCTGATTTTTTGCGAAATGGCAAAAAGACTGAAGAGCCCAAATTATATATACATCAGTTGTTGTGTCCTCCACCCACACATACGCAAGCACCTGCTCTTCTTTGCATAGACTGACGCACATTTTCAAAGATTCTTGGGGTATTTCTTGTTTCTGTTTGTCAGTATAGTATTATACGATTTAGTATTTTTTCTTCGGTTTGAATCGGTACTACGTACATCTAGGCGGCCATGATTGCGTTCATCCGCGACCTATCCACCGATTGCGATAGGTGTGATTTAAATGGTGTGTGCATTAGCCACATCTGGTTCCTTAATAAAAGAGGAAGGTCTTCAAGCATTGGCGGCAGATCTTCTTCAAGAAAGTGTAAATATGATTGTCCATCATGTCTTTTTAGGGAAAAATGGTGCTATCAAATAATCGTCAATAATGCCACCTCAAACTTTTAATGAGAGCTCTTCTTGTTGATTTGATTCAATAATTTCATACGGGTTTTCATCTGTCCATAAATGGTCATTATGGAAATTTTTTACTTAGTTCTTAGAAAAATTGGCTTTATAGATAAAAATAATGTGCCTGTCAAATAACGGATTTTCCAGCAGGTTTTGAAGAAATCACTCACAGAAATTAATGCGCAACGAGAATGCCTGGACTCTTTGAATGTGATATGGTTATAGACAATTTTCAATGATAATTTTCCAATTTTGAACATGTGAAACAGATCCTCCTAGCTGCATATGCATTTCCGTCTGCAAGTCCATAAGTAAAATTTTAAATCAGCTAATTCACTATTTGTAAGATGTACCATATTTTATCAGATTTCACCTCTTAGTCGAATAATAATTATTTAATAATGTAAAATCTATGTCAACATTATTGTTTTTGTGAAAAGAAACTTAAAAAATTATGACACTTAACCAAGCCTACTAATTTTTATTTCCTTTTCTTTAAGAGGCAATTTAATGTGCTTACGGTTTTCTCTATCCCAACATTCAATATCATGCCACGCCTGGTGGGTGCCTACCAAATTCAAACAAAATATCGAAAGCATTCTCAATGAACTGAAGAAAAAAACCTTTTTTGTTTTTTATTTTTTTACGCGAAAATTGAAGATTTACTCCAAAATAAATGAGAATTTTAAAAAATATTTCCGTATCTACGGACGTCTCTGTAAAAATTTTAAGAAATCTCTTACGTCAAAAATGTTTCTCAATGATTAAAAGGTGTGTACAAGATTTCACAGAAATATATATGTTATATTTTTCGTAAAACCTTAACACGCTTTAGCTCAAAAATAAAGAGGCTTAGGACAAGTTGATATCATATTTTCTTCTTAAAATCAACCAAGGATTCACACCCTTAAGTATTAGCATTAAATCAATAAACACTCTGTATAATAGATATTATATCATAATTTCAAGTTCTTCATCCAATGAAGACGGTCGTAGTTTTTTTGAATTCTTGTACAGAAAAATTCATGGTCCTTTTGTTTTAGTATCAATTGTGCAATCCACAGCGGAGGCCTTCCCAGTTTCTTGCGTGACAAGCTCAGACGTCCAGCGGTCACTGACAAAAGACAAACGACCCGAAAGATTGATGATAATGTGTTGACATCTCAATTCTATACAGAAAATAAATTAATAATGTCTTTTCTTTTCTCTGACGCTCTACTTCACTCGTTCTTTCTCGCTTTTTGTGTCGCGCATTGTGTAGAAGAGATAGTTTTTGCCTGCTATGTGTATAAAAGGAACTCTAAGTCGTGTTAATTGAAATGTAGTTGGAAAAAATGAGGCAATCCATTCACAGCAAGCGATAATTACGTTATAAAGAATGACATGCTGTTTTTTTATTGAGAACGGACGATCTATTTTGATAATTAATAATATATCAAGAGCAATTTACTAATTGTAGTTAATTATTAATATTTTTTTATCTTATAATAATTTATAATTATCATGCAGCTTATAGTTAATTGTATTATATATGTATCAATAAAAATATGCTAACAAAAAGAGTTTGATGAAAGAATTGTTATGCAACAGTGCGAAAATGAAAAATATTCTTGTTATTTTTTGAATGACCCTTTCTAAAAAGTAAGTAGAATTAATATTTTTTACAAAATATAGATCCGACTTTACTAGTTGGTGGACTGAAAAATGTTAGTTATATTAGTGCTAGGAATTTTGAAGTGGTGCAGGTGTAGTTAAATAGCCACAACATCTTACGTGCAGCGCCCTATCATTGTAATGAAGGTGATGAGGTTGAAATACTGATATCGTAGCTGAGATCGACAAACGTAGTAGAGAATTTTATGATAATGAGTTAATGAGATGTGATGAGACGTATAGCGTGATGTACGTAACTCGTGAATGATTACACACAATAGCCATCATTCGTGAATCAAACTATATTTATAAATAGCTAATACATCATATATCTTGCAGTTCATGATCTTTATATATAAATAAATAATATTTGGTGCACGCAATATTCCTGTATTTTTTATTCGATTGAAATCCTCATTGATGTTAGTAAGAAGGAAGCAAAGAACAATGTATCCCTTTCAAAAATTGGAGAATATTCTGTAATGTCTCCAATTGGTCAATCAATATTTTCTATCCAATGAGGACATAATATAAAAGGTTACAGTTGCTTTTTGTTAAACTTACTGATAGTCTTCCGACTTTCATAAGGTATAATTGTAATTTCATGACTACTCTACGAATAAGTAACAAAATGAAACTATCCCTGTGACAAGTCAGAACATTCTAAATTCGAGAAATGGGATCATAGTGGTGGTGGAATTAAGGCCCTAAACCGGCAGCCTAACTTATTCAAGCCTGTTAGGGGCGCATCACCGTAAATCCGTAACTGTCTCAACGTTTTCTACGATGTCGTTACACTTTACGACAACGCGGATTATGGACGTCAAGGGGAGATATAGGCCTTGGAACCTCGACCCTTATAAACTGTTAAGAAATTAAGGGATTCCGTTTTCCTCATATACATTGCCATTACGGTTGTAAAGAAGCGACTGCCCTAAGCAGATATGTCTATCTTGTGCTAGGATACGGCTAATTAGTTCCCGCAATCTCATAATATTATAAACATTAACACCAGATGATATTCTGCTTGATCTAAGGATAATTTTGATGTTAAAAATAGACTCATAACTTATGATCTATTTCTCAATCTTAAAATTCTATCGAGTCTCAAACAGTCTCAGTTTTTCTACTTGAGAAGAAATTCATAAATTATCCAAAATCATACTGATAACAAATAAAACTTTCACTTTATACGTTTTTAGGATTCCATTCCAAAGTTGTCAGAAAATACCCTTAGGTATAGTGTCACTTCATTCGCTTGCCTGTCCGATATCCCCCTATTCTAATCACCGATGATAGCAAAACAAAAGATGAGAAAAAATTATTTGGTTCCATGCTAGCGTTGATTTCGCGATAAAAAACTTTCAAATACACCAGTCATATATTAGAAATTTGATATTTGCTCGTTGTGTTTGCAACCATCTCGAAATCATCATAGGTTGCAGGATCAATACAATGATCTCTTTAATACATACCTCTTTGTCTCGAAAACGGGATCATTGCGCATAGAACATGGATAGAATGATTGATGCATTGACTGATTTAAATAGGCAAATTTGACTATCCTAAACTAATGAAAACTTATTTAAAATCGTAACTAATATTATAAATGCGAAAATAAGTTTGTTTGTTACGCTTTTAAGCCTAAACCACTGAACTGATTCTGATGAAATTGGGTACAGAGATAGACTAGTCCTTGGGAAAGAACATAAGCTGCCTTTTATTGCCCGTGGCATTCTATGTGGTGGGTTTGGTACCTGAAAGTTGTATATTTCAGAAACCTAGGGCTGGATTTTGATGGTCTTTTTATCATGTATGTTTGTACAATTTACTTGAATGATATGGTAGTGGCTGTAATTGAGACTGAGCATCCCAGGTGGAGGGTTCTATACCTGTAATATCCAAATAAATAGCTCGGAGCTCTATGGCTGAATTTTCGTGGATTTTTCGCTATGTTTGTGTGTAGTATGTCACTGGACTGTTTTATGAGAGTCTGCCAGTGCGACTGAGACTCAAACGTGGATCATTCCATTGCGGAAAATCTCTAAGGCATTTGTAAGAGACATTCTCATGCTGTTCTCTATTGTTGGATGGATCTTGGTTGGTATTCGGACTGGTTTTACGTGCAAGAGGTAGAAGGGTTCTATACTCAAGCCTTTTTATGACTGTTTTTGTACGACAATCTACTTCAGTGTTTGCCCGCAAAGTGCCGGGTAAAACAGCTAGTATTATATAAAGTCTTTTGTTGGGTTGAATCCGGTTGAATTCACAAGATAAAAGAGATAACAGTTGCAGTTTGTTTCGAATTTCCAATTAATAATCTAATGATCTGTGAGAAAGTATGTCTATGGCAAATACCAAATACATTCTGATAGTGATATCCCCAATACCAAAGTGATGATGTTTTGAAATTATGAATATTAAGAGCAAGAAGACAGGAAACTCATATTTTTTGTAAATGTGTCTATGCGCACCATGCTGGGCGGAACAAGCGGTTCTTGCTTAAAAAAGACAGCAGATCATGATCATGAAGATAAATATAGAGAAAACATATTTAAGGTAATTGTCAAGATGTTCATCAATGTTCGTCGTTCACGAGGCCATTCTCCTGATATACAACTTCTGTAATCTCATGTGGCTATATAGACAAGCATAAGAAGTTTATTCTTCTTCATTGAGAGGTATTTCAATGTAAAGTCATATTGGTTAAGAAACAATATTTATAAAATATTATTTGATGGAAGTTGGAAGTTAATAAAGGCAATGAACTAATTGTTCCCTTAATTATTTCTATAAGTATAGTATGTTGCTATTTGCAATTAATCCACCGATGTTTTTCCAAGTCTTATGTATGAAATAAACTGTATCATGGAATAGGAATAACTGTACGGAATCCAAATGGTGAGAGGCCTTTTCGTACTTGGCTAATTTCTTGAGTCATTTGGTGGGAAAAACTTACAAAATTATCATGAAGTAAGAGATATATAAAGTTATAATTGAATTATTTTTTTTAAAGTCAAATAATAATAACAATAACAAAGTATTATAAATATTATTTCATAATATTATATTACATCCGCAAGACGCAGTATCTCACCATATCGTATTACATCTCCAAGATGCAGTTTAAGAAGATAACAAAAGTGATAAGGATATTTACGTGCCAGAGATGCAGACCAGTAGTCAGCAAGTTACCATAAAGACCATTGTTAATTGTTTATCCAGTTCGGCCTCCAAAAAGACATTGCTATGTATTTTAATTATAATATTTCTAGAAGTTTCGATTCAACCTTAGGAGAAGAGATCCATTGTATTAATTGACGTTTCTTTTTATATTTTTGATGATTAAACATTTTTGATTGTATAAATACTAGATCTCTAGCTAATGGCATCACTTGTGAGTCGACACTTGTGAGTCGACACTTGTGAGTCTAGATTCATACAGTCATGAAAAGTTAAGTTATATTTGTACTTTAATGTGTTAATAAATAATTGTTTTTAAAAAGTTAATTCCAAGTTAAGTGATTTAACATATATATATATATATATATATATATATATATATATATATATATATAAAAGATGTTCTTGGGGATGCAGTCATATATTAAATAAAATGCTTTGATTGAAGCCGAGCTTTCGAGAATGTTTATTCTCTTCTTCAGGGCAAAAATCGTGAATTTAGAATAAATTAACCAAAAACAGGAAAGATTTCATAGCCATCAATTACAAATGTCATTATTTATATTTGTAATTGATGGCTATGAAATCTTTCCTGTTTTTGGTTAATTTATTCTAAATTCACGATATTTGTCCTGAAGAAGAGAATAAATATTCTCGAAAGCTCGGCTTCAGTCAAAGAATTTTATTTAATATATGACTGCATCCCCAAGAACATCTTTTTATTTATTATAAAACCAGTCAAGAATACAAAATCAATATATATATATATATATATATATATATATATATATATATATATATATATATATATTTATATATATATATATATATATATATATATATATATATATCCATTTTATTGCTGTTGAATAAGGGCAAGACCTTTATCTGGCTCAAATGATGTTTTCAATATCAAAATATAGAAAGGTCTTTGCATATATATATATATATATATATATATAAACTCTATGATTGGGTAATCTGCCGAAGAATTTTTATGGGGCTTAAAAAAAGAATACTCTTCTTGCTAACCAAGCTTTCGAAAAATATATTTTCATCTTCAGGGTTTTGCAAACGAGGTTACAAAATAAAACGAGCAAAAACAAAGATAGGATTTCCTTCACCCATATGGACGGAAAACAATTAACACTAAAGACATTTGACAAAATAAAAATTTCTCCTCCTTTATTTTATAGTTCTATTTACGAAATTACTGAGATGATTTAATTTTAAGAAATTTTTATTCTTTCGAACAGATCTATAAATACCCAAAAAATATGTTTTTTCTAATAGAACACCCTATATTTTATTATTTCTTCTGATAGAGAACCAATATACCTTTGAAATGATATATCATGTTCCTATACCAAAATAGTCAGGTTTTCAAAATATAAGCAACTATCTAATAAAGTGAATTATTTCTAGCATTTTTATAGTAGGTATTTGCTGGTGATGGAAAGATTGACAAGTAATTATCGGGAGGAAGAATAAGTGTTTATTTAGTTGTTCATTCTTCATAAATAATGTGATCAAATTATTGCAAAAACATCCGAAAAATGTTATGCAAGATACCCACAAAGTACAAAAAATACAATAAGTATAAACCTATTCACATAACAAATAAGTCATTTTCTGATTCCTAGAAGCTAATTCAAAATGTTGATTTACGAAACAGTTTCGTTACTCATCTTTGGGATGATAAGTAGACTGCAGAGACGATTCGTTTACCGTACTCTGTAAACTCATTTAAAAACAATAATAAACTTTCATAGGTATCATACTCAGTCTTGGCAAAACAATAATAAGTACCTAAGTAGATTCATCTGAACCTGAACTCAATTTCAAGATAAAATTAGCAATAAATATGCATTGACTGATATTGAGAAAATGAATCCTGGTCAACGATATACATATGTATTTTGTGATCTTTTGTTAGATTATTTACGCAAAAAGACTTTATAAAAACAGTATAATATCTAATTAATAATCAATAACCAACTGATAAGGACAGAGGTTTTAATAATAATAATTGGTAAAGAAATATAGATAATTAAACATTTGTAATAGATTCTCAAAATGACAACCGTTTCTTTCCAAACATCTAAGAATACGTTTCTCCACCTATAAAATAGCTTTTCTTATTTCAAGGGTATCTATCTCATCAATGCATTTAATTACGCGTTGACGCAATTGATCTTTACTTTGTACCTACTGATGTTGAATACAGTTTTTTCTTAAAATCTTTGCGTTTCAGATAAATTATTTTAAGGAATACCTCAAATAATGTTTGTTAAATAATAATTGTGTTTTATCACCATGATAACCAGCAAATACCTACCATAAAAATGCTAGAAATAATTCACCTTAATAGATAGTTACTTATATTTTGAAAACCTGACCATTTAGGTATAGGAACATGTAAATCATTTCAAAGGTATTTTGATTCTCTCTCTGATAAAATAATAAAATATAGGGTATTCCATTTGAAAAAACGCATTTTCGGGTCTTTATAGATCTGATGGGAAGATCAAGAATTTTGAGCAATCCTGTATAACATAAAAAGAAATCTTCAATAATAACTAAGAAAAAAGTCTTTCTAAAGCGATTGCTGGAATTTCATCGTTTCACAATTCAAAATTTCAGAGTAATGTGCTATTGATTGCAGCTCTCTTTTGAACAAAACAAAAGAAAATTAATTAATTCTGGAAACTGTTAGAGATAGGTATGGATATCTTATGAAAGAATACCCAGAAGGCGATAGAGAATCTAATAAATTGATAATATATAGGGTGTCTCATTTGAAAAATCAAAGTTGTTAATACTTTTTGATATAAGTGGCAACGTCGCAAGGCTGAAAATATTTTCAGTCGATAGATCTCTAGGTATAATCTACATAATAAAATTTTCAGAAGGATCCTTCGAATAGTTTTCCTTAAACGTCTAAGGTACCATCGACCGTGAATCACCCTGTATATATATAATTTCATTGAGTTGGGTAAACTGTCAAATATTCTGGGACTTAAATGAGAGTACTCTCTTCGCTCACCGAGATTTCGGAAATTTTTATTTCCATTATTAAGGCTAAAAATTATATTAACATATGGCAATTTCTTTCGAAAAATGAAAATCTGAGAATGGAAAATTAATGACCAGATTATTTGTAGCAACATCTATATTGAACATTTTTTCCATAGAGTTACGGTTTTCGAGTTAAAAGATTGGTAAAGTTTATAATATGCGTATTTCAGCGACGATGTTCTTAGATTTCGGAATAATAGCAAATACAAGGAAATGGTGAACGTTCATCGATTTTCATAACTAATGTAACACTCAAAATTTTGAAATAAATATTTTTCACAAAAAAATGGATCGACGTTATTATTTGGTACACTGAAAAGTACAAAATAATTTTAATTATATTGGTTTTCAATCTAATTGCAACTGCACAACTTCAAAAGTACCAGCACCAATAGAATTAATATTATTTTTTACTTTTCAGTGCACCAACTGACAACGTCGCTGGAATTTTTTGTAAAAAAATATTTATTAGAAGCTATATTTACGAGACTAGACAAAGTATCAACATAAAAATATAGTCATTAATTTATTATTTCTATATGCTATTGTCATCGTTCGAAGTGTTCGAACGTACCAAATGTTGGCTGGATACACGCATTTTGTAATGAAATGTCAAATACTTATTACTTGAATCTATTAAATACACGTTCCCCATTTCAAATGCCCACTGCGAATGTTTTTTTTGACCGACGCGCCTTGTATATAGTAAACGTACTCCGATTTTGATGATTTTTGATTAATTTGAATAATGAGGCTTGAGAAATGGTCCCATATTCATAAAAACGCAAATCCGAAATCCCCTTCCCTCCGAAAACCGCCCCCGAAGGGGATGTAGGGGGCAAATTTTCTCGAAAATCGAAAATTTGATTTGGTATTATTAAAGATAGGACAATATCCGGAAACGTTTAAATTGAACATTTTTTCAAAAGAGCTACGGTTTTCGAGATAGACGCATGTTAAACTCTCAAATATATGTATTTTCGCTATGTGGAGAGGGCGATTTCTTTCAAAAATTGAAAATCTTTTGATACTACATAAACGATATAATTAATTGTAACAACATTATTAATGAACATTTTTTCCTTGGAGTTACGGTTTTCGGTGTTGAAATGGTAACATGTAAAATATTTAAGCGTATATCCGCAGCGATGCTTGAGATCTCAATAATAACACTACAAGCAAAGAATATACGTGGGTAATAGGATAAGTATGGGTATTAGTGAATGTTTAACGATTTTCGTGACTAATATCACACTCAAAAGTGTGAAATAAATATTTTTTACAAAAAATTGGACCGACGTAATTAGTTGATGCACTGAAAAGTATAAAATAATATTAATTCTTTTGGTGCTGGTACTTGTGAAGATGGTGCCAAAAGTTATCAATCTAATATTATTTTATACTTTTCAGTGCATCAACTAATAGCGTCGGTCCAATTTTTTGTAAAAAATATTTATTGATCGTTCGATAGGTACTTTAAAAATGGTGTTGAAATGTTCTCTCTGTAAGAACCTACTCAACATATAATTTACTGGTATTTTTTGACCGACTTTCCAAACGGAGCAGTTATACCTACTATTCGACTGTATAGTGAACGTGCTCTGATTTTGATGATTATTTTTGTTTCGTTTGAGAGAGGAGCATTGAGAATTGGTCCAATTCAAAAAATCAATATTAGACATGCTCTTCCCTCAAAAACATCCCCCAAAGGAGGTGGTAGGGGTAATTTATCCCGAAAATTGAAAATCCGAGACGGCAGAATTAAAGAACATTCCATATCCGGAAACGTCTAAATTGGACATTTTTTAAAACAATTTTTCCGAGAATCGAAAATTCGAGATTTGAAAATTAGAAAGGGGACTATACTCGGAAACGTTTAAATTGATTTTTTTTAAGCAGGTACGGTTTTCGAGTTACACCAATGGTAAATTCTGAAATATGTGATAGGTGTATTTCCGCTATGTGGAAGGGGCATTTATTTTCGGAAATTGAAAATATGAGACGCCCAAATTAAAGAAGAGATTATATGTAGATATCAAGATTTAAATTGAATATCTTTTCAAGAGAGTTAAGGTTTTCGAGTTACAGCAGTAAAGTCGGAAATATGTACTTATTTCTGCGCCGAAATTTTTCGAATGATACCTAACAACTACAAGCTAAGCCTTATACATGGTAATACTATAAGTAGATACTATTTTCTTTGGTATCAGTTAACGTTCAAAAATTTTCATAACTAATTTTACATAAAACTGGAGCGACTTTATTAGTTGGTGCACTGAAAAATACAAAATAATATTAATTCTATTGATGCTGGTACTTTAGAACCTGTGCCGTTGTAGTTTGTTTTTGTAGGCACCATCTAAGTATCAGCACCAAAAGAATAAATATTATTTTGTATTTTTCAGTGTATCAACTAATAAAGTCGTTTTTTGTAAAAAATAATGATATATGAATATCCCATTATTTATTTTTCATCTATGAGAATTCTTAAAAAATTCCTAGCTGGCAATTTATTATCTAGTTATTATTATATTTGATCTTTTTCATCTGATTGAAGAGTAATAGGATATTCATATTGCTTACAAATTCGGATGATACGAAAATCAGTTGAACATATTAAACAATGCGTTTTGACCTTTAGTTATAGGATAGATAGACGAAAATAATGCTTATTTGATTTAATTTTATATTTATATTTTTACTACCCTGTTTTATCACGAAATGTAATTAATATCAATCTTTTCCACAGAATTTGAATATAATTATACCTACTTCTTCTATGACCGTGCTGAAATCTTTCAACAAATAATGAATAGAAAAGCCACTATTGCATTAAAGGAGAGAGGAAATTCAACAATCTATGAAAAGATGATTAAACTTCAAACATCGAACAACAATGGTTGGTGAATAAACTCATTTATTCCAGGGATTGATAATCGCACAATTCCTCTGTACAGCTAAAGCAAAATTGAATTTCTGGCAATTCGTAATTACTGGGCAATTCAAATTGTGATCGATCGGAAAAGTAAATTTATTCCGACGGCCGGATTGTAATCTTGTTAGCGTCTATTCGGGGAAAAAATGGGAGCGGAAAATGGGAAAGGGTCGCTAATGTGCAACCCATTTTTTACCGTTTTCTGTCACAGCCCAGTGAATAGCACGAATTCAAAATGTTTTTAGATGAATTATTATTTAAAAAAGGAATAGAATAATTCAAGGAAATACTTACATATATTTGAAATTCATTTGTCTTTTTCAAGTTTGTCATTTGTTTATACAATATATAATTGTTGTTGTTGAATATACCCTTTCAACACCCTTTCTTAAGATTTATCCTGAGACATGGCGGTGGTTTGAAATCCTTGTTAAACTGTAGGTAAGTCTTCTTGTTTGTGGCCACAATTTCTTGACAGAAAAGTCGTTTACGCTCGAGAAGGGTTCTTAAAGAAGAAGAAGCTGCAATGATCCAGTACTTATATTTGAGTTGTTGTCAATAATTTGTATTATTTACTTATGGAGTAAAGTGTTGATGTTTACAATAAGCGTCAGTACATTGCCAGGAAATATGACCACAAAATATGGAATCCATAAAGGCCGTTTTTCATGATTTTACTATAAGATGTATATTGGCACATACTGGAAAGGCCAGAACAAGATTCTCTGAGTCATCTAGTATAATATATGGGTGTATTTAGCTGGAAATATCAGTGTTAGATAGCGCCAGAATAGAAACAGGCTGGAGCTAAGCTAGTTAGCGAAAAGCGCTCGTTATTCACTAATATAATAGTCGAATCAATTTCCATTCGTGAATTTCGGATTGCAATTTAACTTTTTCTTGTTACATGAAATATGTTCCAATTCCTTTATCATTTTTGACAGACAAACCTAAACGAAAGAGGTATACAATTCACTGTCTGCTTTTTTTTGGCTCGTGTGTGCGTTTTATATATTAAACGTACTCTGATTCTGATTTTTGATTCGTTTGAAATAGAAGACTTGAGAAATGGTTCTATATTTGTATAAGTACTATCTTCTTTGGTACTAGTGAACGTTCAACGATTTTCGCGACTAATGCTACAGTCAAAACTTTGTAATAAATATTTTTTATTATAAGTTGGTGCACTGAAAAATACAAAATAATATTAATTCTGTTGGTGCTGGTACTTATGAAGTTGGTGCTAAAAGTTATCAATCTAACTGGAACTGCACAACATCAAAAGTATTTCTCAGTTCACAAACTAATAACGTCAGGCCAATTTTTTGAATAAAAAATTTCAACGCTGAAGTTCATCGATTTATAGGCCTAATTATTTAAAATTATTTTCTTGTATAGATATATATTTTCATATTAAATTAAATTAAATATGTTCTAACAAGTCAACATTTTTTTCTAACAAATACATATATATATTGCCTATGATCGGCATAATTATAAATCTCTCTCATTATCCAATGATTAAATTAACATTTAACATTAATTTACGGAAATATTATTTAATTACGAATATTGAGCAATATACATAATATAGGTATATATTTATGTATTCTAAGTTTTATAATCGTGATTGATTTATAACATCCGAACAATAATATTAAACTGTGTATCTCAGAATATCTGACACGAAATCATCTAGATAAATTATAATCAATAATTAATGAAAAAGATTGACATTTGCTTAGATACATATGAGCATGACCAAAACTAATGTTAACTAAGAGTATTGGACCAAACATGATTCCTGTAACAGGAATTGTTTTATGGAGACCCCAGGGTCGAAAACCCGTTCAATTACTACGCCTGAGTCATCAACGCTTTTCCAATAGAATTTAAAGCTCATTCTGCTGCAATCAATAATATGCAGTCATGAGAGTTTATCAATTATTTAAAAAATATATTCAAATGAGCAAGAGAGCAACGCGTTATAATTACCAAAGAAATTTAAATTACATTTTAATTAACTGTCTATTTTTTTTTAAATCATCAGTTTTTATAATTTAGTTTTACATTTCATTATTGGAATCTACCTATCAGCCGCATTTATGAGTGAATCTGTCACTATTGGGTACAAGGTAAGTTTGATACTAGAACTGTGAAAAGAAAACAAAATAAAATATTTAGTAACAATTAACAAACTAAGATATGTTTATTAATAAGAGTGCAGGTTTCTTGCCATGATTTTTATCTTATTTTTCGAATTTGTTACCTGTTATTATCAAACCCAACATATTACAATTCATTAATATTATTCTTATATATGTTAGCAATTATCAAATTAAGGATATGCAACCATGTATACATTTAATGTGAGAGTAGAGTGGTAGAAGTAGAGTAGGCTAGGAGCGTTAGTAGTCAGTATGAAGCAAGACGTGTTAAGGTGTAGATGGATAAGAGTAATATATAATCAAGAGTAAAAGTTACGAGTCCGAGTTTTAATAAAGGAGAACCTGACAATTAACTAGTAAGAGGAAACTAGCTAACAATTCAGAAGTGGGATTTGAAGATCAGAAGATGAGAATGGATCTTGAGTGAACCAGTGAACCACAAAACTTCGAGAAAAATGGCAAGCCAACAGAGTCAAAATGGCGGGCATTGTCTGAATGGAGAAGGACAGCAATAGCGCGTGCGCGAAACCATGAATGAGCAAGAGGATCGCATTGAGACGACAGCGACCTTTATGACAAGTGTGCCAACAAATGTTGACGTCATCCAGCAACAAATGACGGCAGTTTTGAATTTGATAACTAGAGTCGAGGAAAATAGAGCAAGAAGTGATGAAATGATGCGAACTGTGATCAACAATCAAAGTCAGACAACGGATTTTCACGTTATGCCTGACTTATCGAGGGCAGTTCCGGATTTCGATGGCTTGATCGTGGATGACCAACCTAGAGAATGGTTGGATCGCATCACGAGTTGTGGTCTACTTCACGGGTGGACGGACCAAATAAAATTAGAGACAGCAAGAATCCATTTGAAAGGTGCGCCTAAAGACTGGTACGAGGTGAATCGTGATGCCATACATTCGTGGCGTGAATTTGAGTATGTGTTTCGAGCGACATTCGTGGTTGAACCGAGTAAAACAGCGCAGTGGGTTAAATTAACTAAAAGAATACAGACAAGTTCCGAACCGGTTGAGAACTACTTTCATGAGAAAAATAAATTGTGTAATGCTTTGAAACTATCATTTGAAGAACTAGAAGAACAAATTGTGACAGGTCTTGTGAACAAAAGTTTAATTCCGGGTTTAATGGTCGCTTATCATGCAAATGTAAACGAATTGTTACATGACATTCTAAAACTAACACGAGTGACGAACAAGAGCATCAGCTCGGTAGTCTTTGTGAATAATGCAAGCGCTACAAACATGCGTGGACGCGCACCATCGACGAGTCAGACGCGTTCGTCAGATTTGCGTGATCAAGAGAGACAAGACCGTACTAAGGTCCGATGTTTCAATTGTGCAGAATACGGACATGTAGCAACAATGTGTTCTAAACCGAGGAATCTTTCGGCGTGTTTTACGTGCGGCCAGAGTGGACATTTCACGAAAAATTGTCACAAAAGGCGAGATAACCCTGCGGCTACGAGTACACCCATTCACAAATCGTCGACTAGTGAATCTCGTTCAAAAATTGACAACAATCGAGACGTGTGTGTGATTATCGAAAAAGGAGTTCGTCCAAACAGTGTTGACAAGTTTTTACGACGTATCCGTGTAAATAATCGCGATGTTGATGCTTTCATTGATACTGGAAGTTCCGTGTGTACGATTCGGCGCAGTACGGCTGAAACATGGAAAGAAACATTGAGCGATGTGAACTTTAAGTTATTCGGATTTGGAGGCAGAGCACCAATTGAGGTTGAACAGATGTTCCAAGCAGTTGTGACCATCGACGAAGCCACAGTGAGTAACGTGCCATTCTACGTGGTTCCAGACAGTGCGCAACAAATACCAGTTCTCATTGGTCGATCTTTTACCGAAGATAAGCAAGTTGCATACGCAAAAGTGACTGACGTTCTGAAATTTGGACGCGCGGACGAAGAACCATTCAAAAACTTGATATTGGAGACGCCATCGTCACAGAAAATTCACGTAACAACCGAGGAGTGCAACATTTTGGAAGCACATTCAGTCAGCTTCATACGTGCGAGCAATGGAGAAGAAAACTCTTGGGTACCTGTGATAAACTGTAATGATAATAATGTAGTTTTAGCAGAAGGTGCAGAAATTGGGAAAACTGAGAGAAGAACACTTGATTCCGAGTGCAT
Source organism: Crioceris asparagi (assembly GCA_958507055.1). Classification (NCBI taxonomy): domain Eukaryota; kingdom Metazoa; phylum Arthropoda; class Insecta; order Coleoptera; family Chrysomelidae; genus Crioceris; species Crioceris asparagi. Next base: position 44,342,354 of record OY293827.1, read on the forward strand.
CGTCCAAGAAATAACATCAAGCATGTTAAAAGTGGATAGTAAAACCTCTGCAGATGATCTTGCCAATTTAGTGAATTTGTGCAACGAATTTAGTGACTGTTTCGCGTTTAATCTCAGCGAGTTGGGATGTACAACGTTAATGAAGGTAAACATTGAAGATACAGGAATTCCAGTTCGTGCGAAATCTTATCGTGTGAGCTTGAAAGAAAGACAAACGATTAAAACATTGTTGGTGAGTGGAAATCGCACGGAATTGTGACGGAAACTAATTCGGCATATGCGAGTCCGGTATTATTAGTGCCTAAAAAGACAGGAGAACCGCGCTTAGTGATCGATTATAGGCAGCTAAACAAGCAGACAGTGAAAAGCAATTGCAAATCCCGAGGAGCATCTGGAGTGCATTAGCGGATGTAAAATGTTTACAGTTTTAGATCTCGCGCATGGATATTTACAGTTACCGCTCACCGAGGAAGCAAAACCCAAAACTGCTTTCATCACACCAGACGAGACAGGGCAATTTGAGAGAATGGTGTTTGGGCTTATCAATGGTCCCTATGAGTTCAGTCGACTAATGACCCTCGCCCTAGGTCCTTTGAAAAACGAAGTGGTGATGAGTTATCTCGACGATCTGATATGTCCTGCAAAAGACTGGCCAGATATGATGAGAAAATTGCGGAAAATATTCGATGCATTAAGGAGAGCAAAATTGACGTTAAAATTGAATAAGTGTGTGTTTGGGGCGAGAGAGGTTGAATATTTAGGAATGTTGTTATCGGGAGGAAGTATCAAACCGGGTCAGAGGAAAACCGAAGCTGTAGTGAATTTCCCGCGACCGCATAACGTAACAGAAGTTCGTCGATTTCTAGGATTAACATCGTACTTTCGGAAATTCGTGGAGAGTTATGCGATTCGAGCGAGACCACTGAGTGACTTGACGCGAAAGAGTGAAAAATTCGTATGGACAGAAAAGGAAGAAGATTCTTTCAATGATTTGAAAAATGCGTTGGCGAGTACACCGGTTTTAAGACTTTACAATCCGAACGCGAGTGAAACCGTTTTATACACCGATGCATCGAGCCAAGGATTGGCTGGAATTTTGACCCAAAGACAATTCGAGGACAATGAGTTACACCCTATATTTTACGTGTCAAAAAAGACAACTGATGTCGAGAAAAACTATCATTCATCGAAATTAGAATTAATGGCAGTAGTGTTTTGTATCGAAAGGTTGAGAAACTTTTTAATTGGTCTTAAGTTCATAGTGTATACCGATTGCCAGGCGTTGGTCTATTTAAACGCGCAAAAGACTCAAAACCCTCAGATTGCTCGATGGTATAATTTACTTTCTGAATATGATTTCGAGATTAGACACCGGTCAGGAGAGAAGATGGTTCACGTGGACGCCATGTCGCGAGCAGCCGTCGAAGAACCTAGTGATACATCTCGGGAAATGTACGAGAAAACGGAGGTAATGAAAATAATGTCTGAAAAGGATTATATTTTATTGATACAACAGAGTGATCCTGAGTTAAAAAGACTACTAACAATCCTACAAAAACCTAGCGAGGACCGAACGAGAACCGGGACACAAGACGCAAATAATTTCGTGTTACAAGATTCGAGACTATATCGAAAAGTGAGTGTCAATGGTACTGAGAGACATTTATATGTGATTCCGAAATCTTTACGAAAGAGTATCGCGATTAAATACCACGATTTAATGGGACATTTCGGGCTAGATCGAACTGTTTTGCGAATTTACCGTTATTATTGGTTTCCGAGGGTAAGACGCTATTTAAGACAACACATCAGAGGTTGTGCAGAGTGTTTGTTGGTGAAAATTCCAAGTGGGAAAAGACCAGGTGAATTGCACCCCATCCCACCCCCAAAACGACCTTTTTCGCGTGTGCATTTGGATCATGTAAGACCATTAGTAACTACAGAAAAAGGATTTAAGCACATTCTTGTTTTCGTAGACGCCTTAACGAAATTTGTGAAATTGTTTCCAGTGAAGGACACTAAAACGACATCTGCAGTGAAAGCGCTAAATAAAGTAATCGAACAATTCGGATTACCAGACAGAGTAGTGTGTGATCGAGGTACTTGTTTTACGTCAGAGAATTTTCGCGAGAACTTGAGGAAAAATGGTGTAAAATTGACATTAGTTTCCACACATTGGGCTCAAGCCAATGGACAGTGCGAGCGAGTGCATCGAACATTAATACCAACACTAATGACATCTTTGGAGAACGAGACCGATTGGGCAAGTAAACTACCAGAAGTTGAAAGATTTCTAAATACAGCGCCTAATAAAACAACGCACAAGACACCGTATGAAGTTTTGTATGGCTACCTACCAAGATTTTCAGACGGATTGCTGACAGCAGTAGCATTGAATGAGCAAGACAGTTGGAGACTTGCCAGAGAAGTACAAAATGAAGTGGAGAAAACAATCATCGAGGAACAGAGAAAATACAAGAACAATTTTGATAGAAAACGATACAAGGGCATTGAATTTAACATAGGAGACATCGTGGTTGTGCGCAGAGTTCCATCGATGACTGGGGAGAGTACCAAAACTCAGCCAAAATATCGTGGGCCTCTAATAGTCACTGAGAAATTGCCAAGTGACACATACAGAATTGCAAGCATACAAGGAGCAGGAGGACGACGCTATGAAACGACAGCAACCGTGAGTCAGTTAAAACTTTACCAAACACCGAATGATTCAGATCATTCAGAGTCGGAGGACAGTAGTGAGACACCTGACGCAAGCGATGAAAACGCACCGAGACAACCGAAAATCGAATTGCAGCGAATTATGGGGCAACACCAACCCAGTGAGGAAGAGTCACCCTCAATGGTTGCGCATCAGGAACTTCCGAAGAGGACAGCACCTGAGAAGCGACGTCGAAGACGGCCAGCGTATCTACAGGACTACGAATAAATTTAGTGTTTATAGTTCATTTAAAACTTTTATGAATGAGGGCATTCATCATTCAGGATGCCCGAGTGTTAGCAATTATCAAATTAAGGATATTCAACCATGTATACATTTAGTGTGAGAGTAGAGTGGTAGAAGTAGAGTAGGCTAGGAGCGTTAGTAGTCAGTATGAAGCAAGACGTGTTAAGGTGTAGATGGATAAGAGTAATATATAATCAAGAGTAAAAGTTACGAGTCCGAGTTTTAATAAAGGAGAACCTGACAATTAACTAGTAAGAGGAAACTAGCTAACATATATTTCAAGTATTTTGAACGATAAATGTGACTGGTAATCAGCTGATTCTAATCAATTTACTATCGACGATTTGACGTAGCCAAACTATGTATGACAGAATACAACCGGTACGACCATTGTGTCTAATGAGCTCAACTATTTTGTTGATACTAATACTTACATCTGATTCAATAATATAGTGCTTTTTCGATCTACTTACTATTCCAACATGGTAGAAGACTCGAATAAAAAACAGTGTTAGTCTCATATAGGTGTATTGGAAACAAATAATATAACTAGAAGATACATAAGATGGATTAACATTTAAAATTTTCGTGAGATATTATTGAGGAAAATGCATAAGATCGGTGGTGCTTCTCAGCTTTGCTTTTAGGCCTAAGCAACTATCAGTATTTGATTCATTTTCTGGACAATTGAGCTGGAGGTGCCTGAAATCAATGATAGGGTTTCCTAAGTATTAACTGCAGGCACAAAGAATTGATACCTAATTCATATTATAATGCACCAACTCTGTACATAATTTTAGTGACACTGGCAACGTCAACATCTGAAGTGAAATCTGTCTGTCTGTATGCTGTCTGTTTTTAATTCAGGCTCATGTCATAGTGTTTTGTTTTTGATGTAGGTGTACTAATTCAAATTTATTACTGGGTGAATAACGGTTTGATTATGAATTCGCCATTAGACTATTAATTGGTCTTGAGTCAAACAGTAGAAAACGCATTCATTGATATCACCATATCTTGATAAGATAAACAAAAGTTAGTAGTACAATTATACCAAATGTTACCTCAAGTTCACATTGAATAAAAAAAATGATGGAAGGTATGAAAAAGAATATGAAATATTGCATAAAAAACAAATTATAAGTATAACCATATCTTATCTCACGACTCACTTGAAGAAACTGTAACTCAATTGTAAGGAGGTTGGATTACAAGATCCATCATTTGGATTAGTCCAAGACTTAATACTCTTGATATCTTCTTTGATGTCATTCAAGATGTTATCTTTGGCAGGCTGCATCAGTGGATCAGCTTCAATGATTTCATCAAGTAATCTGAATATGGCTTCTTCTTTCATGTTCCCATCAGCATCGATCTTTTTGTAAGATAAATACAAATTAATTCTCTATTAGGGAAAAATGCCTCTTGGTAAATATACTAGGAGTCATGAAAGCTACCTACGAGAAGGTATATAAGGAAATATTAAGTGAGATCGTTCATTATTTCATAATTTTCGTGAATAATGTGATGTAATAAAAATACTTACGATATCCTTCTTTTGCCCATAACATTGCAGAAGACACTACAATATAAATAATTATTAGTACCTATTCAATGCTGCTATTTGGGGAATATTAACAAGAAAAGCTATTTTGCCAAAATTTATGACAAAATTACATCCAGGATGATCAACTTTTACTCTGGAGATTAATATATAAATATCTGGGCAACCGAGCTTTGCTCGGGTGTTGGGTAACACAGAATTTAGAGTAGGGCTATAAGAGTAAGGAGTAAGGATATTTAAATTTATTAAAAATGTGCATATATCTGGTTAAAATGTATTGCGATCGGTAAATACTGCTTTTATTGTTCACATATTGGTAAGATATAGATTTCGAAATAAATACGAATGTGTAATATGAATGATAGATATATCAAAACTCAGCTGTATCAACCCCCAAACACTATACATAGGTACTGAAACTTTTATCTGCGGAGCCATTCTTGAAATAGCAAGTGTGGACCTCGAGGGTCACACCGATTAAATATAAAAGAATCGTCAATCGATTTCTCGACTCCGATGACTTGGAGTTTCTTCTTTTTCAACTTATATTCTACTCCACTTTGAGATCATGGACTTTTACTTACAATAGTTTGACAAGAGTAATTATTGTATAGGTTTTCTCTCTTGAATAGGTAATAGTGAAATTTTTGAGCATCCAAACAACAATTCTATATACTTGAAATCTGTCCAAAAAATACATATTAAAAAACAAATTTCTTTGATTTAGATATTTTCTTTGTGTCCAATTATAACTACAGGGGAGAAAAAGAAAACAAAATGTTTTCTAAAAATAAGTATTCTAGAAATAAGGGTGCTTTTAATTTTCAATTTAGTATATTGCGATTATTTTGTTGGTATTATAGTTATGTTGAATAATATATGGCTTCATTTACTAATTTATACTTATTGTGTATTTTCCAAACTGACAATCATTTCTTACAAATAGTAGGTATTTCAAAAAAATGTCATTTTTATTATTGAAAGTCAAAATAGTAATTTTTAGTTACATATATTATTTAATAGAAGTAATAAAATTTTCTATGAGGTCTTTGAATTTGATGTAAAATACAGTGTGTTTCATTTATAACAACAGAGAATATCATGGGCGTGAGTTTTGGGTCACCGTGCTCACAAAATATATATTAAAAATAGAGTTGCAACCAAACTAGACTATTAGGAAGTTCTATTGGCCTTAAGGAAATAACTTTCAGTTTTAATTTTGAATAATAAAGGTCGGCGAAGATTTTTCTATAAAAGTGGTCGTATTTTAAAAAGTACCTACCTTTTAGAACCTACTTAAACCCTATATTGCTGTAGCATAAAAGATTAGTGGAATTGGAATTCAAGATAATATTTAAGGTATTCCATATAAAAGAAAATTCGGATCGTAGCCATCGGATAGGTAAATTTCATGATTTTTAATTTATAGGTATTATTCTATTACTATTTCTGTCAGTTTTAGATCAAAGAGCTTTAAATAAAATTTCTAGATATAGATTATAATATATAAAGAATATTTTAAATGACATCTACTCAATGGCTATTTATTCATATTATTTTTATAAGTTTGGTTGGCCGCCATTTTCAAACTACTTGTCCGATCATGCCCGTTATCTATCTGAACAGATATTTCTATACAACGAATGTGAACTTGATGTCTTCAAAATGCCCTGTTACATGCCAACAGAAATATTGAATATCGGAATATAACTTTTTATATCCTTCATCTTGTATTACTCACGGTAGTGATTTTCTTATTTGTTTCAAAACTTGATGCATCAAATACATCCCAACTATCGATTGTCCAATTTGAATGAGTATCAAATATTTCATTCAAACAATCAATCTTCGCCTTTTTATGACCATCTCGTCTGGTCAGAAATATGTCTTTATCACAACAGAGCATCCTCTTCCAACGAACCAATGAGATGACGTCACGACGTACTCTTAGGACGTTTGAAATCCCATTATCATTTGACAGAAAATCATCTACAAATAATATTTATCTTAATTGGTAACATGTTTTTTCCATTTTACAGAGTGAGAATAATAACTTATTAATGAAAATTAAAATATAAAACAAACTACTTTTAAGCTTGTGATTGACAAGGACTTGATGAAGAAGATCCCTAGACAAATACATAACTCGGAAAGAAATCTCACATGAAAGCAGAAAACTTACACGCAAGGGCTCAGCAATAAAAGTGCAATGTGGAAATTTAAAAGTGAGGCCTTCACAAAATACGGCAAATAAGAAGAGAAAATATATTTCCGAGACGTATAAGAATTTAATCTAACTCACAAAAGAAGCCATCACCAAAGACGCACACTGGAGCAACTGCTGCCAAGAACACCACCGACAATACACAGTTCGTTTTATAATTCATGATGTCTGTAAGGATGTGCAGCGAACACTCTCTGGGTAGGTTAGGAGGAGTTGGAGCTCTGTGTATTTATATTCCACGTGCAAATTGCTCTTAAGTGGTCAGCGGTTTGTATGGGAGAACGGGGCAATTCTAACGATCTCTCTATTAAAGGTGAGATATATATTTGACATCTAACTCAAATCCGAAAATTGTACTGTGTTGATTCAATATTTAATATTTCTGTCTTGATTAGCGGCTTGTTAGCAAAAATAAATTACTTTTTGCAAAAATGAGGATTTGAATCAATAATTGATGTTTTATTTTCTATTGGGATTCACTGCTCAAGCTGCCTCACACAATTTTAGTTTTTTGTGGCCCAACAAGTTTTCTTTTACCATGGGTAGGTATATCAATAAAAATGAAATGTTTTTCGTTGAGAAGTACATCATTTGAGAACGGTAAGAATTGGATATTCACTTAGAAAAAAATACGTTATAGTCAGAATAAAGATTCCAGGAAAAGACAATATGGATAAGTTGCACGGAAAATAGAAAAATTGGGGGAAAAGGTAAACCCTGGAGGAGAAACGCCTACCATACTAAAATAGTATAAAATTACATTTGTTGTTTTCATTACCTTCGCTATCTAACAGATACGTTTTTTTTTTAATTTTACATATATCAATAGCATTCACAAATTCACAGGAATACTATAATCAAGTTTATTGAAATTTGGACAAAACAACTTCTGTCGGATCAGCTAGTCTACATATAAATAATTGGAAAGAATACTTTTGTACATGAGAGGCTAAGAATAACCCGAAATCAAATATTTTAAAACTTTTTAAGCAAACGGATGAGGTATAAAAGCAAAATTTGCGTGATTAACACGATCCCTGATTCAGATGTGCTTTTTGTTTCAAATAGACTGGGTCCTACATAAAAAAACTTTAAAATTCAGTATTTATTTTCTCCCAAAAATTGTCCATAAAGGGGGTGAAGGAGACCATATCTGGCAAATTTTCAGAAGGATATTTCTTTAATATTTACTTCCGAGTAAGATTTAAAGTATGTATTTTTTATCTCTGAATATGAGTGAAAATTAAACAATTTTGATAACTAATGATACATTCAAAAATGCAAAAAAACATTTTAAAGATGCACTGAAAAATACAAAATAATGTTAACTCTACTGGTTCTGGTGCTTTTGAAGTTGGTGCCAAAAGTCGCCTATCTACTGATAACTGCATTACTTCAAAATTACCAGCACCAATAGAACTAAAATAGTTTTGTATTTTCCACTGCACCTACTAATAAAGATGGTCCTTGGTTTTGTGAAAAAAACATTATTAAGTTAGATCCAGGAACCTACCATATCGATAAAACACCCAAATGACTGTTCTTGAAACATCATAGAATGTTCCCCCAAAATTTGAGATTCGTTTATCCAGCTAAATTTTGGAACACCTGAAAAATTAACCGTTTGGTGAAGCTTTTATAAAATTTAGCTGAAAGTATGAAAATGTCTTTTTATATCTGGATGCTACAATGTATGTTAGTTTTCATGGAATATATTATTTTAATCTATAAGTTCATTAAAAAAAATCGTGATTTAAGAAGAAATATGTGCAGAAAACCTAATAAAGTAGAATCATAAATGCCAGATTGTTTTAGAAAGGTACGATCAGAAATCGATCCAAAAATATATAACACCGTTCAAAACATGGGATTGAGTAGGTGGTAAATTATTAGACTATTCGTTATTCCGTATTATAATAGTAACCTTAATTATCACAAAAGCTACATAATGTGAGGTAATTTTCCGACGAGTGCTAAAAATATCACTTCCTGTAAATATTTTTCTATTAAAATGATATAGTAAAAATTTAATTTCTTGGAAATCATCGACATAACAAACAAAATATAATAAACATAAACATATGAAAGTTACTCTTCCGAAAAATGTTATAGAAGGCTCCAATTACAGACAGATAAGTATTATAAATGATTACCTGACTTCAATATTATTATACTTAGATTTGAATTGTTAGTTTTCAAATCATTCAATTAATTTCTTCCGTTTTTATGTATAATATTTCGAAAATTCTGAGTTAACCAACAATAAACTTTTGGCAATACTTGTATTTTCTATTGTTTATTAAAGGCAAATGTGCCCTTATGTTATTGTTTTCTAATAAATTCCTATAAATATTTTATTGGTAATAATAATAGTTGGAGATTTACTTATTTATCTATTTAATCAGTAATTATTACAATTGGCTGTTACACCTGCAACCGCAACCCTGCATAGGTAAATTAAATTACCTGCAGGCCTGACACAATATACACTGTGTCCCAGATTGGTGCTGCATGTATTACTATCTCGGTTATTATAAGAGCTACAAAATCGGTTAAATGGCAAATGTTTCTCAGGATCATATTAACTGCTATTATATTTTGTATTTTTTTTTGTTTTTGTAAGAGATCGTGAAAAACCAAAATGGTGAGTTTTTGACAGTCCCCCATATCTCCAATATTTGAGAGCATAGGACATTTTGGTTTACATATTCTATGGGAACTTTTTTAAGGTAAAATGCTGCTGAAAATGAAGAGAGAATTGATGCTGTGTTACAATACATTAACAATAATCTCACAGCATCAGTTAGAAAAATTGGTAATGAAACGGATTATGAACATTTTAAAGTTATTTGTTACAGTACATTTCAATGGCATTTTTAATACTATTTCTATCACTAATAGTTTTTCAGATTTGTGGTAAATGAATTAGTTTGTGTCTAGTTTAATTTTTAAAATTGATGTATATTTTTTAATTATTATAATTATATATTTTAATGGGAATTCTAATTAAACTGGGCTCGATTTATTTTCACTTATTTATTTACACTAATAATTACACATTTATATTAACAGCATTACTTTGCGCTTAGCGCTCTATTTATATTCACTGTTCTATGCACTAGTGTATGAACACACTCAACTATCTGACTCTGTGATTGACGCGGTTATTTATACTACTTAACCTAAAAGTCTCGATTCTTCGAGTTGATACCAGTCTTAGATTTGCTATATGTTATTATTCGGGAATAATCCAGGCCCTACGATCTTGGGTGCTTCTGAGGTTTTTCGTCTGTTCGATTCCCGATATTGGTATGTGTATGTGTAGTTTATTATACGGGTAAGTTTTCACGTTACTATATCAAAGATTCGTATGCAAACTGTTGTTTTATACATAAGGGATTTTACCTTAAAAATAGTTTTTGTTAACTATTTTCAATATTTCGTTTTGAACTTTTTCCAAAGCCATTGTTTATTTCATAATATACTATGAAAAAATGCGGAGTTTATTATTTTCTAATGCATTTATTGAATATAGAAGATACATAAGGAGATGTAATATTGATAAACTTCGCTCTTGTTTTATCTATGCCACCATTTTTATTTTACAAATCTCCAATAATTTCTTTATTTTCAAATTAATTGGTTTGATAAAGATGGTATAATTGTATTTTTATTGGTGGCTTAAATACTTCACAAGTGGTCTAATTTTCTCAATTTAATTTTCACATATAGGTATCATAAAAAAGGTACATTTAAAGAAAAATTCTTTCTCTTTGCTTCCAGTTATTATTATTTTATTCTCATCACAGATATTGTCTATATTATTTTGTTTGCATTTATTTTTTCTACCTTGTTTGTTATTTATAATGCTGCATAGCTTCTTAGGACTATTGCTACAATACTTTTTCATGTTTTATTCTGGCATCATTGATGATTTTTGACAGAGTTCCTAAACGGAAAAGGTATTCGACTATTTGCCTGCAATATTACTTTTAAGTCTGTTCCAGCTTTTTGTACAGTAAACAATTTACAAGATTCTTCTTTCATTTGAAAGTGGACTATTGAGAGTTGGTACCATTGAAAGAAAATCGACAGCTAGCATGTTCTTTCCCAAAGGGGCACATGTTTTTCGAACATCGAAAGTTTGAGACAACAAAATTAAAGAACAATATTTGAATAGGCCATTTTTTTAAATCATAGGTTTTGGAGTGGTAATGACTCAAATATATGTGTCTATGTGTAGGTTCATTCAAATTAAAAAAAAATCCGAGTACCAGCAGTGTTAAGGTAAGACATATGCGTATTTCGGCGATGTTTCGAAATCTCGGAATAAGTATATCTAAGTGTTATCTTGTTTACTATCAGTGAAGGTTCAACGATTTTGAAGACTAATGATACACTTAAGTGTGAAATATTTTTTCCTTACAAAAAATAGGAAGGACTTTATTAGGTAGGTACATTTTTCATTGTATTTTCAGTGTTTTCTTCATCAACTACTCTTATTAGAATGTTTGTCTCTTGTCGTTTTTTCGAATGATATTATTCCAAACTACTATTGAGAAAGTAAATTAAAATTGCTCATTCTCTAGTAGTTTTTCAGTTCAGTTTCAGTTCAAGAACAGCATTTCATCTATTGAGTACCTACTTAGTTTATATTCAGCCCCCCCTCATTTTCAAATAGTATAAACCCACTTTCTTTTCCATGTCAATTTTGCAATTTTTCATTTTCTAATTTCAGTCTCATTACTTCTTCCTGTAGCCGTAATTTTTCTCCTTTATTTTACTGTTTTGACTTAATCTCACTTGTGCAATTAACTGGTTTGCAGAGCCACTTGGTGTGTTTCTGTCGATAATTGAGTTTTGAGTAATCATGATCTGGACAATTCTCGTGTATCTAATCAGTGGTGTGATAAGCTTTTTCACACTTCGTGATAACACTTAAAGAAAACATCAGATGTCTTGTCAGTACAGTAATAGATCCTAATCAGCTTTAATTCAGGAGAATATTAATTTAGTATACTTTTTCTTACAAAATGAACTAATTAATTCATGTTTTAAAGGAAATAAACACTCTACAGCATTACAAATTTAAGCCGGCCAGACTTATTATAGCCTTTACTAATTTAGGGCTCAATTATTAATTAAAGCGTGTACAACCAAGCAGAAGATTTTAGAAAATTTCTCTTCTCTGGATAAATAGATTGAATGTAAAGGATTGTATCGCTATACAAGCTCCTTCTAAAATTTAAGGTTATTGTTTTAAATAGTATTTTCAAATCGGCATACTATTTTAGGTAAATTTCTTATAGAAATGTACCTATTGCGATCGTTCACACTTTTGAATTACGAAAAAATTTCAACGGCATGTTGTTATATGTCTATAAGTTAGTCCAAAAAAACATTTGGTTCAAAAGTTTATATATATATATATATATATATATATATATGGGATATTACGAAATTTGTTAACACGATAGAGGTCGCAGTTTCGAAGGTATCCAGTTCAAATTTGCTACAAAAATCAATCTCTCAAATATCTCGGTCGAGTTCGTTATTGGGCAATATCTGGAAAGTAGTTTCAAAATGGCGACCATTCAAACATTTAAAAAAAATATCATAAAAGAGCCGTACTGTAAATATCATCAAAAATAATTTTAGGTTATAGATATAATCAGTACCTACAACTTTTGTTCAAAGTAAATTTTCATAAAATACACAGGTGAAAAAATAAAAATTAATAAAGAAAAATAACAAATATTGATAAAACATGTTATAGACCCTGATTAAAAAAAATATATAGTATATTTATTGAATAGAAATAGGCAAAAAAAATTCTGCCTTGAAGTGGACTCGAACCCTGTCTGCTTTATATTCAACAGCAAAAACAAAAACCTCTAACCGCTAGGCTATGGCACATACAGCAAATTTTTATATAATAACATGAACATGTAGCTATACCAATGAAAAGGTTGTTCAAATTTCAATTCAATGAATTTTGAAAAATTTATCTTTCCGCTGACTACAGGCCATCGGGATTTTTTTTTATTTGCAGATACACCAGTCATCATATCAATCCTGTTCTAAGACATGGGCCTATTTATATGTTAAGTTCACTGAAGGACGAGAGTGCTATATCGATATAAAATTTATTAAGACTGTTTTGCCTTTTTGCATAGTTGCATATGCTGTCGCTATCCAAGCATTTGACTTTGTTTGACTATTTTGATCGATTATGGAAAGCGAGGTATGTACCTATCTATTTGAGATATATTTTTTGTTTTGAATGTTATTCTTCACTTTGAAACAAAATAGACATGTGTTCTTAAAACATATCAAAAATATTTTGTTATCATATTACTTGAGTATTTCACAATACTTACAATACTTGGTAACCGCACAGACAATTACAAACCATAGATGGACGAGTGATGTGGTACAGCGAATACGAATTTTTAGCGATTCCGTTTGAAGCTAATAAAATATGCCCCTTATACATACCTCCTCAACTGCATTCTTGGACAAATTTGTATCTTTCAGCCACAAGATTATATTTCATAAGAGAGATAAATTTAAATTTTGGTTCAAATCTGGTTAGACTTCGTGCCAGTACAGATCCATTCAAACAAAAAATACAAAGTAAAAAACACTTTATTTTAGAATAAATTCGATATTCACAAAAAAAACTTTCTTAGAAACTATAAATAAAATTGAATTCTTACATTTTTCGACTCTGCAGTAAACTCACTGTGTAAAGTACGATAGTTAGTTATAAGTTCATTTGGATTGATTTTTGGCGCTCTTCCTTCGTCCATATACCTATTATTACCCAGAGCTAATGCAGCGTCCCAAAAAGTTGGATTTATCACCACCAATCTCTGCATTATCTCCGCCTAAAGTAGATGTATTTAAATAATGAAATATGCATTTAAACCAATAATATTGAAAAATAAAAACAATGCTTGACCTGGAGATTAGAAGAACTTCACGTGAGTGCAATCTATAGCTCCTAGAACGTACGGTAATTTAGCTTTCTTAGAAAATGCCGTCTGTGCCTGGTGTATTTCATTTGGTGAGTCTTGAAAATGATGGAGTGCAGCAATAGCAGAACTGTATTGTGCACAATTCTATGTGCAGTTGAAGTTCTAAATCCACATAAATCTGCAAATGTCATTTGATAATACCCATTTACGTAAAATCTTAAAGCACACAGCAACTGGTTGATGGTAGACCGCTGTGATTCCTTGAATTCAAATATTATGGTTAATTATGTACTTATATATACAAATAATCTAAATAAAATCAAACAAGTTTTGGTAGGTACTTACTTTCCATTTTTTAGTTCCAATTGTTCATTTAAACCAGTAATAAATAAAAACAAATGCTATATATATATATAAAATAGAAAGATGTTCTTTGAATTAAGCCGAGCTTTCGAGAATGTTTATTCTCTTCTTTAGGGCAAACTACAATTCGTTACAAATTTATTTCAACAGCAACTTAATAGAATTACAAAAATACTTACAGTCGTGAATTAAGAATCAATCAGCTAAAAACAGGAAAGATTTCATAGCCATCAATTACAAATGTCATTATTTATATTTGTCATGGTAACATAATAAGTTAGAAATTATCTAGATTTAGTTGATAAAAATGAATATTTATGAATAATCTTTATTGTTTGGATCTATTTGAACAAGGAGCATAATTAAATTAAAATTATTCTTAAGGCAGATACAGGGTCAGTGTAAAAAATATTTCATATAATTTAAGAGTATTGCGTAAAAACATACAAATATACCCATACATAGACTAAATTACGTTTACTCTTGGGCTTGAACTGACCGTTTAAAGGAAAAAAAGATACATAATATAATTTCAAATTTCTATATAAGTGTGTAATCATATTCTCTCACAATATGTCATACATAAGTTAAACATGATTATTCTGAAAATTGAATTGATACTCATTTATTCAAAACAGGCCGATTTCTCTCAATAATCAACCTCTAAATTTTTAGGTGAGACAGATGTTTTGAAACCCTAGACATGCATTCGTTTTAACAAAATACTCTTTAATGCTCTTTCAAATATTCATAATCAATATATGTATATGAAATCATATTCTCTCACAATATGACATGAGAATGAACTATTCTGAAAACCATTGATTTATTCAGAAACAAGCCAATTTCTCTTACTAATCAACATGCAGATTTCTGAAAATGGTAAATTTTATGAAAGTCTTTCATAAATGGATTATACAATTAATCTCAAATAAATATATATTGAAGTGAATCATTTTAAGAGAACAATTTTCTTTGATCAACTAAATTTCTCTCACTAATCAGTTGGTCAAATTATTTTTATTGTTCATGGAAATCCAAGATTCTAGAAGATAATTTTTATAAAATCAGTTAAGACTAGTCACTCATTTATATATAGGTATATATATATATATATATATATATATATATA
Source organism: Crioceris asparagi (assembly GCA_958507055.1). Lineage (NCBI taxonomy): Eukaryota > Metazoa > Arthropoda > Insecta > Coleoptera > Chrysomelidae > Crioceris > Crioceris asparagi. The sequence continues at coordinate 44,357,582 of OY293827.1, forward strand.
TATATATATATATATATATATCCCATACACATTCATCGATTTATAACAAATATAAATATAGAATAATATTCGATTATTAGGAACCTATCTCTTTTCAAAATAATAAATTGTGGGATGTCAATTATACATATTACAATAAAAACTATACATAGATATCTATAAATACTTTAATTTTGGGATATATCTCGAGTAAAATTATTATAATTATCATTATATAACTTTAGAATATAAGAATAAATGGAACTAAGGCCTTTTATATCTGAGCGTTTGTTCATAGTGTTATTATGTTTCTTAATATTCACTATTTCTAAGAAACCACGTTTAAAATATTTTTTCTCAGTACATAGAGCAATAGTGTTATCAAAATCAATACTATGTTTCTTAGTGATAGCATATTCAGTCAAGGCACAAGATTTTTTATTTCGTCTAATATCACTTTTATGAGATGTAATTCTTCCCGAAATATTTCTGGAAGTTTGACCAATATATGATAATTCACAGTCTAGCCAATTTACTTTATATACTACTCCAGATTTTTCTGTTATTTTTAAAGGAGTCTTTAATTTGGAAAATAAATTAGATACTGTTTTTACATTATTTCTCGAAATTATAACAGTATACCCCTTAAAAAAATTACAAATTTACTAGTGTGTTCATTGATATAATGTAGAGATCTATAGATCGGTAGGATATTATTCTCATTAGAATTATTATTAGGATTTTGCGTGTTTTGGGAACTATTTCATTTATTTCAAGATTAAGCTGAGGATGCATCAAACACTTGTTTATCAATTTTAGAGGAAAATAATTTCCAATTCACATTTGTTTCAATTTTGTTAAACTCTCATTTCTATATAAATTATGTGAAAGTTTGGTAGCTCTATTTTTAAATGTCATTAGATTTAGATTTAGATTTAAGAGAGGGTTACATTGCACTGCGACCATAAGGTCTATTGTGCCCCCTACCTGAGTTGCACTCGCCTATACGCGGTCTACAACTCGCCTTCCAGTTCCAGAGTTCTAATGAACTCCAGTATCTGGGTTGGCTTCAAGGAGGATACTTCCTCACTACTGCAGGTTGCTATTCCAAGGCACTGTTTGCGTTGGCCAGCAATGGCGAGGCATTCCGTCACCAGGTGAGAGTTTCCTCCTCTTCCCCGCAGAATCTGCACTCGTCATCCTCTGCTAGACCTAATCTCATTAGATGCTTCTTGAGGCGACAGTGTCCTGTGAGAAATCCAGTAAGTAGGTGTAGCTTGTTCTTGCTGAGATCCAAATACCTTTTGGATCTTGCAGTATCAAAGTTTTTTAGAAACTTTTTGGAATGATCCAATCCAGGGGTATCCCGCAAGAGTGTTTCTCTTACGGTTTTTTTCCCTCTCCAGAAACTCCTTCTTGTAGGTGCTTTTATCTGTGCCACAGAAGGGTTCTGGGCCAGTAAATGGAGTTTGTGTTCCTTTCCTGGCAAGTGTGTTGGCCTCCTCGTTGCCTTTGATTCCCGAGTGGCCGGGAACCCAGACTAAGTAGACCCTGTTGTTCTTGCCTAGCTCATTGAGCTTCCTTCGGCCCTCCCATACCATTTTAGATTCAATGGTATGAGAGTTCAGTGCTTTAATTGCAGCTTGACTATCAGAATGTATTGCAATGTCACATTTCTGATAGTTTCTTTCAAGGTTCACCTCCACGCATCTCTCAATTGCAAGCAATTCTGCTTGAAAGACACTTGGGCAGCGGCTTAGCGCAAGTGAGCATTTGGTGCGATTCCCAAACACTCCAGCGCCTGTCCCCGTCGTGGTCTTAGAACCACCAGTGTACCATTTAATGGTATTCTTTTTGAGAGCTTGGGTTGTGAGCCCCCTGTCCCAATCTTCTCTGCTACTTAGCACCGTGGTGAAAGTTCTCTCGATGCTAATTTTATTTGTCATTACATCACTGGGAAGGTTTGCTGATGGGATGTGTTTGGACAGAGAGGACCAAGCTCTCTGATTCCGAATTCCCACAATGTCTGAACCTTCCCTAGATAGTCTTAGAATGGCCTCATGGGCCAATCTATCTATCACTAGATGGAGAGGTGTGAGATCTGTGATGATCTCTAGTGCCCTGGTCGGGCAAGTTCTCATGGCTCCAGTGATACAGACACAGGCTAGTCTTTGTATTCTATCGAGGGTTTTCCTCGTATTGCTCTGACTTGCCTTGCCATGCCAGGCTATTGACCCATATGATATTATCGGTCTTACAATCATGACGTACATCCATCGCAGTATTTTTGGGTTACATCCCCAAGTCTTACCAGTCAGATTTCTGCACGCCATTAAGGCCTTTATTGCTTTGCTAGCAGTAGCCTCAATATGCTTGTTCCACAGAAGCTTGCTATCTAGTGTTAATCCCAGATATTTGACTTCAGCCTTCCAGATTATTATGTCTCCACTCAAAGTGAGAGGTTTCATAGCTGAAAGTTTCCTTTTCCTAGTAAATGGAATAATTGTGATCTTGGATGGGTTTATGCTAAGCCCCACTGACAAGCACCATTGCTCAATAGTTCTGAGGCCCTCCTGCAATAATTCGCATAGGGTGTTCGCAAATTTTCCTCGGACTATTAGGACTATGTCGTCGGCATAGCCTATACATGTGAAGCCAAGCTCCGTGAGTTTGTGGAGTAACTCGTCTACTACTAAGCTCCATAGGAGGTGAGATATTACTCCTCCTTGAGGTGTTCCACGAGTAGCTTTAACAGAGGTGGTATGATCACCTACTTGGGCCTCAGCTATTCTCGTCTTCAACATCTCATACATCCATTTGATAACGGTCTTGTTCACTCCTCGCCGTGTGAGTGCCTCCCTGATTGACACATGTGTGGTGTTGTCAAAAGCCCCAGATATGTCCAGGAAGGCACACATTGCGATTTCTTTATTGCTCAGAGAACTCTGAATGACCTCAGTTAGCTGATACAGCGCGGTTTCTGTTGAACGCCCCGCCCTGTATGCATGCTGACATTTATGAAGTGGTTTGTCCTTCAGAATCTCTGTTCTTATGTAGTTATCCACTACTTTCTCTATCGTTTTCAGTAGAAACGATGTTAAACAGATAGGTCGGAAAGATCGGGGATCAGTCCCATTTTTCTTCCCTATTTTCGGTATGAAGATTACTTTGGCTCTTTGCCATTTGCTAGGTATAAAGCCCCGTGCTAGGCAGCTTCTTGTAATCTTCAGGAGATGGGGAAGGATCTCCTCCATTCCTTTCTGTAGGAGTATTGGGAATATGCCATCTACTCCCGGCGATTATAAGGTTGAAAGGTGTTGACTGCCCATTCCAACCTTTGTCTTGTGAATATCTTCTTAGCAATACTCCAATCTTCCTTGCGAGGATTCTTGGTTTGGATTGCTACGTCAATACTACTGAGGGGTTCACTTCCTGGGAAGTGTGTTTTGAGAAGTAGAGCAGATCGCTCCTCTTCTCCCTCAGTGTATGACCTGTCTGGCTTCTTTAGCGACATGAAGGGGCTGATTGCCCCTTTTGCCATGACTTTTTGCAATCTGGCTGCAGTAGGAGTCGAAGTGATCTTTTCACAAAAAGCTTGAAAGTGAAGCCTCTTGGCCTTCCTGATCTCCTTATTGTATTGTGTGAGCTTCTCGGTGTAGCCCTGCCAATTATCGCCTCTTTTGGCCCTGTTGAAGAGCCGACGGACCTCTAATCTGAGGTTTGACAGGTTTTTGTTCCACCAAGGTGCTTCCTTGCTTGGTCGAGCTTTTGAGAGTGGGCAACTTGATTGGAATGCATCCGTTATCGCCACACTGACCAGTTCGACCTCTTGATCCAGATCGCAGTGTGGGTGTTTGACCCCATTTCTTTCGATCTGTTCCAAGTTTTGCTTCAGAAGGGTCTTATATTTAGACCAATTTGTATTTCTAGGATTACGAGTTGGAGACAGTGAGGTTACTTCCCCCGCAATCACACTCTATAATCCTATGATCGGAGAGAGAAGGTTCCTCCATCACTCTCCAATCAAATACGTTATTCCTGGCAGTAAGGCTGGCAATTGTTACGTCCAGGACCTCTTCTCTTGCTCTCGTGACAAAAGTGGGGGTTGTTCCCACATTAAGGGTTTCTAGATTATTAGCTAAGAGATATTCAAGTAAGCACTCACCTCTAGGGTTTTTGTTCGTGCTTCCCCAAATAACATTGTGCGCATTGGCATCACAGCCTATGATGACTGGCAGTTGTCTGCTATTGCAGTATTGCACTAGCTCTTGAGCTTCGACTGGAGGTATTGCAGGATTGTCTCCAGCAAAATAAGCAGATGCAATAACTATGTCTCGGTTGATGCCAGCAGTGTTGAGGTGTACTAGAATTGGAACTAGGTCCCGAGTCATGAAATCTGAAACACATGTGTAATTAATGTTGTTTCTTATGATCACACAGGCACGAGGGGACTCCTGCCTCTGGTCATAGATCAATTTTGAGTCCTTAGGTACCAAACCTTTAATTTGGCCTGCTTTGCCTGTCCAGGGTTCCTGGATCAGTACAAAATCCAGTTGGGATTTCGCAAATAGCCTTGCAATCACTGCTGAAGCTCCCTTCGCGTGATGCAAGTTCACTTGCGCCACCTTGGAGAAAGGGATGAAGGTGCTGTTGTCTGGGGTGTAGGGGCTGGGTAGTCCAGCCTCTAGTTCCCCCCCTCCTCTCTTTTCTCCTGTCCCTCATCAAGATCCATCGGGAGGGTAGTCTCCTTGGAGCTCGAGCGTGTATCTGGGTCTCGGGTTATGGCCTCGACCCCCGCATGTGTTCGCCCTTCCCCCAGGACTGCAGAGAATTTCTCTGCCGCCCCGGCTTCTTTGGCAGAGCCAGCAGAGGCCTCGACCAGACCTGAGCTAGCATTTTTATCCTGCACACCGAACTCCGTAGATGTGGAGGGCATCTCCGCATCTTTTGGACCTCCCGCAGGTTTATTTTTCTGTCCTAGCCCCGAGACACGTCCAAACCTAAAGTTCAAGAAGCATCCTTCTGCCTTCAGGGCCTCTCCTGATTGGTGATCGATCCCAATCGTGAGGACAGTATCGGTTCCCTCCTTTTTGGAGTTGAGAACTTTCCAGGCTCCGGTACTGAGCCAGGTGTTCTGTACTTCGACGAGTCGGAGGATTTTCTCCGTCTCCATTTCGAAGCTTCTTGGGAAGTACACCGTTACAGTGACGGGTTTGGGGATGTTTTTCTCTTCCACCGCCACTAACTCGGGTCCTTCCCAAGACCTCAAGGCCGGCACTACTCCAATGAGCCAGTCCGCCGAATCCTGAGAACCGCAGTCCACCAGCGTCATTCCACAGCGGAAATGTATACCGGTGAAGTGCATTCCCTTCACCTCTCCACTGCACATCTCTTCCACTAGAGTATCCTCCAGTGTTGAGAGCCGATGTGGTTCAAGGATTACTCTAGGGTAATCCTTGGGTATGGTACCCACACGAATAGCCTTTACGGCCTTGGCAGCTGCAGCGTATCCAGTGGCATGCCCGGTTTTTGCTGCAGCTGTTTTCGGCTTTTTAGGCTGAGGCCTTTCCGGAGAAGTGATATGCTCCGCGCCTCTCTTTCCTGTCCCTTTTCCCGTCGGTGTTACCTTCGGGGTCGGGACAGTAGGTGGTATGGAGTGTTGAAGAGCCTGTTTTCTGGCCTCCTCAGGTGCAAGTCCGTGATGGAGGAGTCGCAGGTACTTCCGCATTCCTGCTCCACTGAGACCCTTTCTCAGTGGATCGTCTCTGCCGCCCGGCTGTCCGAGTTTCGGCAGGTCGAACGGCAGACGATTCCTTTGCCGTTTGGCATTTCCCTTTTTTACAGGAAGCCCGGATGAAGAGGTGGAGGCTTTCTCCATCTCTCCTCCGGTGAGTTTGGGATTATGTGAATGTTCCATAAAGTTCCCACGAGTAGCTGGGGACAAATCGGTCCACTTCTGCAGAAGTCATAATTAAATTAATTTCAATTTTTGTGGATGATACGAGAAAAAACTTATATATCTATTACTGCATATAGGCTTTCTGTACCCTTTTGTTCGTAATATACCTGCATTATCTCTACAGACCATCATATCTAGAAAAGGAAGACATTGATCTTTTTCTAGTTCAACTGTAAATTGAATATGTTCGTTATAAGTATTGTAACGTGAAGACTTACTCGAATAATGAACTACACACATAATGCACATTCCAGAAAACACGGGAGACATCAGAGGCAACGAGAATAAGTCCTGGTCTACTCTCGAAGCCATATACTGAGAAATAACCTCCAAAAACAACGAAAACAACACTGGAATCATCTAGAGCTTTTTAGGTTAGATACATAATGCCGATGACAATGACAGGATAGTTAGTTAATCATAGATCACAGTCGATCATAGACAGTAGAAAGCCGTATATAGTCAGAGAAATGAGTGTGAATATAAATGTGTATATAGTCGTGTAGTTATTAGTGAAAATAAATAAGTAGAAATAAATCGAACCCAGTTTTACTATAAATCCCCATTACATTGTTGTCAGTGAGTGATTATAAATTGAACAGACTTTAGGAGACTGCGTTTTCGTGCGGGTTTGAGTGTTTTCGAGACTTTCGTTAGATTTAAATTTAAGTTTAAGAGTCTTTTGTTCGTTTTTGTGTTAGTGTGAAGACTCTTTAGTTCGTTTTTTCGTGTGAAGACTTTTTGTTCATTTTTGTGTTAGTGTAAAGAAGTTTGTTCGTTTTCGTGTTGAAGACTTGGAAAACTGTATTGACTAATTGACTTTGTTAATAAAGACAATTCAAAATGAAATTAGTTCAGCTAACAGTGAAACAACTCAAAGAACAATTAGTGGAATGGGATTGTGATGATTCCGGTAATAAAGCGACCCTCCAGAAACGGTTAAGGAACACTCTGAAAATGGAGACGATCCTGATATGTTCCAGTTTTACTATCCGGAAGAGCTGTTACTGGAAAAAAAATCTGGAAATATTATTGAAAAATTCGAAGAAATTTCTAGAAAAAATAATGCAAAATTCGAAGAAATTTCTAGAAATAATAACGAAAGATTCTATGAAGTAACCAGAACATTTGGGGTGCAATTCGATGAAAAGGTTCGAAGAAATTTGTAGAAAAAGTTGACGAAAAATTTGTCACGACAGAGAAGAACATTTAGCTACTGCAACAGAAAATCAAGACATTGGAAATGGCAGTTGGGAATGGTCACTGCAGTGTACAAAAAGATGAAAATTCCATCCAAAGCGTCAAAGGCAAGGATATAGGGGCCGCAGGTAGTATGAATGTTAAGCTGCCAAACATTGATGAAAAGTGCTTCTGGTCAAGCTATCGAAAGCAATTTGAAGCAGTGGCAATGGCTAACCAATGGACCGAAGAGCTGAAAGCTGTTTCGTTAACTGCTGCTTTACGAGGTGATGCAGATATCCTAAGGTCTATTCCAGCTGGCCAAGCAATCTACCATGTCTTGCTTTCTAAATTGGAGCATCGGTATGGAGACAGTCTTCTTCTTCAGCAAGTATACAAAGCACAATTACGATCTCGGGTGCAACATGCAAATGAGAGTCTGCAAGAATTTGAGGGGGAGGTAGCTCGTATTGTGCGGCTAGCATATCCTTCAGCTGCCGATATCTTCCTTGATGAAATTGCGGTAGACATATTTGTAAATGGATTGAGAGAGAGCGAGCTGCAGAAGGCGTTGAAGCTGGCCAGATCAAAATTGCTAGAAGAAGCACTAGCTATTGCTTTGAAGTATGAAGCCGCTAGCCAAACTTCCCGAGGGCGCCGTGTAAAAACAATCGAAGAAGAATACCAATCCAATAGAGAGTCCCTGTTAGACATGATAAGGAAGCTAGTGACGGGAGCGCAGTCAAAGAAGACAGAGCCAAGGTGTTGGAACCGTGGTGAGCTAGGACACGTAAGCTGCAGTTGTAAGAAGAAGGCGGCATAGTCGGAAAAACTAGAACGTGTCGAGATGGAAGACAAGGTAACTATATCCTAGTAGCCATATTGCTTCGCAAAGTGGACAGAGGCGTACGCAATCCTTAACAAAGGAGCATCGACCGTCGCCGAGGTGTTGGTGAAATATTTTTTTTCACGTTTTGGCGTTCCTCTTTAAGTCCATTGGGACCAAGGAAGAAACTTCGAGTCAGCCCTGTTCCAGGATGTGTGCAGACTAATAGGTGCGCACAAGACCAGAACGATCCCTTTGCATCCTCAATCGGACGGAATGGTAGAGAGGATGAACCGAACCTGGGCAAGCACCTCTCTAAGGTTGTCTCAGAACATCAGCGAGATTAGGATCAGTACATTCATTTGTTCCTGATGGCCTATCGGGCGGCTGTGAATGAAACAACTGGTTAGACTCCTGCTAGTTTAATGTTGGGGCGCGATTTACGCTTACCTTGTGACCTGGAATTCGGCCGCAGACCCACAGAGGAATCGCGCCATAGGCTGGATAGAACAACCAGGAGGAAGCACGAGTGGCTCTTCAAGAAAAGAACGTTGAGGAGCGAAATGTCAATTTCAACGACTTCATGTCCAACTACGCGGATCTACAACTTATTCTACTATGTCATAGAATAAATTAATAATTCTATGAGCTTCCAAAATGAAGTAAATGTCAACACTGTATTTGTAATCGCCTGGAATCGTATTTCCAATATTATTTCGTTTTTCAAATTTCAATAGTTACAGTATGGCGGCTAACCTAGTAGAGAATATGGTGCGTATGGTGCGAGTCGGTTTATGTGCACCACTCTAGAATTTCCCCTTGGTAACTTTCGGATACGATAGATGACGTCATTTATCCTCTTTATAATTTAATATGGACCTTCCCATTACCTTTGGAGTTTGGGACAAAGGCCTCGACGTCGTTGGGGATTATTCAGCCAAACAAGGTCAACCACGTTGAAGACTCCATCAGCTGATCGAATATTGTAGTGGTGCTTCATTCGATCACTGGCAAGCTGGATGTTCTGTCTGACTAACTCATGGACTTTATCCATTCTGGCTCTCAATTGGTCGAAGTATCCTTCTCCTGCGACACTGTCCTCTGTGGGTCTGCGGCCGAATTCCAGGTCACAAGGTAAGCGTAACTCGCGCCCCAACATTAAACTAACAGGAGTCTAACCAGCTGTTTCATTCACAGCCGCCCGATAGGCCATCAGGAACAAATGGATGTACTGATCCCAATCTCGCTGATGTTCTGAGACAACCTTAGAGAGGTGCTTGCCCAGGTTCATCCTCTCTACCATTCCGTCCGATTGATGATGCAAAGGGGTAGTTCTGGTCTTGTTCGCACCTATTAGTCTGCACACATCTTGGAACAGGGCTGACTCGAAGTTTCTTCCTTTGTCCGAATGGATTTCAAGAGGAACGCCAAAACGTGAAAAAAAATATTTCACCAACACCTCGGCGACGGTCGATGCTTCTTGGTTAGGGATTGCGTACGCCTCTGTCCACTTTATGAAATAATCCATGACTAATAGGATATAGTTACCTTGTCTTCTATCTCGACACGTTCTAGTTTTTCAGACTATGCCGCCTTCTTCTCACAACTGCAGCGTACGTGTCCTAGCTTACCACGGTTCCAACACCTTGGTTCTGTCTTCTTTGACTGCGCTCCCGTCACTAGCTTCCTTATAATTTCTAACAGGGACTCTCTATTGGATTGGTATTCTTCTTCGATTGTTTTTATACGACGCCCTCGGGAAGTTTGGCTAGCGGCTTCATACTCCAAAGCAATAGCTAGTGCTTCTACTAGCAATTTTGATCTTGACAGCTCCAAAGCCTTCTGCAGCTCGCTCTCTTTCATTCCATTTACAAATGTGTCAACCGCAATTTCATCAAGAAAGCTATCGGCAGCTGTAGGATATACTAGTCGCACAATACGAGTTACCTCCCCCTCAAATTCTTGCAGACTCTCATTTGCATGTTCCACCCGAGATCATAATTGTGCTTTGTATACTTGCTGAACATAACTGTCTCCATACCGATTTTCCAATCTAGAAAGCAAGACATGGTTGTTTGCTTGGCCAGCTGGAATAGACCTTAGGATAGCTGCATCACCTCGTAAAGCAGCAGTTAACGAAACAGCTTTCTGCTCTTCGGTCCATTGGTTAGCCTTTGTCACTGCTTTAAATTGCTTTCGATAGGTTGACCAGGAGCACTTTCCATGAATGTTTGGCAGCTTAACTTTCATACTACCTACGGCTCAGCCCCCTATATCCTTGCCTTTGAAGGTTTGGATGGTATTTTCATCTTTTTGTACACTGCAGTGACCATTCCCAACTGCCATTTCCAATGTCTTGATTTTCTGTTGCAGTAGCTCCATGTTCTTCTCTGTCGTGACAAATTTTTCGTCAACTTTTTCTACAAATTTCTTCGAACCTTTTCGAGACTTCATCGAATTGCACCCTAAATGTTCTGGTTACTTCATAGAATCTTTCGGTATTATTTCTAGAAATTTCTTCGAATTTTTCATTATTATTTCTAGAAATTTCTTCGAATTTTTCATTATTATTTCTAGAATTTTTTTCCAGTAACAGCTCTTCCGGAGAGTAGAACTTGAACATATCAAGATCGTCTCCATTTTCAATCAGAGTGTTCCTTAACTGTTTCTGGAGGGTCGCTTTATTACCGGAATCATCACAATCCTGTTCCACCAATTGTCCTTTGAGTTGTTTCACTGTTAGCTGCACTAATTTCATTTTAAATTGTCTTTATTAACAATGTCAATTAGTCAATACACTTTTCCAAGTCTTCAACACGAAAACGAACAAAATTCTTCACACTAACACAAAAATGAACAAAAAATCTGCAGTAGTATATAAAGTAAATTGTCTAGACTGCGAATTATCATATATTTCGGGAAGAAATACATCTCATAAAAGTGATATTAGACGAAATAAAAAATCTTGTGCCTTGACTGAACATGTTATGACTAAGTAACATAGTATTGATTTTGATAATACTATTGCTCTATGTTCTGAGAAAAAATATTTTAAACGTGGTTTCTTAGAAATGGTTAATATTAAGAAACATAATAACACTATTAATAAACGCTCAGATATAAAAGGACTTAGTTCTATTTATTCTTATATTCTAAAGTTATATAATGATAATTATAAGAATTTTTCTCCAGATATATCCCAAAATTAAAGTATGTATAGATATCTATGTATAGTTTTTATTGTAATATGTATACTTGACATCCCACAATTTATTATTTTGAAATGAGATAGGTACCTAATATTCGAATATTATTCTATATTTATATTTGTTATAAATCTATGAATGTGTATGGGATATATATATATATATATATATATATATATATATATATATATATATATATATATATATATACCTATTGTAGCGGGAATTTGTATTAAAACTGGGTTCGATTTTTTTCACTTATTTATTTACACTTATAACTACACGACTATATACACTTTTATATTCACAGCTATATTTATTTATGTTCCGTGTTCTCTGCTAGCTCGCGTTCAACTCACTGACTTTCTATGACTAACTGTCTTCTGTGTCATTGCCGTCGGTATTATATATCTAACCTAAAAAGCTCTGGATCATTCGAGTGGCTCTCGTGTGTTGTTTATATATCCACTTAATCTCCTATCTCGAAGCTTCTCGTCCCTCTAATATATTGTTCTGGATGTATTTCCCAATATATTAATTCGAGAACAATCCAAATCCGTACAGTCTCCTTGCTTCTCGATTCCCAGGATGTTTGTGATATTTGTGTGTGTGTGTGTGTTGGTATATTCGGGTAAGTTTTCACGTTACACTATACATGGTGTTACAGAATGTTGTGAGAAAAATTTTAGGATAGATTCTACATATAAAAATATGAATTAAGATTAGATTTGGTACACGAAAATATATCATTAAAGGTCAAATTTACACGTACAAAATTATTTTTTAAGCCCTTGCATCAGTGGCGTTCGTGTTAGACAGTCATTATATTTAGTAGAAAAACTGCTAGCCACTGGTTTTGCAAGAATTATCGTTTTCCTAATGATAGATTAATTTTTTATATGAAGTGCCTCTTGGATTTTTTCGTTCTGACGCACCGATTTTCAAAATAAAAATTATTTTATTACTGATTACAATAAGCTGATTTCCGAATCCTATTTAGAAAATAGTGGCGTGCAGTTTTTTTACTAAATATAATGACTGACTGACACGAACGCCACTGATGCAAGGGCTTTAGAAAATAATTTTGTACACGTCAATTTGACCTTTAATGATATGTTTGCGTGTACTAAATCTCATCTTAATATTTCACCGGGTTTTCGATAAATGTAAAATAAAGTATTAAAAAGGGAAAAGCTAAAACATCCCGTATCATGGAAACGAAGCATTTCCCCGGACCCATGTTTATATGAACTTTTTTTCATATGTTTTATGTAGAATCCTTCCTGAAATTTTCCTACCAACATTCTGTAACACCCTGTTACAAATGAGTGACTAGCCTTAACTAATTTTATAACAATTATCTTTTAGAATCTTGGGTTTCCATAAACAATAAAAATAATGTGACCAATAGAATTGATATTATTTTATACTTTTCATTCCACTAACTGATAACGTTGGTCCATTTTTTTGTAAGAAATATTTATTTCACACTTTTGAGTGTAACATTAGTCACGAAAATCGTTGAACTTCTACTAATACCAATGAAGATAGTACTTATCCTATTACCCACGTATTTTCTTTGCTTGTAGTTGTTATTATTGTGACTTCAAAACATCGCTGCGGAAATACGCCTAAGCATTTTAGTTGTTACCATTTTAACACCGATTTAACTCGAAAACCGTAACTCGTAACGTAAGGATAAAATGTTCATTATAAATGTTGCTACAATTAATTATGTCTTTCATGTACTGCAAACATATTTTCAATTTTTGACAGAAATCGCCCTCTCCACATAGCGAAAATAGGTATATTTGAGAATTTAACATGCCTCTATCTCGAAAACCGTTACTCTTTTGAAAAAATGTTAAAATTAAACGTTTCCTGATATTGTCCTATCTTTAATTATACCACCACAGATTTTCAATTTTCGAGAAAATTTGCAACCGCCACCCTTTCGGGGGCGGTTTTCGGAAAGAAAGAGTTGTCGGATACTCGTTTTTATGAATATGGGACCATTTCTCAAGCCCCCTCTTTCAAATGAATCAAAAATCATCGAAATCGGAGTACGATTACCATAGAAAAGGCGCGCACAAATCCCCCGTCGGTCAAAAATGGTTCACTTCAATATATATTTATTTGATATTAATTGTATAATCCATTTATGAAAGACTTTCACAACATTTACCGTTTTCAGAAATCTGCATGTTGATCAGTGAGAGAAATTGGTTTGTTTCTGAATAAATGAATGGTTTTCAGAATATTTCATTCTCATGTCATATTGTGAGAGAATATGATTTTATATATATTGATTATGAATATTTGAAAAGGCATTAAAGAGTACTTTGTTAAAATGAATGCAAGTCTAGGATTTCAAAACATCTATTTAACCTGAAGGTTGATTAGTGAGAGAAATCGGCCTGTTTTGAATAAATGAGTATCAATTCAATTTTCAGAATAATCATGTTTAACTTATTTTTTAAATTATATTATATATCTTTTTTTTCCTTTCAACGGTCAGTTCAGTAAAGGCAATTTAGTCTATGTATGGGTATATTTGTATGTTTTTATGCAATATTCTTAAATTATATGAAATATTTAGTATATTATCAATAGATGGGTATATATGCGTATACAGATTATACTGATGAAGGATAATTCAAACAATTTTATAACAACTAATATTAAGAATTTTGAGATGTCTAGATCAACTGATTTGTGAGAGAAATCAGCTTATCATATTTTATTATTATTATTATTAGCTTCATTCAAATGAATTGAAGCTTTTCGGGATATTTCTTATTGCATATCTTTCGTATTGCGAGAGAATCCGATGAAGATGATATATGTTAATATTTCTCTATTAGGTACATCAGCAATTTTAATAAATTTCTCAGGTTAATTTGTGAGAGAAATTGACTTGCTTCTAAAGTAATTGATGCTTTCCATTATTTCATTTTAAAGTTATGTATGTCGTATTGTGAGAGAATATGATTATATATAATTAAAAAATAGTCTGAATGCCTAACAAAATAGTAAATAATAGTATTGACATAATAAACTTCAATTTATACTGCAAGCCAATGATTCCAGATAGTCTAGTCTGTGTACAAGTATATATTTATTTATATTATGTGTTTCTAATTTTGTTATGTAAGTTTCTTTTCTTTAATTAATTGAATAATATTTTTTTCTTTTTGTTGAACCTATACCTGCCTCAATATTTTTAAGTTTAATGTGTGACTTGTTCAAAAAAACTACAAACACAATGCTAATTCCTATAAGGTCTTTTCTTAGAAAACTTGAATCTAGACATTTTCAATTCTAGATATGCCGTTACCATGACATTTATAAATAACTAATGACATTTCTGATAGATGGGTTTGAAATCTTTCCTGTTTGTGGTTAATTTTATCTAAATTCACGAATGTAAGTACTTTGGTTATTAATTTATTATGTGGTTAAAATAATAGTAACGAATTTTAGTTTGCCCTGACGAAGAGAATAAACATTCTCGAAAGCTAGACAGAATCCGAAGAATTCCTTTATTAAATAACTGCATCCCCAACCAAATAAATCTATTTTATCAAATATTAAACCAGTCAAGAATTCAGAATCACATATATATATATATATATATATATATATATATATATATATATATATATATATATATATATATTCCTCTACTGCATAATTCATTTTATAGTTCAATTTTTTTTTATTTTTCGTGATACATGAGCATAGAAATAAGACACCCATAAGTTTTTTTCTTCAAAATTTGTATTTTTAGAGAAAAAAAAATGTTTCCAAATGGGCACTTTGTGGTCTCAAAGTACATTTTTTACATGCTATGAAATGACTTGAAGCAATTATTTGCTTTATTTAGACACAAACGTATTCCACATTTTTCGCACATTGTTCTAGATTTACCCTTGCAGTTAGGTTTTTTGTACCACTAGTGCTAGCTCGGCCTCTCTTTTTTGACCGACTTCAAAAAAGGAGAAGGTATACAATTCGGTTGTAAGATTGCTTTATTTATGGCTGTTCGCGCGTTTTGCATAGTAAACCTACTCCGATTTAGATGATTTTTCTTTCATTTGAAAGAGGAGAGTTGAGAAATGGTCCCATATTGGGTGGAGGATGGAGGGGGCAATTTTTCTCGAAAATTGAAAATCCGAGACGACAGAATTAACGATAATTCCATATCCGGAAATGTTTCAATTGGACATTTTTAAAAATAATCATACGTTTCCGCGCTACAGTCTGAAATATGTGTTTCAGATATGTGGAAGGGGCAATTTTTTCCGAAAATCGAAAATTCGAGATTTGAAAATCAGTCTGAAATATGTGATATGCGTATTTCCGCTAGTACAAGCTAAACCTACCTATAACTTTTTGGATATTAGTGAACCTTCAGCAATTTTCATGACTAATGTTACACACAAAAATGTGAAATAAATATTTCTTACAAAAAATTGGACCGACTTTTTTTTTGCACTGAAAAATACAAAATAATTTTAATTCTATTGGTGCTGGTTCTTTTGGAGTTGGTGCCTACAACAAACTACAACGGCACAACTTCAAAATTACCAGCACCAATAGAATTAATATTATTTTGTATTTTTCAGAGCAACAACTGATAAAGTCGGTCCAATTTTTTGTAAAAAATATTTATTGCCTTTATTTTTCCCACTAGACATAAATCTTGTGCTAGTATCGTTTTGAATTCCAATAGAGAAACCTTCTCTTTTTCAGTTGTTTGATTCGTCTTGAAAGAAACCATGAATTTACTACCACATCGTCAAGCATGTGGCAAAGTATACGCATATACCATTTGCGGCTCTTCAATTTTATGGGATACAATCCTAAGAGAGAATCCTTTAAATCTACCCCTCCCATGTGCATATTGTAGATTGAAACAATGTCGGGACGATCAATTTCTTTCTTACAGTTCTCCGGCTTGAAAAAACGCTGTACTTTGGTAAGTGAAAATGTACCAGAGAATGTAGAAACTAATGTAACCAATCTATTATCATACAACTGCACAGCATGAACATCTACTCCAGCAACATTAGCAGTGTTTTCAATGTGTGAGCCCTGTCTCTTTTTTTTTTTCATTTCTTTTACACTGACCATTTGTAATCCCTTCAGCCGATTAGATCTAATTGTTGCCACACTTTGTATGCCTAATAACAAATTTATTCCAGAAAAATAATTGTCATAATAAACTTTATGATTTTGGTCTCTCGAAATTGGTCTAAATAAACGGATGATGATATTGCTGGCAGCTCCAAGATTTGGTTCCCCTGGCAATAGATTTATGTCAGCTTCACTATTGCAAAGCTCAAAATTTTCACTGAAGCCACTAGCTCCTGATAAAACATGCATTTTGTAACCCCATTTGTGTGGCTTTTTGGAATTATACGTCTTTAAAGATGATCACATCACAGGATAAATTTTCCTCAAAAGGGATTTTTTGACAGGATCTTTTTATTTGATTCAATACCGGCATAATTTTATCTGTGCTTCCAGTAGCTTCTTTCTTTTTTGCGTGCTGTACAAACATGTTTGCTCATCCACCGTAAATATTAAATCAACAGACATAAAAAAATTCAATAGACTATATGGACTTTGTACCTCTAAAATATATTCTGGAAGATCGCATTCTCCCAAAAACTTATTATCCTGTGGATCTCTATTAGTTTTTGAAGATTTCCAAGTGACATTTTCAACATCTGAAAAGAAAAATCTCGTATTTGGGGGAAGACCAAATAACTGCGTCAATGATATGTCATCATTATCATCTGGGATATTATCTGGGTCTGGGTCCTCAGCATCCTAATCAATCTTGTCATCATCTAACTCGTGAGGAATTCATACGTCCACTGCAGAGAGAAAGCTGCATATGAACATCAAAACCAAACTATTTTTACTGGCATAAAATTTACCTTTATCATAGCTCAGAATCCTCGGTGTCTGAAGGAATGTCTCGAACTGCCTCAACTTGAACTTTTTTCTCCCATAAGAAGTGCTTGGTGTAATTGTTAGAAAATTTTCCGGAAAATCCATTGTGGATCGTCTGTGTGTAGAAATAAGAAATAATTAAGCACTTTAACTTTTTGAGCATAATGTTCCCAAAAGGAAACAAGCAGGTTATGACCTGTTGCAGAAAAAGGAACGAACGAAATTTATAGAAATATGCATAAGGGCCTATACTCACCTAAGCGGCATCGAGCGAAGCGAAGTGCAGCCGACTATTTCCACCTAATAGCGGCATTTGATAGCAGCTGAAACGAAATAGTTGAACTTTTTTTTTTGCAGAAGCAACTATAATAACTTTTCTTTATTATATTTCTATGAATAGCACGCAAATTATTGTGAGCATCATTTTGAAGCGCCGCGCCGTTTCGCTCGTTGCCGCTTAGGTGAGAATAGGCATTTATTCTACTCCTAACTCTTGAAACTAAGTATAAAAAATACATACTTACCAGAAAATTTTACTAGAAACAAGATTTGATCTTCTAAAATCAATGAAAACGATCCGTTGGCCAACACACCAACACAGACAAAAAACCTACGAAAGGTGGAAAACTTTACTAGATATTTATAATTTCTCTATCGTCTCCAAGGGGTTGTGGGACCTTGACGCTGGTGAAGAGGTTTAAGCCCCTGGGAATACAGGGCCCTAGACTTCCTAGTAAGGGGTATCCTCGACAAACTGAGCCTCATTAAAATGGGCTCTCCTGGGGCGAGAGGATACCTAGACTGACTACACATATTCGGTCTAAACCAGCACGGTTCCTGAAAGGAAGACGCGTTGGAACTCTTCGGCGAATGCGTTCGCCGGGGAGGATCAACAGGCAAGTAGTTCTCAGGAACGACCAAGAACAACCCCCCGTGCTGCGGCAAGGGTACTGTTAGTGGCACCCCTGTGTTTGTGCCGTGCAGGGTGATCGGTATCGTGGGATGACGAGATCCTGGTGGCTTGAGTCGGCTCCGGGACTCGCGAGGCCGGCAACAATCCTCTTTGGCCCTGAGTTCCACTAGACGGACGGTCAAGACTAACCCACCTTGATCAATCGGCTGTGCTATCCCGTCAGAGGGCCACCACTCCTACTGTCCGTGCGGGACTGGTCCCAGGGGCTATATCTCTCGGGTAGCCCTGGCGCTGATACAGCGTTTCCGGGCTCCGTGGAGGGTGGGGAGCCCGAGAGATGAATACAAACTATGATCCATGGACACAAATAAAACTTTGGAGCAGCAAGGAGGGGCTGCGGGCGATCTAGCCAGACCAGTGGTACCGAGAGACCCTCCGAAGAAGAAGAAGCTGTCAGGGGCAGCAAGGAGGCAGGTGCAGAAGCAGAAGGCGCTGCAGCAGAAGGAGGAGGGATGGAGAAGCCCCCCAATCAAAACGAAGCCTAAGTCGGGCTCGGCCACTGAGGGCATGAGCGGGGGTAAAACCCTGGTGGCTCCAAGCGCACGGTAGCACGCCCTCTCCTGGGACTCGTCCTGGAAAGAGGGCGAAGGCCGGTGAGCAAACACGCGCCAGGCCGACAAAGGTTGTCTCGGCGGCACGGTCCTTCAGGGAAGCAGTGGCCAGCCACCTCAGGCTGGCCATTGTAGACCGGTTGGACAAAAGCTGCCCCCTCACCGAGGAAAAGGCAACCTTTATCAAGGCGGAGCTCGGCCACATTGTGGCTAACGCGCTAGATACGGCGCAGGGAGCTCCCACTTTCATGCGTTGTGGCTTCGCAGCGGGAGCACTGAGAATTACCTGCACCGACGAAGTTGCACGCGACTTTCTGGTGAAGGCAGTCGAAACCATGACACCTCTGTCGGAGGGAGCAAGGCTCACCGTACTGCCAGAAGATGAGCTGTCTGAGCTAACCAAGGCGACTCTCTGGATCCCCGGCCCTCCTCTCGAGACTGGGGTCCTGAGGGGGCGCCTGGCTGCTCAATACCCATGGGCAGGCATACCAAGGTGGATACTCTTCCACGAGGCCGTCAAGGAAGAACTTCAGGGCAAACTCCTTGTTTTCGGACTCATGAGAAAGGATAGAGACGCCTTAGCCGAAAAAGCAGGTAAATTATTTTACCTGCTTGGTCAGGTCACCTGCAAGGTGATCAAGTTGAGAAAGGGAGGTGAGACTACCTCGGCTCAGGGAGCGCCCATGCAAATGGATGCACCGGAGTCAGGTGGGATTGTCGACCCACCAGTACAAGCCTGATGACCAAAACCACCGGTTTGGCCATAGTTCAGGCAAACCTGCACCATTCCCGGGTGGCGACTATCTCCTAGGTCGTCACCTGGAGGCTGAGCAGACAGCAATAGCTCTTATCCAAGAACTCTGGAGCACAGGCAACCGGGTATGTGGACGGAGCGACAACTGCTCCCAAAGGAACATCTTTGATGGAGCTACTGATGAAAGACCAAGGACATGTGTTTCCTTTTTAGGTCATATAGAAGCCATCCTACTGACAGGACTCTCAGGACGCGACCTAACGGCTGTCCAAGTGCACCTGGACTTCGGAAAGGGCAAAGAAGAGGTTATTGTAGCCTCATCTTACCTGCCAATAGACGCCACAGAGCTACCTCTCAGCAGGGAACTGGCGAAGCTGGTCGACTTCTGCGAGCAGGGGAGAAAACACCTCATAGTAGGGTGTGACGCAAATGCCCACCACTACGGTTGGGGCATCGCAGACTGCAATAGCAGAGATAGGGCATTACTAGAATACCTGTTAGGGACAAATTTGGAAATCCTCAACCGATGGAACGAACCCACGTTCTTAACCTCGCGGTGTCAAACGGTGATTGACATCTCAGTGGCAGCACAAGAGATCTCCAAATTAATCGTGAAATGGAGAATCAGCTCCGAAGCCACCCTCTCTGACCACAAATGGATAATAATGAGACTCTCAGCAGTCAAGACATCAAAAGAGCCGTACCGGAATCCCAGGAAGACAGACAGGGAAGCGTACCTAACGCATCTGGAGTCTTCCATGGGCAATGATGGGGCGGCCACTCAGTAACGTCTGTAAAGGACCTAGACAAGCGTGTCAATGCACTCACTGGACGGATTATGAGTGCTTATGAGCCCTCCTCACCCTGGAGAAAGAGACAGCTCAGACCTGGCTCCGCCACTTGGTGGAGCATGAGTCTTGAGATCAAACGGACTCACCTGCGGAGAATCTTTAACAGAGCCAAGTCATCCCGAAATACGTCCGACTGGGAGGTCTACAAACTATATCAAAGGTCGTATAAGAAGGAAATTCGCTCAAAGCAACTGGAATCATGGACACTGTTCTGTAAAGAGACAGAAAGTACACCTGCAGCATCCCGACTGCTTAAGGTGATCTCCAAAGATCCTAGAAAAGTGGGCTGTGTCAGAAGGGAGGACGCTACATATACTGACACTGCTATAGACACAGCAAAAGCACTTCTGTCAACACAGTTCCCAGGGTTGATATCACTTGGGAACGTTACGGAACTTCCTCACAACTCGAGATGTCCCTCTGCGGAAGACTAGCAATTGGCGAGAGAAGTCGAATCGAAGCGGAACAATACAGGCGGTCAAGGTATTCTCCCCATATAAGTCATCAGGCACGGATGGGATTTTCCCGGGTCTCCTTCAGTGGGGACTGGGAACTGTACTGGACGAACTGGTGGTTATCCTCAGGGCGTGCCTTGCATTTGCACACGTACCCGAGAAATGAAGAATAGCCAGGGTAGTCTTCCTACCGAAACCACGCAAGAGTGACTACTCATCTGCCAAATCATACCTCGTTTCTACTGAAAACGGCTTAACCCAAAGACGGTTACACCCCAACCAATTCGCCTATACACCACGGCAATCTACGGAATCCGCTCACCACATTCTGGTGGGCAGGATAGAGAGAGCCCTGGATAATGGCGAACACTCCCTAGAATTCTTCATAGACATCGAAGGTGCCTTTGATCGAACTACCTTCGATGCAGTCAACAAAGCTCTTCGGGACAGAACCGTACCGCCAGGTTTGCGAGGTGGATAGGGAATGTGCTCGAGAGCAGAATAGTTGAAATTAGTGTCGCAGGCGTAACTGTCTCAGGGAATGTTACGAAGGGCTGTCCTCAAGGAGGGGTACTCTCCCCCCTGCTATGGAACATAGTAGTGGACGACCTCCTAACGACCTTGAATGACGAGGGCCTGTACACCACAGGATATGCGGATGGCATAGTCATACTGCTGACAGGGAAGCACATTGAAGTGCTATGCAAACTGATGCAAAGGGCACTACTCATACTAGAAAAGTGGTGCAGGGCAACGTCTCTTTCTGTGAATCCCCACAAAGTAGAGGCTATGCTCATTACCAGAAAACGAAAGGTGGGCGATTTAAAAATCCCTACACTAAATGAAATCCAGCTCAAGCTATCCAACGAGGTGAAATACCTAGGGGTGGTTATCGACAGAAAACTGACCTGGGGAAAACATCTGGACTGTAAGCTGGACAAAGCCAGTTCAGGTCTTTGGCAATGTCGAAGAGTTGTAGGTAAAAGCTGGGGCCTATCGCCAAAGGTCACCCTATGGCTGTACACAGCAGCGATAAGGCCCATGATATGCTACGGTTCAATAGTTTGGTGGCGATGCACCAAATTAAAAATTGAGAAGGACAGACTTGCGAGACTACAGAGATTTGTCTGCATCGCAGTCACTAGTGCCATGAGGACCACACCATCCGCTGCACTAGAGGCGTTGTTGTGCTTGCCACCCCTAGATCTATATCTGGAGGGGGCAGCACTACTGAACGCCCTTCGTTTGAAATATGGTGGAACATTAAGGGTGCACAAGAGTGCGAAGAGTCATACAGCCATCTTGGAGGAGGGCTTCTACCAGAATACCACTCCTCGAGGCCAGCTCAGACCGCATTGCAACCCTATTCAGCAAATGCAAATACCACGTTTGTTGGGAAGAAACAGACCCACGCACTGTAGTGACAATAGACGTATAAACTGATGGGTCTAAAAAGAGGGACACTACAGGCATAGGAATCTTCAGCCAAGACTATCTCTACAAGAACCACTCGGGAAGTATGCCACCGTATTACAAATGGAAGTAATAGCACTAGCTCGAGGTACTAATGAGATCCGCATGAGCAAGGTGCGAGGACGAGTAATACGCTTCTTCACAGACAGTAAAGACGCCTTAAACTAGCTTGACTGCCAGCACACGATGGGAATGAGGGTAACGACAAGGCGGATAAGCTGGCGGGTGCTGCCTCGTCGGGAACAATGTGTGGGCCCGAACCGGCAGTACCCATCACACCGCACATCATGGCTAACCTCATTGAAGAGGATACACACCTCAGACACTGTCAGAGGTGGAACTCAATTCTGGGCTGTCGACAGAGCATGAACTTCATCACGGAGCCGTGCCGGAAACGGGCCGAAGACTGCCTAGCTTTGCCCTGGGCCAAACTACGCTCACTTGTAAGCATCTGGACCGGTCATGCTGCGCTAAGAAAACCCC